>CM028133.1:185447500-185842500 GCA_016271365.2 Neoceratodus forsteri | reverse complement strand
CAGCAGCTGCCACCAGACCGGCCTCAACCTTCCCTATTCCTCCAGTCACAGGGGACCGGCCTCATCATTCCCTATTCCTCCAGCCATAAGGCACTTCTAAAAGGAGGAATAGCAAAGGTTCAGCATGCACCTATCCAGTGGCCCGGCAGCTCTCAAAGTTTCTCAAGTTTGACAAAGAACCATTGAAAAAGTTGTTAGACTGCCCAAGAATCTACCCTTTGATTTCAAACCTGACCAAGAATTCGGTCATCCCAGTCGAAGGAGGAGCTTCTCTCAGGGACCCAGTTCATAGGAAAGTGGATGCTTCTCTCAACTAACCCCTCCAAGCATCAACATCTCAAGGCAGCAGCCATCGTCCTCTTCTCGGCCTAAGCCACTCTGTCGGGGCCCCAATTTTGCTATAGGTTCCTTGAACTCAGAGAGGAACAGGCCTATTTTTCATCAGCTGCAGTTCTTGGGTTTGGCTTCGGCTTATGCAGCAGACATGTAGGAGGCGGCAGCGGTCAGCTGCGCCGCTCGGACCACATTTTAATCAAACCTCGGCTCGCTGCAACCTCTGGCTTCGGGTCTGGCTATCAGTCGCCTCTGCAAGAGCCAGCTGGTTACCGCACCCAATGAAGGTAATCTCCTGTTTGGCTCAACCCTGAAGGAGGCAGTGAGGGATTCCGGCGAGATGGCCAAGGTGCACATGCCACATCAAGAGACAGGGGCCAATTTTGGTCCTCGGGATCCAGACACTTTTTTCAATACCAAGGTTATATTAAAGGTCAAAACACCAACTTCTCGGGGAAAAAGAACATGCTATCCAAGCACATCCTTGAGTAGGGGGCAGGCATTTAAAACATTTGCCCAAACCAAGTTGGACAGAGATGTCGCCTACCTTGACTTCAGCAAAGCTTCTGATACGGTTTCACACAGAAGACCGATTAATAAGCTAGGTAGGCTCGGGGTGGGTCAGAAGTTGGTCAACTGGGTAACAAACTGGTTGGCAGGTAGAAAAAAGAAAGTGGTGGTAAACTGTATAGTCAGAAGAGATGCAAGTCACAGATGGGGTACCTCAGGGATCAGTCCTCTTCAATATCTTCATCAGTGACATTGCAGATGGATTGTAGTGTAAGGTTTGTCTATTTGCAGAGGACACCAAGATCTGCAGAGTACATGATCCAGATGAGGTGGGCAGAATGAGAAGAGAGCTGGATAAACTGGCAAAATGGTCGGAAGAGTGGCAACTGAGGTTTAACGCGAAGTGCAAGATCATGCACATAGGGAAGAGAAACCCTGAAGCCACCTATAGGTTAGGAGGGGAGTTGCTGACAATCACAAGGGAAGAAGACAGACTTGGGCGGCGGCGGCATCATCATCACCACCACCACCACCACCGCCACCGATGACCCGAAATCATCCAAGCAGACCACTAAAGCAGTAAAACAGTTTTAGAATTAACAATAAAGAATGATGCATTAAATATAGAAAAAGTAAATATGTAAGGATTAAGCCACGAGAAAGCATGGGTCTACTATGGTATTAATCCATGGTTGGCGGGGGTTGGACTACGAGGCCAAAGGCCGAGTGGGTCCAACCAACCAACCATGGATTAATTCCACTGTACACCATCCTTTCGAAAGTGCTTAATCAGCTTGTAACATGGCAATGAGTGTATGACTAATAGTCTCTTGAATAAAATGAGTACAATCACACTGATTTACTTTCAGAATACTATAAATTGAGCTATTAAACATGATGTACATATACTTGAAAACAATTGGAACACACCTATTGGAAATATCGTTGCTACTATTTCACTTTTGTTAAAATAACTTTCATTACAAGCTTTAAGCTTTCTAACATCAAAACATATTTTACAACTTTTCAAAAAACTTGCAATTCACTTTCTATTCTAGGTGCTTTGATTTTCCTCTCTATGTATTAGAAGATATGGGCTGCGCTGCATGATGGGAGTGTGCTATGGTACATTTTAGTTTTCTTTCTCCAGTTCCTTTGCAGACCAATAGGTGGCTGTCACACAATCCTAGTAGCACAAGCACCTTTTCTCCAAATGTACTGAACTAAGCCAATCTGAAAAACACTTTATTGAACAACTACTATTTTGCGGAATATTATTTTCACTTTTTTTCCCTCTAAACTACCTAACTCAGCAGGACATAGAACAACATGACGTTTACTGCTTTCATCTTTCAAATACTTGTTTTGACTACTATTGTTAGTCTGTTTCTTTGATTTCTTTTTGTTTCTCTCAATTTATTTTTCTTTTCACCCACAGGAGTATCCTCTCTCTTTAATTTTGTTTTGTTTATCTCAGTGTCTGTTATTTTTGCTTTCGGTTATAGAAGCTGCATGCTTATCGTTACCACTGTGTATTCACCAAGAAAAGGCTCGGCCAGATAATGTTATTCAGTCATCCACAATGCGTTGCACCCACAGTTGCTTAGAAAGCAGCAGATCAGAAGGGGATGGTAACAGTATGTAACTGTTCACTTCTACAGAAATATTGCTGCAGCATAATTAACAGTATATGTGGAGTTTAAATGTACAATCTTTAGTAACTCATGACTTCTGTTGTAGTTACAATATAGAACAGTCTTGAAAAAGTCAAAAACCCTGTGCCAGGAAAATTCTTAGTAAATACAACTTGGTATAACTACACACTGCAAGCTATTTGCATATTGCTTTCACTTGTATACTGCTTCTTACCTCTAGTGGATTGCCAAGGTATTACAATACAAACCATGAGCTACTATGTATTAGACCATGGTTTCTACTGTACCACATGGTGTGTTTGCACCTATCTGAGTGCTTCATTTCGTTTTTCTTTTTTATGCCATGTTACAAAGTAACCATAATAGCAGAAGAAAGATAGGAACATATCAGAGAAAATGTAAGGCAGTCTAGGTCAGAATTTAAGTTATCCTGAAGCTGGAATTAAGTGTTCCATATAAATTAGTTATAAAGCAAAGGGAAAGTAATATACTGTGGTTCAGAATGCTGTAAATCTTTTAGGTCAATGTTTATAAGAATTTCAATATTCATCTTGTTAGTAATGTATTTCATAAATATGTCATAATGTAAATGTATAACAAAATGAATGTAAATACAGCAAGAGTATAAGACTGGTGTTGGCTACTGAGATTCCTAATGAAGATAAAGTTTTGTATTGTATAATTGTAGGTATGACAGCACTTTTAGATATCAGAGAAAACTAACTAATTTCAATATCATGTGAAACACACAGTCCATATCAATCAGTTCCACATAAGAGCCCACTTGGAAAAGCAGTCTTCGCCACTCTGTTTACAGAGGGTAGAAGTGTACAGTTGTGTGACGCCGTGTCTCGCGAGAAGTACAAAGAGTGATACGTCACTCTGGCGGTAAATCCAAGTGGGCTCAAGAAGGAGAATACAACCTAGGAGCCTTTTGGCGTCTTTGAAACGCCATTACTGTTGGGAGCTAAGAATCCTTTAGGAACAAAAAAAAAAAACGATCGTCCAGTTTAAAGAAAGGTAACTGCAATACACAGAACATTGTACTGTTTAAAAGCTTAAAAGCAACTTAAATGTAATTTTTGGTTTTAGGGGGAGAGCAATTATTATAAGAAGCATAGGATACGGCTCGGCAGTTTTTGGACAGAACTTTGGAACAGAGGTTAAATTTAAACAAACTTGTATGTTAAGAGGTATGATGAACTACTAGAAACATGAACGTCATTTTTCAGTACCTAAGTAAAATTTAAAGCAAGATTAAATATTTTCCAAACTCAAGATTCGCTTTATATGTTGTAGCATGAGTATTAAAGAATTTGAAACTTGAAAGGAGAAATGCTAGTGGCCCCGTTTTCCATTAAAGTTGGATACTTAATTTAATTAAATAGAATAGTGGCACTGAAGGTATGTTAATTACGGGGAATTCAAGTTTAAAAGATTGAAGTTAAATGCAGGATCTGACCTTATGGACTGTGTAGAAGAAAAAATTACTCACCTTAGTAATGTTGTTTCTTCTAATGGAGTCTTGCTATATTATAGACATTAGCAGTTTGATCCAGCTCTAGAACTGCCCCGGGAGTGAAATGGTTAAAACCATTCCAAAATAGAATTTTGGCACGAGAGCAGCTCTATCTGTGTCATTTCAAACTTGAACTGTCAGATCTTTACGAGCCAAACTCACTAAGGTCTGTGTGGAAGCTGTAACCTACACTAGCAAAATGGCTACCTAAATAATAACAACCAATGATGGTCCCAACACCCAAGACTCAAATCAGGGGACCAGAAATACTAACACCATTCTAATAATATGAAAATGGAACATAAGTATAATAAAACACACACACGCGTACACATACACACCCCCAAAGTCCCAAAGGGGACAAAATGCTAACAGAACATAAGTAGTGCCCACACTAAGTTGCCGCACCCACCAAGTAGAGGTTCTGAGGAGGGCAGGTTGGGGAGGTCTATAATATAGCAAGACTCCATTAGAAGAAACAACATTACTAAGGTGAGTAATTTTTCTTCAAACAACATAAGTCTTGCTATATTATAGACATTAGCAGAATACACAGCAGTACCTCCATGGAGGAGGGCAGAACCTACTTAGGGAATAGGTTCTGAAGAACAGCTGTGCCAAACCGAGCATCTCTCCTGGCCTGGACATCCAGGGGTAATGCTTGTAAAAGTGTATACCGTTCCAAGTAGCAGCCTGGCAAATCTCTAATAAAGGAAATCTCTGGCAGCAGCTAGAGACGAGCTGTACCCCTGGTAGAATGAGCCCTCAAACCGGGGAGGGGGCTCTGCCCACTTTCTGATAACAAAATTGGATACAAGAGACAATCCACCTGGCTACTGATCTCTTAGTGGCAGGTTTGCCTTTCCCAACTTCACTATAGGTAAGGAAAGTTGGAGGGATTCAAACCTGTGACCTTTGGTACGCTCTATATAATAACTAAACGCTCTCTTAACATCCAGGCTGTGCAACCTCCTCTCACCCGAAGAGGAGTGATCAGTGAAAAATACTGGAAGGGAGACAGATTGATTAAGATGGAAATCTGAAACCACCTTAGGCAAAAACTTCCTGTTAGTCCTAAGGACTACCTTATCCCTGTGGAAAGAAATAAAGTCAGTCTCCACTGACCAGGCTTGCAATTCACTTATGCGTCTGGCAGAAGTGATAGCCACTAGAAAAACAGTTTTCCAAGTTAGGAACTTAAGCTCTGCAGAAGACAGAGGTTCAAAAGGGGGTTGCATTAACTGGGCAATGCAAACATTAAGGTCCCAAGCAGGGCGGTTCCCGAAAGGAGGATTAGTATGGAGTAATCCCTTAAAAACTTGGAAAACACAGGATGAGAGGAAAGAGGGATGACTTTCCTGCTGACACAAAAGCAGACACAGCTGCCAAATGAACTCTCAGGGTAGCTGGTCTGAGACCCAAGGAATTAAGATGTACCATGTAATCTAACAAAATGGGCAATTCAGCAGATTCTGGGAAATATTTTCCAGCACACCAAATGGAAAACCTTTTCCATTTAGAACTATAAGTATCCCTAGTGGGAAGGCTTTCTGAAGCCTTTAGGAGCTCAAGAACACCCTGAGAGAGTGTAAATCAGCAACTCTAACTCCTCAAGAGCCAGGCCTTGAGGTTGAGGATTGAGGTCCGGATACCAAACCCTTCCCTGGGCACAAGTCAACAGACTGTGATTCCTGGGGAGGCACAGGGAAGATGGACTGTCAGAGACAGAAGGAGTGGGTACCAGGGCTGCCTGGCCCAATCCGGGCAATCAGAATCACCCTGCAAGGCTGAGATCTGATTTTGACTAGTACTTTGAATAGGAGAGAAAGGGGAAAAGCATAGAGGAACTTCCTCCCAATCCAGAAGAAGGGCATCCAGGGAACTGAGCCCAGCACTGGAGGCCTGCAACAGAACAGAGGAAGTTTGTGATTGTCTGGGGCTGCAAAAGATCTATCTGAGGGATGCCCACCTGGCAAAAACTATCCCCAGCACTTGAGGATCCAGGGACCATTCGTGATGGCCCTGGGAAATCCTGCTGAGGGCATCCGCTGGACATTGTCCTTCCCTGGAAGATGAACTGCTATGAGGGAAGTGTTCAGGGAATAGGCCAGAGACCACAACTTCATTGCCTCGGTGCACAAGGCCGAAGACCGAGTGCCCCCCTGTTTGTTGATGTACCACATTGTTGTGGTGTCGTCTGTTCTGACTTGTATCACCTTGTCGTGGACAGATGCAGAAAAAGCTTGAAGAGCTAAAAAGGCAGCTCTGAGTTCCAGCAAATTGATGTGGAGCAGAGATTCCTGGGAGGACCAGACTCCCTGAGTGGAAAGGTCGCCCATGTGGGCTCCCCAACCCAGAAGGGAAGCATCTGTAGTGAGAGTCAAGTCGTGAGAAGGGGAAATGAAGGGAACCCCCGCTCTTAAATTGCTCTGATCCTGCCACCACTGGAGAGCTAGGATCAAGGTTAGAGTCACTGGGACCAACTTGGAAAGAGGGTCTCTTCACTGAGACCAAAAGGTTCTCAAGTGAAACTGAATGTCTCTCATCTGAAATCTGGCTCCCTGCACAATAGCTGTGGATGCAGCCATGTGCCCCAGGAGCTGCAGAAAGTGTCTTGCTGGTCGAGAGACCTGCAGAGTGAAGGAAGAGGCCAGAGTCACTAAATTCCTTACCCTTTCTGGGAAGAAAGGCTCTGGCTAGCTTTGTGTCAATTCTGCCCTCTAAAGGTGAGTACCTGGACTGGTTCCAGAACAGACTTTGTAGGTTTGCAGAAAACCCCAGGGAGGTGAGAAGCTGCTGGGTGACCTGCAGGTGAGATTTTACCTGTTCTGGGGACTGGCCTACAATGAGCCAGTCGTCTAGATAGGGAAAAACAGCAATCCTCTGCCTCCTTAAGTGGGCCACTGCCACTGCTAGACACTTTGTGAATACCCTTGGAGCAGAGGTAAGGCCGAAGGGCATTGCTCTGAACTGGTAATGACCTGAGGGCAGTTCGAATCTGAGGTACTTTCGATGGGATCTTCTGATTAGGACATGGAAATAGGCATCCTTGAGGTCCAGGGAGGCTAGCCAGTCCCCTGGCCTTAGGGAAGATAAAATCATTGCCAGAGTTACCATTTTGAACTTTGGTTTCAAAAGATGCTTGTTCAGATATCTGAGATCTAAAATGGGCCGCCATTCTCCTGTCTTTTTTTGGGGTAAGGAAGTATCTGGAATACAGACCCCTGCCCTGATGCAGGGGAGGAACCCTTTCTACTGCTCTGAGAGCTAACAGGGATGAGACCTCTGTTTCCACAGCGAGGGTCTCTGAAGCACTTGCAGGTAGAAAAAGTCTGCTTCTCAACTTGGGAAACTTTTTGAAGCTGAGAACCAGACCCTGGCTTACTACTTCCAGAACCCACTTGTCTGAGGTTAAAGAGCCCAATTCTGACTGAAGTAAGCCAGTCTGCCCCCACTGGTACAGGAGGAATCGGCCCTGGGCACCCATCAGGGTGCCTGTTTACATGAGAGCTTTAGGCTGGGGGTGAGAGCAGGTCTGCCCACCCCTCGTCTGCCTGCCTCTGAAGAAGCCCCTCTGAGCATAGGCAGAGGGCCTGAGTCTGGTAGAAAGGCCTGTGAAAGGCTCACCCCTACCCCTGGGGGCATGCCTTTGAGGAGTGGCTTGCACGCTCCTTAGCCTGGGCACTCTTGTAAGTAGTCCTATATTCATCCATCTTCTTCATGTAATTCTCTGTCTGCTCTCCAAACAGAGAATTTCCCACCAGGAAAATCCATAGCCTTAGTCTGGGTATCCTGTGACAAACTAGTACACCTGAGCCAGGCCAACCTACAGCTACAGATGTGGCCATGACCCTACAGGAAACATCATTAACATCCACAGCAGCATGAAACTGAACCTTAGAGGCTTCAATGCCATCAGCAGCCACCTGTTCTAGTTCACTAGCCAGCTGGCCATGGGCCTGCTTGGCAATTGCATAACAGTATCCCATCTAGATTTCTGATACTTAGCTACATAAGCCATATAATTTGCTTGCCTGAGTCCCAGAGAGCTGCCATATACTGTTTTGCCATGGCATCAATCTTCCTGGAATCCTTGTCAGGAGGATGTGAAGCCAAGGAATATTAGCTTTATCACAGGCAGCAGCCTGAACTACTAACATGACTGCATTGCTGAGAAAGGAATTCTGTATCAGGGCCTGACAATGTATACCTTCTGTCCATCTTTTATCTACAGGAGGCACAGAATTAGGAGCTTTTAAAATTTTAATTGTTTGTTTCCTAAAAGACTTATGTAAAGGAATAGACAATCTCTAGACTCTGGAATATCCATCATTTCTACAAAATCAGGCTCCTCTTGCTCATCCACAGCCTCTCTAAAGGAAGCTGGAGGGTTACAGCAACTTTTTATAAAACATAAAATGAGATGGGGACTCAGACAGCATAGGGGAGATTCTAAAGGTCTGTCTGGGAGATGTCGGTTCAATGGCACACCCAGACCTTCCCAGCCACATTCATACTGTTCATAATCCTCCTCCCTCCTCTGGTTCATAAAATTCCTCAATATCATAATGCTGAACCACTGGGACGGACGAACCGACCTTTACCAGATAGTGGTGGTTCGGACGGACCCTGAGACAGTGACTGGACAATTTGTATGGCTTTTGCTATCTCTGCAGCAGTTGGAGAAGAATTTTGGACTCCAGACCTGCTGATTTTCTTGTTTTCTTTACTGGAATTGGTTCCTCAGAACCAGCTTTTCTTTGCCTGAGAAGTCTGGCCCTGGTCAGAGGCCTCCCTCTGGTTCGGCTGGCACCGAACCGGGCTGGCCATCGGGTCAGCGGACTTTTTAGCCTCTGTTCCCTGAGCCTGCCCAATCTTTTTCCAGGGTGGCTGCAGGAAATTCTTACATACCTGGCAGTCTGACTGGAGGTGGTCAAACTCAGACAATAAACACATGTGGTGTGTGGGTCAGCCTTGGCAAAGACTTCCCCACAAACATCACAGTGTTGAAACCCAGTGGGCCCGGTTTTTCTTTTGGGTTTCTCAGACATAATGCCAGCCTAACCAAAAACTTGCCCTTTTAACGGCAGTGCCAGGCAAGACACCCTTATCGGTTCCTAACCGTGTCACGGGTATTGGAAAAAACCGTAATAAATCTGTTTTTCAGAACCGATAAGAACCGGGAACCACACTCTAAAATAGTAACTTTTAGTTTTAAATGAGTTTTAAACCCACTGATCGGTTCAAAACCGAACCGATAACTTACAAGTTCCACACAGACAAAACCTTCATTTACTTACGGTTACAACAGATAGAGCTTGAACCGAACGGTTTTGCGGTTAAAATAAAACTATTCTCAGTTAAATCAACCGCGAAAACACTTTTAAACCGAGAAATGAACCGAGCAGAAGGAGAAATCTCCGGAGCGACTGTTCACTGAGGCGGAGTAAAGAATCTGACAGTTCAAGTTTGAAATGACACAGAGCTGCTCTCTTGCCAAAATTCTATTTTGGAATGGTTTTAACCATTTCACTCCGGGGCAGTTCTAGAGCTGGATCAAACTGCTAATGTCTATAATATAGCAAGACTTCATGTTGTTTGAAGGTACATGAATGTAAACAAAGCAATTTGTTTAAGATTGGTGTTGGCTATTGAGATTCCTAATAAAGATAAAGTCCTGTCAAGTCCTGTAAAACTGTCGTGTTCTAATACCAATTATGGTGAAAGAATGAAAGTATAGTTTTATAAACATACTGATGAGAGAGAAATTGGTTTTTGCCTAAACCAAAAAAAATTCTAGTATAACGGTATCACTGCATCCTTAGATATTAGAGAAACTTTTTTTTTTTTTTTTTTTTTTTTTTAAACATATATTGCGAAATACATACACAGTCCATACAACCAGCTCCATAGAAGAGCCCACTTGGAAAAGCTGTCTTCGCCACTCTGTTTACACAGGGTAGAAGTGTACAGTTGCTTAGCAACACTCGCGTCTCGCGAGAAGTGCAAAGTGTGATAAGTCACTCTGGCGGTAAATCCAAGTGGGCTCAAGAGGAAGATGCAACCTAGGAGCTTTTTAGTGTCTTTTGAAACGCCATTACAGTTTGAAGCTAAGATTCCTTTAGGGAAAAAAATGACAGTTTTGTTAAAGAAAGGTAACCGCAATAGAAAATTGCAATACACAGCGTGATGTTTTTTAAAAAAAATATATATATATATATATATATATAAAACCAACTTAAATGTGTTTTTTGGTTATAGGGTGAAAGTAACTATTATAAGAAGCATTGGATACAGCTCAGTAGTTTCCGATAGAATTTTGGAACAGAAGTTAAATTTAAAACAAGCTCGTATGTTAAGAGGTATGGTGAACTTCTAGGAATTTGAATGTTATTTTTCAGTACTTGACAAAGTTTTTTGTAAAACTTAAAGTAAAACTAAATATCCTTTTAAACCTAAGATTTGTTTTATATATTGCAGTATGAGCACCAATGAATGTGAAATTTGAAAGGTGGAACGCTCGTGGCCCCGTTTTTCGTCAGATTTGGACACTTAATTTAACAAAATATAGCAGTGGCTCTAAAGGTATGTTAGCTATGGGGAATTCAAGTTTAAGATTGAAGTTAAATATAGGAGCTGATTTTATGGACTGTGCAGAATGTTGTGTAAAAAATTAAAAACATTTTTCATACGTTTTATTTTACAGAGAGTTGTATATTAATAGAAACCATTGCATAGTTGGAATAAGAAATAAGAAGTTTGAATAGTAAATAAGTGAAATGAGTCCTTAATTATAAATATAGTAAAAGTGTAATGAAAATAAAATTATAGTATGAAAATTTGATTATATTCTTGTGTTTAAAACAGATTTTGAATGCCCCATGAACAAGCTCAAAGGAGCGAAACGTAGGGGATTTTAACAAAAATAAAAGAAAATTGAAACTACACGACTGAGTGAGCGTATTGAATTGAATATCTGAGCTCCTAGCTTTGGTTATTTGTGAACACTAAAGCAGTAAGTAAGGCTAGAGGGATGTTGGGGTGTATTAGTAGGGGTACTGCAAGTCGTAAGAGGGAGGTAATAATCCCTCTTTACAAGACACTGGTTAGGCCTCATCTGGAGTACTGCATGCAGTACTGTAGGCCGCACCTGAATAAGGACATTAAGAAACTGGAGGCAGGCCAGAGAAGGGCAACCAAAATGGTGCAGGAACTGCATCAGAAAACATACGAGAACAGACTAACGGAGCTCAATATGTATAACTTAGAGCAAAGGAGAGAGAGAGGTAATATGATCGAAACATTCAAACATCTTAAGGGCATTAACAAGGTGAAAGAGTCCAACATGTTTCAATATAAGAAAAGTGACAGGACAAGAGGACACAGGAGATTAGAGGGAGGCCGATTAAGGGGGAATGTGAGGAAGTTCTTTTTCGCAGAAAGGCTAGTGGATGCATGGAACGGCCTACCTCAGGAAGTGGTGGATATGAATAAAGTGCAGGGCTTCAAACGGGCATGGGACAGGCAAAAGGGAGCAATAAAGATGAGTATGAATAGATAGGCCACTGACAGAATACAGGCCTATAGCACATTCATAAGGTAGAAAAAAATGGGCAGACTGGATGAACCTTACGGTCCTTATCTGCCATCAACATCTATGTTTCTATGTCCTAGACATTACCAGCAAAGGGTTACCCAATACAAGCCCCCACTACCTCATGTGGTGCCCTCCCCTATTTCTGGCAATCCATTTAAAAGACAGGCCACACTACAGGCCATTATGGACCTTCTGCAAACAGGGGCTCGTTTCTACAGAGATCAACTGGGGGTTTACTCACCATTCTTCATCGTGCTAAAACACACAGCGGAATTCAGGCCAGTCCTAGATCTCGAATTCTTGAACAGTTTTGTCCGCAGCAGACCCTTAACGGTGGAAACCTTCTCATCAATTATCGGGAAGTTGCAAATAGGGGATTTTCTTACATTCATAGATCTGCAAGATGCCTATTTGCATATTCCCACTCAGGAACTACACCGGCACCATCTCAGGTTTAAAGTGGGAGAGTAGTACTTCCAATTCAAAACTCTGCCATTGGGTCTTCCTCAGACCCATGGACATTACTAAAGGTGATAGTAACGGTCACAGTCCACATAAAGGCCCCACAGCTCAACCAAGCAATACAAGCAGTGGCAAAGGTAGTCTGGTGCCCATCAACACAAAGTTTTCATATCAACTGGAGAAAGAGTTCCCCAACTCCAAACCAGACCGTGATCCTCCTGAGGGCAGACATCATGACACAAGCCAACAAGGTATTTCCTCCTGAAAACTAAATTTAGGGATCTGCTAAAGCTCATCAATGAGTTTCATATAGCTCCTCAGCTGCCTGCTTAGTTTTTCATACAGCTCACTGAGATAGATTAAACCCTTCCTCCAGTGACGGTGTTAGAGGACAGAGGTCATGAAGGGTCGCAAGTTGTGCCACATACACCAAATCCGAATCACAACCGATGCAAGTCTCGGGGGGGGGGGGCCTCACTTGCATCAGCTATTGGCACCGGGCAGGTCGTCGCTGTTAGAAACAAGGTACAGCATAAACGTTTGAGATGTGAGCTGTATGCCATGCCCCAAGGCACTCTGAACAGCAATTCTTCAATCAGGATAGACTGATTTCGACTGACAATCTGACAATGCTGGCATACATCAGCAATCAGGGCAGCACAAAAAGCTCAACATTGCTAAGGGAGTCCCTTCTGTTTCAGTGGGCTGAGCACCACTGAGCGATGTATATTCCAGGACAGGAAAATGTCACAGCAGACTAGCTCAGTTGCAAGGTTGTTCTACTAGTGGAATGGGAGCTGAAGGTCAGTGCCTCCCACTTCCTAACAGAACAGTGGGGCAATCCTCAGATAGATCTTTTCGCCTGCTGCCGGAACTCCAAGCTAATGCAATTCTGCTCCCTGGCCAAGGACGCACCAGCAGTGGTTCAGGATGCCTTTTCCCTAAACTGGGGTCAGTTCGGTCACCTGTATGCCTTTCCTCCAATACCGCTTCTATCAAGAGTTCTCTACAAAGTGGCTCTGGATAGGGCAGACATGATTCTAGTCTGTCCCTTCTGGCCTTTCCGCCAATGGTTCCCGCTTCTCCATCTATCAAGGCGACCACCTCTACCCATCAAGTTCAGCCAGTACCTTCTCCATCAAGGTCCAGTTCTGCATCCCAATTTGAACAATCTGTCTCTCTAGGCCTGGAGATGGAGCGGGAAAACTTTCAAGGAGCTAAACTACACAGCTCCTGTTATTGAAATGATGGGGAACTCATGTCGCCCTTCTTCCTCTAAAGTGTATTATAGAATCTGCAGGAAATTCTGGTTCTGGTTTCATTCCAAACACATACAGAATTATCCAATGTAATCGCCTGTACTACTGCAGTTCCTTTATGATGGGTTGGACAAAGGACTGCAACTAGCCACCTTACCAGTTCAGGTTTCTATGCTAGGGGCACTCGATGATGGATTCAGGGGACTAGTTGGGCTCACATCCCCATGTCTGGAGATTTAAAATGCTTTTCAAATCAACCAAAGGTACCACCTTGGAGTCTCAATCTGGTTCTCAAGGCTGTGATCAAGGCCCCCTTTAGAGCCTCTCAAGGAGACATCTCTCATGCATCTCAAAACGAAGGTCACCCTTTTCTCATAACTATTACTTCAGCCAGGAGAATCAGCGAACTGGGAGCATTGTTTACCCAAGAGCCCTACACTGTCTTTCATCAGGCTCAAATAGTTCCAGGTTTTTTGCCAAACGTTATGTCTCCCTTCCATTACAATCAAGGGTTCATTCTTCCTTCCTTCTGCCCACTCCCTAAAAGCTATAAGGAAGGTGAATTTCATCCACTAGACCGGAGAAGAGTGATAAAAATGTATATTAAGAGAGCAGAAGCTATTTGCAAAACTTCAATTTGTTCATGTCAACTATAGGCCCAAATTATGGGCAACAAGGATTCAAAAAGCTCTATAGCCAGACTGATTCTATCAATCACCTCCACAGCTTATGATCAGGCCAGAGTAACTTTGCCTGGCCCAGTGAGAACCCATTCCACCACAACTATGGCCCCTTCGTGCGCGTACTTCAGATAAGCATCTCCAGCAGACTTATGCAGAGCAACCACTTTATCATCCATTCACACATTTACAAAATTTTTATTTGCTGAAGGTGATGTCCTCGGCGGAGGTATCCTTTAGCCATGGAGTGCTTTAGGTGGTGGTGGTGGTGGACTCTTAAGGTACTTTACATTCTTCTCAACCGGGACATCTGGGGATGTACTGCTTTTGTATATCCCATGAGTAAGGAAGCCCGGAGACCAGCTTAGGTGAGAAAAATCGAAATTTAAATATCTGTACATTTTCTTTCTCTGACGGCTGGTTTCCGGGCTTCAGATTCCCTCCCAGAATGTATATAGTTTGCTGGCCTCACGGCCATATACGCCTTAAAATTCTTGCATTTTGTTTCCAAGTTCTTGTAGTATTGCCACATTGGACTGCTTTAGGAAGAACTGATGGAGACAGGAAGTGGAGGGCTGGATGTCCCCTGCTACAGAGGTCCGATTCCTGCCTACCTATCAGCATCAAGAGTACAGCCCATGAGAAAGGAAGCCCGGAGACCAGCTGTCAGAGAAAGAAAAAAAAAAAATTACAGGTATTTCAATTTCGATTTTCAACCCTTACTTCACAGTCTTACAACTGATCTGGAACCCTGATGACAGGATAGCCTGGGAATTATGGTATGGTGCGTTGGATGCCCATGGGGAAGTAGAGGACTTCAATCACCAGGAGATATTTTTATTTATTTATTGAAATGTTTCACCAGGAGGGCACAGTGAACAACAAGTTGCTCGTCTCACGGTGCGACCTGGGGGGAGGGGTTACATAAGTATGTTACTATACAGCAGAATCCCCAAGCTAGAATGTCTTATTCCACTTATAAATTTTTTTTATTTTTATTTATTTATTTTTTTTTTTTTTTTAAACTCTTTCCCTCCGGTCACCGGTCATCTGGGTATCTCTCCAGCTAGGACACACAGGCATATTGCCTCTACCGTCCGCCATGCTCTTCACTCGGCTGAGGAATCTGGTGCTGGGTCCTCCCCCCATGGCCCAAACAGAGAGGCAGGACCACGGAGAGTCATGCCAGGATCCAAGCCAGCACTGGACGTGTGGGCTCAGCCTAGTCGCCCTGCCTTCGCCTCCCAAACGACCAGAGGTTTCCACCTTGGTCGTTTCCCTCTGAGCTCGGTCATGCAATGGCGTCTGGGCACTGAGTGCCGACGCCTGCTGCAGCTCCACCCTCACTTGCGTGAGCGCCACTATGTTGGTGTACCCCCAACTGCCACCAGAGGTCGTCCTTGTGCGGTGCATGCCCCAGAGCCCTCCCTGTGAAGAGAGAGCATTCCTCCGGACACTCACTCTCTTCCCTCCCCTGCCGACCAGAGTTCATTTCAGAACCCGGGTCGCCGGCATGGAGCGAGGTGTGGCGTCCAGTGCCTCAACCCTCAGCCCCACCGAGCCAGTGATATAAAATGGTTTTAATAAGTCAAAGTTTTTTGGCATTTTCTGTCAGTGCACAGGTTTTGCATCATAGTGCTACTGTGTCAGCATGCTGTTTCATGCCATCACCACAGATAAGCCCCCCACGGCAGCAGTCTAGACAAAGCATGTTTCACAAGTGCTTGACCGTTGATTCACAAAAAAAAAAAAAAAAAAACAAGTTTTGGCTTTTTTGCAATGTTTCTGTTTTTCTAAGTACAATCTGTAATTTAAAATTGATTAGCTGTGGTTAATACTGCACCACAAAACATCCGATTGTCATCTTGATTATTCCTACTTGCAGGATATGCAATATCAGAGAAAGGAAGTGTGTTCCAGAACCCCAGACCCAACCATGTGAGCCTGCAGGGAAGTATTCCTGGGGTCTTGTTTCAGTTCCCAGCAGATCACATTATTTCTTTCTCACTACAATTTGTTTCTATTTATATCAGAAAAATAAATAAACCCACTGTAGCCTTCCACCTCCTCCACACCACCTTGCCTTCTCTCCCCCCCTCCCTTTTTTTTTTTTTCTCCCCCCTACTTTCATTTTTTATTTATTTATTGAAGTGTTTCACCAGGAGGGCACACTGAACAACAAGTTGCTCGTCTCATGGTGCGACCTGGGAGAAGGGGGTTACAAAGGGTTGTGAAGAATAATCAGTTACAATAGTATGTGGGTAGTACAAACAATACAACATTGTAAGATTGTGCAACAGCTGGAACGCAAAGTATTGTACAATAAACAGTAGTGGAACAATTGAGTAAATTACAATACAATTTCATCTTTTCCACTTGTTTCATTCCGTCTCCTTAATTGTGTTTCGCTGTGTGATTTAATTTTATTTACAGTGTTTGCTATTATACGAATTCTGTATTAACCTGCAGACGTGAAAAAGGTTAACCTTTAACTTCTCAAACCCTTTGTCATGACAGCTTGATCAGGATAATTCTGTATGGGCAGCACCCTTAGCCCGATCCCCTGATGAAGACTCTCCCCCAAGTAGAAGCACTGGGGTACAGTGCAGTCATACCTGTATGAAATAACTTTTTATGGCATACATCTCCTTGGCTCCAGCAGCTGGTAATTTGACTGACTACAATGGCTGCCCTTCTGGAGTGCTGCCCTCCTGTGCTCTGGCTGCTACTTGAATTTCTGGCAGCACCAGCCCAGTTTGCTCCTGCAGTGTGTGACCTGTGTGTTTCTACTCATCTGCATATTTTTATTAGGCGCATGCTGTATATAAGTTGCAAAAAAACTTCATTAATGCTCCAGTTAGGGTCAAAGCGACAAAGGTTGGGAAATGAGGCATTAAGGTTATCAAGCCTAACACCACACCCTCCCAAACCAAGCAGGAGAGGTGTGAGGTGTGCCTTGGGCTTCTCAGGCCTAACACTCACCCCATTCCATCTGTAAATAAGATCAGATGTGTAGACTTTGATAATAGAGTGAGCATTAGGCTCGAGAAGCCCAAGTCACACCCCACACCTGCTCTCTTGCCTAGATTGAGAGGGTGAGGTATCACGGTTGGAAACCCTAATGCCTCATTTCCCCAACTTCTGTTGCTTTGACCCCAACCGAAACATTAAAGTTTTTTGCAACTTATTTCCTTACTTTCTGAGATAGCATAATAGTATCCTTATTTTACTGTGGGAGCACAGGGTCATAGATGTTTATATGTATCTAGCTGCGGAAGCACAGGGCACTATGGGCCCTGTGTGTCCATTTATAGGACAACAGTGACCAAATTGTTAGCACAGCCATCTTATTACCCCACCTCATGTAACTGGTACAGAACATTTTCGAATCCTTGCCAAAATGTAATTGTGCTGAACTGCAATGCCATTCCGCGCCACAGGTGTGAACACACATTTTGGCCAGGATTTGAAAAATGACAGCTGTGACATACATGAAGTAGGATGATAAGGCTATGTTGAAAATCTGGGGTGAAAATATTTAAAAGTTACAAGCATGCATAGCGAAATTGCAACAAATGGTCATAAGTTTGCCATTTTTTCATATTTTGACCCCAAATTTTCAACATAGCCTTCTTATGACCCAACTTCATGAACAAGGGCACAAATAAAATTCCCAAATCCCACCCAAAAGGTGATTTCACCAACTGACCGCGAAAACACCTTTCAGTTGTGTAATGACAGTCCTATTGTTCTCAAGGTGGGGTACCCAAAAAGACATGTTGAAAATTTGGAGACAAAAGCTAAAATATTGGCTAAGTTATGTGTAAAAGTTGAAACCCCCATTGAAATACACTGAACCGCATTTACCTGGGGGACGCTGTGGCGCCCAAGTAAGATGGACGTTCAAGCTCAGAGTACAGAATATCACTGTGAACCAAAATGTTTGAAAAACAACAAACTTTCCAGGGGGTGGGGTAGAGAGAATCACTCGGAATACAGCTGACTGTAAGTGAAAGTCAGGGGAACAGAATTGCTAATCCCCGAAAGGATAAGACCTCTACTGACAGAGTTAAAAGCAAAGGTGCAACAGGAGCGCTTAACACGCAGTTGGCTCCAAACCAGATCACAATACCAGGTGAGGAGCCAAAGGAAGAGATTCTACAGTCTTTGGAGATGAAGATCTCCAGACTGATACAGACTGTAGCAGGGCTCGCAGATTTGATGGACTTGCCAACCGTGGTTACTCGAAGGCAATGAGGGGGACCACTTACCCCTTTTGTGAATGTATGGGTTCAGCAGCAATTGGATGAGGCAGGAATTCTTAAGCCGATTCCATTCCAAAAGGCTTACAAAGTCGCACCTCGTGGCAAGATGACAGCCACAGATGCACCACGCACCATTGTGGCAGTGCTGGATGGGATAGGAACCAGAGATTACATCCTAGCACTGTTAAGAAAATGGGAACTCTCCTGCAAGATGGGCAGATGACCCAGCTCTACCCCGACCTGAGCTATGCAACAAGACAGAAAAAAGAAGAGCTTTGATGGGGTAAAAGCCATGCTACGTGAAGCTGAAATCCCACATGGCATACTCTTCCCTGCAAGGTTAAGGATCGTGCACAGCGGGAAGATCATCTTTAGCAACCCAGCAGATGCCCTTAAGTGGGCACGGAAGAACGCCCCAGCAAGGAGATCCAGAGTGGAGTGGGAACAATCCAAATCGGAGGAAGAGGCCACTTGAAAGGACTGCCTGTTTTGTTAGACAGGCCCATTACATTTATTTTTGGTCTGGACAGTCTGGATGCAGAATTAGTTTTTGGTTCGACCTCAGGTAAGTCAAGTCAAGTTTATTGCAGGAATTACTCCACTGAGCACGCTCATTCACAAGGAGATCCTGAACATAAATCAATAACATATACATAAATCAGCAACGTGTACAGAGAGACAGCAAGTAATAGTACAGTCAGTCTTGGAACATACAGTAATTAACAGATAGAGCCAAGGTATAATTTATACATAACATATGCAATATATACAATTTTATATTTTATTGAAATGTGTTGACCAGGTAGGCCCACTGAGACAACGGGGTCCCTTTTTCAGGGGCGACTCGAAATTAATTACACGAAAAAAGACATTATATGCATACAGGAGACAAAGGCAGAACAGGCAACAGTAATGGTACTCAGTTATACAAGGTTAGTAAACAAGGCTAGAATCCACAAGCCAATTTCAGCAACAAGACATATCACAAGCAGTAATGGGGGGAGAAAAAAATACTTGCAATTCTGTCAGCTAGAGCTGGACACCAACTCGGCAGGAGGGGTATTTGGGTTAGGAGCTAATCTGTAGGCAGCTTGGACTAAAGGGTAGGCCAAGTGTTCAGGCGGGTACACAGGAAATAAGACCCCACCACTTCAAATACAAGTGCGCTGATGTATCACAAGCAAGTAGGATTTTAGGGCATTTTTGAATGAGCTCAGGGTAAAGCAGTTCATCACCACTGAAGGTAGGCTATTCCAGAGGGCCAGGGGCAGAGATGGTGAAGGACCCGTCAGCAGCACAGGATCTGGACCTAGGGACTTCCAGGATAGGGTGGATAGCAGACCTGAGCTCACACTGGAACTGGAGAAGACCATTTAGGCTTGGGGAGGCTGATAATTTGGCCATTTTGAAAGCAAGACAGACAGTAGGATAGGCAAGTCTTGTCTCAAGTGTTGGCCAGTTCAATGACATAAGAACATTACAGTGGTGATCACGGGGATGGGCAGCAGCTGCAAAGCGGGCTACTCTGTGATAGAGGACTCAGTTTGGCAAGTTCATTGCCCTGGAGAGGTTGTATAAGGGGAGCACCCTAAAGAAGAACTGGTAGGATGATTCCAGTGGTAACTGCCAAGCGAGCTTCACTGGAGAGGATCCCTAGTCTGTATAATAGACCAGTTTTTTGATGAAGGATCTTAGCGGTAGCCTCAATGTGCATATTTAGGGTTAACTCTTGGTCCAGGTATATACCAGGATATTTTATGGATGCACAGACCTCCAATTTAGTGCCACTGGACAAGGAGATTTGGAGAAGTTTAGATCTACGGGCTAGCTCCCAGGCATTGGGGGCCGAAGAGCATGGCCTTGGATTTATTTAGGTTGAGGACCAGTTTACTCTTCTCAAGCCATTTTTCCAGTGTTATGACATCCATATTGAGGTTCTGATTAATTTGATTTATATCGTTCGAACTCCTGTAGATGATGGCATTGTCTGCATAGAGTTGGATGTTGGCCCCTCCGCAATGATTGGGCATGCTGTTAATGAAGACGGTGAATAGTAGAGGTCAGAGGATGGATCCTTGGGGGACTCCTTGGTTCACTGGCCTAATGTCAGATGCCGTACCCTTCCTTCTTAACAGTTTTCTCTCACAGAGGCAGTGTTGAAACCAGGAAGAGGCAAGGGAGTCCAGACCGAGGTTCCCAAGGCAAGTGATGAGATCATGGTTCACCAAGTCAAAGGCTTTCGTTAGGTCAAGGAATAAAGCTCCAGTGGCTAGACCTTGATCCATAGCCCCAAGTGCTTCTGATGTGAACTTGACAAGGGCTGTGTTGGTCCCATAGTTTTTCCTGAATCCATGCTGCGCATTCGAAAGTAGATGATGGATTTCCATATAGTCAAGGATCTGTCTATGCACAAGCTTCTCCAGTGCTTTAGCGAGCACACCGAGTATGGATATAGGTCGATAATTTTCAACATGGTCTTTGACCCCACATTTGTGAATGGCGACTACTGTGGCCATTTTACATTTAGTGAGGAACTGCCAGAGCAGAAGGGACTTGTTAAATAGGTTCCTGAGTGGAGTCGCAATAACTGGAGTAGCAGTTTTCAGAAACTTATGCTCCAGCTTGTCGAACCCTGGAGAACCATTCAGTTTGATGGTGTCGAGCAGAGAGGACTTCCTTCCGAGGAATCAAGCATAAATGGAATTTGGGACCAGTGTGAGCATCAGATGGAGAGAAGTTCCTGGTACCAGGTGTGGGAGTCTATGTATGTCCAGGTTGGTGAAGAAGCTGTTAAATGCATTTGCTAGCTCTTCAGGATCAGCCATCAGTTTGCCATCGGCTGAGATGCTCCGGGGTGCTTCTGCTGAGCGACCCTTTAGGAGTCAGTTCATTTGCGACCAGAATTTCTTAGAGTTAGTCAGATTTGAGGTTTGGAGACACCAGATATTCCTTTTAGCATGTGTGGGTTTTTTTTTTTTTTTTTTTTTTACAGTCGTTCCTCAGGGTCCTGTATATTAGCCAATCAGTATGGTCACATGAACATTTGTATTTGTCCCATGCCCGGTCTCTGAGCTTCACTTGTTTTCTTCTTTCTCAATCTAACCAGTATGTACATTTGCCTCGGACTCTCCGTTGTTTTAGTGGGGCAAGCTTATTGAGGACACTTAAGTTATAGGTAAAGAAATCAAGAGCTGCGTCGATGTTGGAAAGATTTGAGCTCTGCCCAGTGTATTCCTCTCAGATCGTTGAGAAAGTCATTGGGAACAAACCACGATAGGTCCTGAACAAGTAGGGTCTTAGGGCGAGCGTTAGGGGAGTTGTTCCTCCACATACAAAAGATAGGAGAATGGTCAATGAGTGAGCCTGGCAACAAACCTGCTGCTTTAAATCTGTCTGGTTGGTTTAACAGTAACCAGTCAAGAAGAGTATGATTTCCAATCTTAGGGTTAGGCCTCATTTGTTCACTGATTAGCTGAGCAAGAGACAAGTTAGTTAGTTAGAGTTGATTTGTTTACTACGTTGCTCAACCAGTTAAGGTTAAAGTCACCCATACGAATAAGTTCCCCCGCAGGGTTGATGGCCAACTGACTAATGAGGAATTCCAGTTTGCATTTAGCTACCTTGGGCAGGTTGTAGGTGCATCCAATTGTTAGGAATTTGGCCCCACCCAGAGTGAGTCTGACTAGGATAGACTCAGAATCCCTAGTATCCAGTCAAGATGGACTAATATTAAGTGCATTTAGGGAGCTCCAGACATACATAATCACTCCACCGTCTTTCTTGTTAGTTCTGTCCTTCCGGAAAACAGTGCATCCTGGGATGTCAATCTCATGAGTGAGTATGTAGGGTTTAAGCCAGGTTGCTGGGATTCCAATGACATCTGGGGAGTAGAGACCCACCCAGGCTTCGAGTTCATGTTTTTTATTTTATTTATCTGAGGTTATCAGAAACTACTTTTGACTCAAGGACTCATTTACAAAGGTACCATGTCAAAGACAGTTACAGTGACAGCACAATAAAACAGACAGTATACAAGCAACAGAATTATATACAGTAGATAGCATAAAATAAGGTATATCACACTGAAGTATACAAACTCAAAGATTAAATGACCATGCAAAATAACATACATATAGATCAGGGGTTCTCATACTTTGTCATAGTGAGCCTCCCCCAATCCTTGGAAAAGATCTTGAGCCTCCCCATAATGTAGAAATAATTTTGGGCCTCCCCATAGTTAGAACAACTATCATACTTTGCACATTACAAGAAGAATACAATGAAGTGCATGTAAGTAGTTGAGTTTATTCTCATTTTACAGACACTATTATTCTCCCTCTCTATAACCTGCCTCCCCAGGTCAGCCTACTCGCTATACACTTCTGAGTTTTGGTCCTATTTACCCCTCATTGCAATACCTCCATGAGTCAGACTATTTTCTTTGTCAGTTTTACCCTGCTCTTCAAAACCTTTTTGGGGACCATTTTGCTCCCTTCTGGCCTTGCTCCTAGTATTTCTCTGCTTAGCCTTTGTATTTGTGCTTTTCTCTGCAGCCAGTATAATGGGTCAATTGTTATCTTGTTCCTATTCATTTGTATTATTTTGCATTTTGTTTTGCACAGTTTCCAAGAATTGTATTTCCTCCATTCAGCTTTCCCCCATGTCATACCAGGAAACAAGTGTTTGTTGAGTGTGTTTTCTTGGTAACCATTTTGTACATAAATTTGCAAGCAATTATTTGCATTCAGTTTACTGTATCCTTTCACACAAAGCATCCAAAACTTGACATTTAAATATAGTACATTTTAAGGCTTGCTTGAGCCTCCTCTGGAACAGGTTGGGGCCTCCCCTGGGAGGCTGGCCTCACCATTTGAGAAGCCCTGATATAGATATAATCCTCGCTTGAGCTGGGGGAGGAGTGGGGAGGGGGAATGCAGGAGGAGGAGGTGCCTTGACAGACGGGGAGGTCGACGAGGACGGGGATAGAGAGGGGAGTTAAAACAGCCACAGGCACTGACCGCATGGAGATGGCCCTTCAGAGCGGTCTTAAAAGCTCCAAGTCTTTTTTCGGAGACTAGCGAGCTGGGGTGAAAGTGCGTCCATGTTGGAACGCAGAACATGAAGGAGCGTTGGAAGAGGGAGGTAGGGCATCTGGGGACGGGAAAAAGATCTGCTGGAGCTGCGAGTGTTTCTAGTGGCTGTGGCAGGTTTGATGAGATCGGCAAGACCAGGGGAGGCCAAGCCGAGGACAATTTTCTTGGCCATAAGGCAGGTTTGGAACTTTAGTCTATTATCGAAATTCAGCCAATTAGTTATGCTGTACAGGGGTTTAGGTCATAGGCTGCAAATATTCATCTGAACTATTTTCAGACCTTTGGTGATCTTCCAGATCGGGTCAGAGGGGGAGGAGATCCTGCAATTGGAGGGCCCCGGGTGCATCTCTATCTCCTGAGACACAAAGAACAAGTTTTCTTAGGTACCCAGGCAGGTAGGGTGTGGGCCATCTAAGCTGTACTAGTACACCCATTAGGTAGGAAGCCAGCTTGTAGCAGTTTCCCATTGCCCTGAGACCATGGAGAGTAACCAACCCAAGAGAGTAGGTCATTATCGAATGAAATAACAGGTAAGTAGTTGGCTCTCTTTCAACATGCTGTAGTCACGTGCGGGGCACAGGGAGAGACTTAAGTCCAAGACGATAAGAGATGATGATGATGATGATGCTGCTGCTGGCAGGAGTCAACGAACCATTGGGAGGCATAATTTGATGCAGAGTGGGGGGGGACGCGAGGTAAGGGCACAGGAGTGCAAAGACAAGATAGATGGCAGTCGTCCCCACAACTGTATTTTCTAACAATTTATGGTTATGTAATACCCTGAAAAAAAAGAGTATGCCTGCAGACAAAGAGCAAATAAGGTTGCAGGGATACTTAGCACACTACCTACAGTTCCCAAAAAGGGAAAGGAAAAAAAATATTTTTTTTTTTTCAAATCAGAGATATTCTTAAGACAGTATGCCAGCAGCCCTAGTACCAAACAATCACCAGAGGGTACCTTTCTGCATTCACCCAATACAAAAATGAAAATGATGTACCTACCATAATTCTTGATCTTTTTGTGTATCTTCACCATTCATCACTGTTGGGTTCTGGCCAGAAGATCAGGATCCCAGAGGAGCTTTTTTTTTCCTTTTGCAAGGGGGAGGAGTCGATGTCAGGACTGCACCGCCATCGAGACCAATGCATTACGTGGTGCTTGTGGGTTGGCCAGTAACAGACATCAACCCCTCCCTAGCTCCAGTTCTGTACACCAGAGAGAGAAGCAGAGAAACAGAGGGTGGGGGGGAAGGGATAGTAAAGGAACAGATGTAAAACAAAAGGAAGAATAAAGCTGTAGAGAGGACAGAAAAGACCTAAAGGAATAGGACAGGAAGGCCCCAATCTCTGGGCAAGTAAGGGAGGGATGAAAGGGTGAGGGGCAGAAAAAGAAGGGAGAAAGAAGAAGAAAGAGGGAGGAGAAGGGAGACACCAGCCCCAAGGATACAGCCCAGGACACTGCTCAAGGAGTAGGATGGTGTTGCCGCCAGACCACGCCATCTTCCAAGCAGAGGAGGGCCTAATAAGGCTGAAGCAGCAGATTGGAACCAATCCATGAGGGAAAAGGAGTCAAGAGACCTACTCAGAGGGCGAGGACGGATCGGTGTCTCCCCCTCCTGCCGAGAGGAATCTGAAGTGGGACAGGACACTTCAGAAGCATCCCTTCAGAAGGAAACCCCCACAAATTTTCTTTTTTTATAAAGAAAAGTCACCTCCAGAGCAGGAACTTATACAGAGTAGGATTTACTCTCCTCTGAAATGAGGAGAGGAGATTACAGGGAAACCACATTATAGAGTGACATGATGCGGTTGGAGGAGAAATAACTGAGGGAGTCACCAGGGCCTCCCCTCTAAACCTCCTCAACGACGAAGGCTGGAAGGAGAGGAGCAAGTCCAAGACTAGTTTATCCGGACTGAGGAGGGGCCTTGGAGACAGGTAGCCTCCCTGTCTGTCTTCCCAGGGGAAAACCCCCTGACCCCTAAAGGGGGGGAAGGGCTGGAGGTGCTGGAAATAGACAGAGATCCTAGCTGAGAAGCAAACAGGGAGGAGGATCGCCCAGAGACTGAGGCCTAAGAGGAGAACGTGGGCTGGAGTCAGTGATGAATGGTGAAGATAGACAAAGATCAAGAATTACGGTAGGTAGGTAATTTTCATATCTTATCTATGTCAATCTTCACCATTCATCACTGTTGGGTGATTACCAAGCCCCCGAAGGGGGCCCAAAACCTCACTAAGGGACAAAGTCCCTCAGCCTCCAGTGGGGGAGACACCAGATGAGGGAACCCTAACAGGCCTATTTAGGCCTGAGGCTGGTCCGGGTGAGGCAGGGTTCTCCTAGCAGGATAGGGAAGGCACCCCTGAAGTTCTCGTCTCACCCTGCAGGAAAAAAGATGGGTTCCAGAGAAAAGGAGGCAGTCACCCTACGCCGGGCCAAGGGTGATAACCAGGAAAGACGAAGCTACACCGTCTGCCTGATGCTGATCGCTGTCCCCACCAGCCTGGAAGCCACTTCGCTGGCATCGTAAGATGCCCTTGTTTGGTACCTCATAAGCTCTAGGCCCCATGCGGAGAAAGCAATGGTTTGGCTGGTTGCCTCCAAGTCAGGCAAAGAAGCTAGGATCTGACCTAGCAGAGACCATAAGTGCCTATTATAGGCAGCATTATGGGCCTGATGAGCAGACAGACATAAAAGGAGGTGCGCCAAAGAGAAGGCTCTCCTCCCCCAAAAATCAAACTCAGCTGAGTGAGATTCTGGGGGTTGGTCACACCATGGGTGTCTATGCCAGGAGGGTGTGTCCAGGACAGTGACACCTGAAGGGGAGGTGAGGTAGGGCTCCGGGAGACCCAAAGGGTGCGCAATACCTCTGGCGGAGGTCCCTCGGGGCTGGTGCAAGAGTTGAGGGACATCGCCAGGCACAGTATGATACCTCCCAGCAAGAAGCAAGCCAGGCAGGAACCAACAGGTTGGTTGCACTGAACTTGTCTAAGAAGGCATGCATCAACTGGTCAGGACTGCAACTGCCTAAGGTGGAGATATGGAGCTCATTGAGCAACCCCGACAGGAATCGCCGATAGCCGGAAAAATAAGCTGTGGGGGAAAGGTGGACAGAGGACTCCTTCAGAGGAGGAACACGAGGGAGTCGACGAGTCTGGAGAGTTCGGTTCAGGCAGCACCGGGAAGTGGTGGAATACCTCCTCGTCCATGGACCGGTAGTAGGCGGGGAATAGCACAGCCGTGGATCTAAACTGCTTTCAGGTAAGGGGTCCCGTAAGACCGGCGTGACCTTGGAGTGAGGGAGGGGTTGGCAGAAGCAAAGGGGCCAGGCACTTCCGAGGAGGGGTGCTGCCTTGGCCCAAGCTGGGGGCCCCAATGGGAGACCTCAACAGAGGAGACCACCCAGTGGTCCCAGCAGACGAAGGCCGCTCAACCAAACTGGAATGGCAAGGGCTAAGCCCGAAAAGAAAATTCCCCATAAGGCAACTGGGGACACATGAGCCCTGAGGCGGCTAACCTCAAAGATGAGGTCTCTTGTGAGGAGGGATCGGGGGGGGGGGGGAGAGAGTCTGGACCAGCACTGACTCCTTCCCGAACCCCTGCAGGTTCCCAGGAAAGGACGCCACCCTGAATCCTGCCCCCTCAACCCCTCGGACTCCAAGAGAGCCCTCTTCCTCAGTATGAGCCGAGGTAACCGACACCCTATAGCAGACTCCTGAGAGACAGCCCTGGGGGAGTACCCTCCCCGCCTGAGATACTCCAGTCAGCCCAGAAGTAGGGCCAGAGAGAACTATCACAGAAGGGGGTACACCTCCCGGGGAGGAAATGGACCGACTCCGGGCTGCTCTGTGGTGCCCCTTGGGGCACCCCAGGACTGGTCGGTGCCACCAACCCTGGTATCAGTGGAAGTTATCCACTCCTTGGAAGGGGGATGAACTGGAGCTGAAGTGCTGGAAGAGGAATTGGAGCATTCCGAAGAATCCAGAAGTCGGTCTGGGTCAGCCTCAGCATCGTCCTCCCTAGAGGAGGCTCTAACCCAAATCACTCCCTGGTCCCTCCCAGTCTCGGCACCACAAGCTGGCCCCGCACTGCCCATGGTGCTGCCCTATGCCCAGCGCCAGAGTCAGAGGCGGCGCTGGAGGCCAGCCCTGTGCCACCCATATCCCTGGCGCCGTAATCAGTGGTGGCACCGGCAGACTGTGCTGAGGATGGCACTGGCCCGGAGGACTCAAACCACAACACTAGGGGAGCCCTCACCTCCAAGCAGGAGACTGCCTGGACGGTGCATCCTGCCCAACCCTCGAAGGGGTCAGGCCAGGCCTCCTGCACCATGGAAAGGGTTCCTGCTGAGGCAAGACTAAGAGATGAAGAGACCCCCCCCCCCTCCACAGACCGTATAGGACCGGGAGAGGACCCGAAGGAAGGGTCATGAACTCTGCATTTGGTGATCTGGGTGAGAGCCTCTCCCCCGAAAGTCAGCGGCGCACGTCCAACTTTTAACGCACACAACTCCAACACACGACAGTCCATGGAGAAGCAGGTGTCACAACGATCCATGTTGTTGTTGTTGTGGCCCAAGCAGGTGAGACACCAGTCATGCTGGTCCAAGACGGAATACAGTCAGCCGCAGGGACACCGATGCTTTGGAGGCCGACCCACCTCGGAAGATTTCTTTTTGTCCCCAGAACAAGACATGACCAAATAAATAATAAAAAAAAAAAAAAAAAAAAATTCAGCACTCAGCTTCGACGAAGAAAATAATGGCAAGGTCTTATTGGTCGATCGCCAAGGAAACCGCAGCAGAACTAGGACTAAAAACCACCAGACTAGGCCATTGGCGTAGAGAAAATGGCGCTCATCCACAAGGTCATGTTCACTCGACGGCGGGAGAAGCAGAACTGGGGCTAGGGAGGGGTTGGCGTCAGTTACTGGCCAACCCGCGAGCTCCACACAATGCGTCAGCCTCGACAGTGGCGCCATCCCGTCAGACTCCTCCCCCTTGCAAAAAAAAAGGCTCCCACAGGGTTCTGATCCTCTGGTCAGAACCCAAGTGATGAACTGTGAAGATTAACAGATAAGATCAAACAATATATACAATATTTACAAAGTAACACTATAAATTACATAGTATACTAGGAAGCTGCCAGACCGAGAATTTGAAAACAAAGCCCTACTGAATAGAAGAGGACGAGGGAATAGAAAAAGGGATCAAGGTGGGATATAAGAGGAAAGGTGGGTGCAGGGAGGGAAAAGCAGCAGACAATGGATAACAGGTGTAAGTCAAGGCTAAGGCCTAGCAGCAACTGCATACATCTTTCATGTTTCTTGCAGCTAACGCTTTAAAGAAATTAACAGAAACAAGGCTGGAAAGTTTAAGGACAGACTGCAGTTTGTTCCAGGCTGCAGGGAGGGCATAGGAGACTGCATGCTTACCAAAGGAGGTACGAATCACAGGAACATCAAGGAGGATAAAGTCAGACTTCCTAAGGAGTACGAGCAATGGGAGATGTGGATTAGTGAGGATATAGATCATGGAAGCTTATTCAGCAGGATTTTAAGCATCCAGGTTCCAGACTGAATCAAACATCTGATTGAGAGACAAGTCCAGCCAACAGCTGCGTATAGGTCACAGTGGTGGATACAGAAAGGAGCTCCGATAATGAACATTCGGGCTAGATGATAAAGGACATCCAGTTTGTTCAGGTTGGTAGAGGAGGTGGAGTTGTAGATGAAGTCACCACAATCAAGTAGCGGAAGGAAGGTGGACTGGACAAGTCTAGTTCTAGTCTCAGTCGGGAAGAGGGAACCGGTTTCTGAAGAAGAAACCAAGTCTGGCTTTGAGTTTGCTCATCAGGTTGTCAATGTGGGTGTTCTAAGAGAGCTCATCATCGATCCATGTGCCTAGGTATTTAAGTTTGGAAACCACCTAGGGAGGTGACAAGAAACATTTAAACAGGTTTGGGGAAGAGAAGGGGGTGTTGAGAGTTAAAAAAGAAAAAAGCCCTTTTTTGGGGGGACATTTAGGAGGAGCTTTGAGTTGTTGAGGTTCAGTCTGAGCTGCACAAAGTCGGCTTGAAGTTCATCGCCGACTTCGGACAGGGCTGGTTTCGATGTATACAGAACTGTATCAGCAGCAAAGAAGTGCGGCTTAGAGTTAGTGATATAGGAGTCGAGGTTGTTGATGTAGATCGAAAAGAGAATAGGGACTAAAGTGGACCCTTAGGGAACACCCCTGGTGATAGGGAGAGACGCTGAGAATAGGCCATCAGCTCTGACTTTCTGGAGTTCACCCGAGAGGTAGCTGGTGAACCACTGGGCTGTTGAGGGAGTGGCTCCTAATTTAACAAGGCTATTTGATAACAAGGTTGTGGTCAACTGTGTCAAAGGCCTTTCTAAGATCAAGTAAAACAGAACCTGTGACCTTTTTTGAATTGTGAGCTGTAACTAGATCATTAGTTACTTTAGCAAGGGTAGAGATGGTGCTGTGGTTGGGCCTGAAACTGGACTGGGCAGGGTTGAGGAGGGAGTAGCTTTCAACATGGTATTTTAGCTGGAAACAGATACATTTTTCGAAGATTTTGGATAATATAGGCAAGATAGAAATGGGCCTATAATTATTTAAATTGCATGGGTCACCAGATTTAAATAATGGAATGATATAAGTAGCCTTCCAGCAGGTAGTACTGAGACGGTGCCAATGGAGAGGTTAAAAATGTGTAGTATGGGGCAGTAAGGTGGAAACAACCTAGTTTTAGTAAGCATGGTTCTGGCCCATCCCTGCCACCACCCTTCCTAATGTCTAATTTGGAGAGGATGTCCTCCTCTACTTTGTAGGAAACAGGCTGCAGCTGGAATGGGTGAGGTGAGGGAGGAGCCTGGAGGGATTTGTTGTCCTGGGAGGGACTGACAAGGCCAGCATACAGAGAAGAATCAAAAACCAACCCGACGGTGGCAAAGTGAGAATTAAGTTTCGATGATCTGGTCACGGTTTTCGATGGTAATTCCGTTGGCACTGATCTTAGTAGGAATGGAGGGGGCAGCATGGCGACCTATCAACTTGATGGTTCTCCAAATTTTAACTGGGTTCCCGCTAGCCTGTTTGAGAGAAGTGATGTAATAATTTGCCTTAGTGGTACGTACAAGTTTAATGCAAGCATTCCATGCTTCTCCAAATGCCTGCCAAATCAGAAGGGCTCTTGGTACGCCTGACTTGGGACCAGAATTTCACAGTTTGAGAGAGCAGCTTTCAGGTCCAGCGTAAACTAGGGGTGGGAAAATTTGCACACTTTGGCTTTAATGATGGGGGCATATTTGTTGGCAATACAGGTAAGTTTATCATTTAGATACAGACTGCCTCATCTGCCATTTTGGCAAAGTAGAGGCTTTGCCAAATTATATTACTTGGGTCCGACAGGTAGCTCTCAGGGTTGAACTTACGGAAGGACCATTTTGAAATGAGCCTGGGCGAGGAGTGGCCTTACGACAGGCCCTGGTGCAGACCACGATCCCATGATCACTCATGTCATTATGGAAGACGGCGGATTGCAGGATTTTATGGGGATGGTTTGTTAATATGACATCAAGAATAGAGCTATTGGCATTGTTAGCAGTGTTTGTCCTGGTTGGTTCGGAGATGATCTGAGACAAGGCAAACACAAATACGGATAAAGTTTGGGATTTAATTCACGATCATGTCCAAGGTGACTGCTCACTTTGCCCCTACAGACACCAAGTTACTTACCTTTGCCCTAGTGTTCTAATAAAGATGTTTAAAGGTGCCCTCTAAGTTCTACAAAGGGCTTGATCGCCTGCAATCTGAGTATACTATACACGTTGTTGATATGGTGCTGGGAATGTTTTTCGGCAATTAACTTGCCAGTAGCACTATAAGGTTAGGAATTATTCTGTTGCTCTATCTAAATGATGTAGTCAAGTTTGTGACTAAACTCACGACAGCATGTAGTAAAGTTCCCTTGATCCATCATCTAGGGTGGGGTGGGGACACATATTTGTTACTGTTCTGGATAATATTAGAAAATAAACACATGCTGCTCAAATTTTGCAGCTTGAACGGTTTATTGACGGAGTATAACTTCATTATTTTACCCTCCAAAGTTGTATCTTAATGTAGGAGATATATAAAAACTAAGTATTAAAAGGAGTGGCGCCCACATTATCAGAAAGTGCATGTGTAGCTCTTACTACGAAATCATAATTGTTTGTTACATTAAATAAGTTGGGAAAAAAAAAAAAAAAAAAAAAAAAGACACACACGTACCTTACTTTCTCAGTCGCCGGTTCCAACAGCAAGACGTGTCTTCAATCAAATCAGAGAGTGGGTCTTGAACCTGGGACCTGTTCAGGTGACTGAGGGTGTGGTGTGGTGTGGGGGAGGTGCGGTGAGTGGGAGGTATGGGGCTGATAAGCGAGGTACTTTTTTTTTTTTTTTTTTTTTTTATTTTAAACACCAGTTCTACACTTTTTTTGGGAAAGCCTGGGATGAAATCTGCTCACAGTCACTGCTGCCGCTTAAACTGCATTCTGACTGTCTGTCTCTCTCTCTGTAGACCTCTCAGCAGCTCAGCATGAAGCGCCTGTCCATGCTTGAAGGGCGTAAGGAAGGGAAGAGCCTATTTACTACTATTGAGCCACTTTTGGAAGTGCCCGCGCCCCACTACGTCAGTCTGACTGGCTGCAAGACCATTGCCAACTAGAAGCCTGTCTCTCCTGTGCCCCAGACTGCCGCCGCCCAGACCCCCTCCCCAACGCTGCAACTTGAACCTACATACCCTGTCCCAAGTCAAATTCCGAGACACTGACTTCTTTTCCTTGTTGTTCTTTCCCACAGCATAAACTACCCCGCCCAGTCACGTAAGGACAAAGAGGCCCAGCCCCCACAGGCACTGAAGTAGCCTAGGTAATTACTGAGCACTCAGTGGGTGTCTGAGTCAGTGCAAGTCTAGAGTGAGAAAAGTCAGTCAGGCACACACAGTCAAGTAACAGAGTACTTGTAATGATGTACGTACAGATTATGAGGGAGGCCCACCCGGAAATTTCCAGGTATCCAGGCAGGCCAGTCCAACCCTGGTGTATTTTTTGTATGTCCTCCATGTTGTTGATCAGTTGAAAATTTGAAAAGCCCTGCTGTTCTGCTTTGTCGTCTCCCGCTGCTGCCCAGTTCTTCTGGCTTTGTGCTGGGTAAAGACCAGCTTTCAGTTTTTGTCTTTGTGTGGGATAAAGACAGAGAGAGAGAGAGAGAGAGAGAAAACACAGGCTCAGCTAACCGCCAGCTCACGCCGCTAGCAGCATGAGTTCCAGCTGCAGCTGCTGAAGTCAAGAAAGTTCAGCTGTTCTCATACACAGAGAACACAGGTGAAGGGCTGCTCTCGCTAAGCTGGCACCTAGGATTTTAGGGTGCCCAGACAAAGTATTTCTGGCTCTTATTGTGAAAAACAATCATCAGAATCTAGCTTAACAGGGCCCGTTTTGCTAGGTTCTGGTGTTTGATTTTTAAAATGACAACATTTTATGCACTTTCCACGCTTTTTAGTTCATGGGGAAAAAAGCAAACACCACACAATCAACAAGATGGTGGCTCACGAAAAAGGCATTTTTTTCCTGGCAAAAAAGGGTTGGCCAATCATGAAAAAAAAAAAAAAAAAAAACTTTTCATGAGGCCAGATAGATGCATTTTATTTATACAGCACCCCTTTCCCAAGGACTCAAACTGCTTTACAAAATTAAAAAAAAACAGTACAATAAACATAACAATCCAAGTGGAGCGACCGCTGTATACATAAAACTTATCTATCCATATAACACAGCAATTAAAACGCATTAAAAGCCTGGCTAAATAAAAAGGATTTTTAATCCCTTTTTGAAGAAGAATTCCACCAAGGGTGCCTCCGGAAGTTGTTGAGGAAGAGAGTTCCATAGGGTGGACATGGCCACAGAAAACACTTGATCACCCAAGCCTCACTCTAGGAACACTAAGGAGACAACCCTTGGAGGAATGGAGAGCCCGGGTCAGGCGGTGGGGCATAAGGAGATCTTGCAGATAAGCTGGTCCCCTATCGTGTAGGGCCTTATAGGTCAGTAAACTGACCTTTAAGATGATAATCCACCTAACCAGCAGCCAGTGCAGCTCGCAGAGGACAGGTATAATATGATCATGAACATCACTCTCCAGAATAGAGGTATGAAGTTAGAGAAATCCTTTGTTGAACTTTATACCCAGGGCTCTCTGGGACGTGGGCACCCATTCCGCACATTTTGCGCTTCGGGACGCTTGCCTGCCAGCCCAGAGAGTCTCCACAGCACAGGCCCCAGGAGTCCTGAGCGGGCCATGCTCTGTGCATGAGTCAAATAGGCAACTTATTTATTCTCCCCCTTGCCACCTGATGATTTTGGCACCTTGGAGAGTGGCGCACACCACCAGATGAGGTGGGGAAGGGGGAAATTGAGGAGGAAGGCCATGCAAGCAGCAGTATTCGAGAGGGGGCGTACGATCAGTTCCCCCTTCAAGCCACCTGTGCCTTGGTTCTGCCAGGGAAGCGAGTTAGAGGAACACCCAGCGACAGGCTCCCAAGCCATTTTGCCGATGGGGAGAAAACGTGGCAGGGGAGAGAGGGAGAGAGAGAGAGAGAGAGAGAGAGAGGGAGAAGGCAGAGAAGAGAAAAAGCTTTCTCATTTGTTTAAAAACAAATGCGCGGTCAGACAATGTCCAGTCACTCGAGTAGACAAAGGATTTGTGCAGGTGGATGCTGCACACATTCCCTGAAGGCACCAGTGTTAAAATTACCCTTTTCTGTTAAGTCTTTTTTTTTTTTTTATTTACAATTATTTCAGGCAGTTCAGGGCATCACGACTATTTCTGGTGTCGGTTTAGTGAGCTTAGGGTTTACTGTGTCTTTTTTTTGTGCTTTGTGCAGGGCCAAGTCACATTTCTTCCAGCAGAGGAGGACAGTGAAGAAGCTGGGTGGGGAAGCCTCGTGAGCAGCATGTCTCAACGAAGCCTTACTGACTGAGGAGAATCCTCCACACCAAAGGATAAGGAACAAACAACATCATCATCCTCCTCCGAGTGTGGCTTAAGCACATCTCAGGAGATAATTGACACTGTGAATGTTGAAACTGATGATCAGTCTGAACAGACTGCATCTGCTAAAAGCAGCAAAAAATTAAGGTTGTGGAGGGACAGCTGGGCAAAGTTATTTCCATGGCTTGTAAAGGAGGAAGCAGAGGGGAATGTTGTTGGGAAGTGCAGCTGGTGCAAAAAAGGTGGCAAAAGCAATCCATTTGCCACAACTGGCACAACAAATTTGCAAGTGTCTGCTTTCTACAGGACACGAAAGAAACCAAGAACATTTGCTGGTGCAAACTGGAAAGAAATCAGCAGAAAAACGATCTCTGCCAGTGGCATTTGAGAAGCAGATCTCGGGTCCTGAGGCAAAGGACGACAGTAAAGTTGCTCAGTTAATGACAATGTACTACCTTACAAAACAAGGGCAATCACTCAATCAGTTTGAAACACTGATAGATAGCTCTGCAGGTGAGGAATGGAATCTTTTGAGCCGGGGCACAGGGTGGCGGCAGCTGTTGCTTGAGGATTGACACTAATGTTGGTGTGTGTCAATCCACAGAAGCGAAATGGCTGTCCAGCCTTGCAAGACAGTGGCACAATATAATCTGGTTGGGATGCAAGATATGACATGCTGGACTCCATAAACGAATTCCTACAGGAAGAAATCAAAGCTCACTTAGCAGGTTCTCAGTTCCTTGAGGTAATAGTGGATGAAACCACTGATTTAACCATTCACAAAAAACTGAACATTTATGTGAAGTGTGTACACAAAGCACAGGCCAAAATTCATTTTATTGACTGTACTGCAATACCTGATGGGAGGGCGGACACAATTGTGGCAGAACTGTTATGTGTGTGTTCTGCTAATGCAGTTGACCCTATCAAGACCACCACATTAGCAAGTGACGGTGCCAGCGTCATGACTGGAATGCACAATGGGGTGGGTGCAAAGTTAAGACAGCAAGTTAACCCAAGGCTGATTCAGATTTATTGTGTTGCCCACAGACTGACATTTGCAGCAGGACACGCATGTTGGGACAGCCCTGTATTCAGTGAATACCAAGTAACCATCAAAAATGTATACAGATACTACAGCAGCTCTGCGGTACGGTACAATGTCTTGCGTTTCATCCAAGAAACTCTCAGTGATGAAAATATCAGATATCTGTCCCTAAAAGAACCTGCAAGTTTTCGGTGGCTGTCACTGCATACTGCAGTTCAAGCAATTCATAGATCATACCCTGCACTTTTACAAGCCCTAGAGCATGATGCAGCAAAAAGTGCGGCAGAAAGCAAAGGGCCTTCACACAAAACTGAAATCAGTCTGCTTCATCTTATGCACTTCTTTTTTCATGGATGTCTTAGATGTGGTGAATAAACCGTCTTTAGTCATGAAACAGGACAGTGTTGACATTTCGGTGGCCAGCAGCATGATAAAAGCCACAGTTACTAGACTGCAGCAGTTTAAAGAGCAGAATGGGGTAGAGCTACAGAACACATTTCAGGTACTGTACCAATGTCCTGGCACTTGGCAGGATCAAAAAGTGAATGACAAGCCATCACTGTGAATGCAGTTCCAGATGGCATTTCAGGGATATCCGACGCAATTCAATGAAAACTTTCACACAAGATTTGAGACAACTTCAATGCAGCTGCTGCATAACTTAAATGTTCTTTTAAATCCAAAGCGTCTCCCAGATGACTCCAACATAATGGACCATGGACTGCAGGAACTCAAGGATGTTTGCACTTATTTCCAAGAAACAACCTTCAAAGAAGAAACACTGCCAACACTTATTGACCAACACAGGGCTGAGCAAGATTATGGACAATTCAAACTTGTTCTGAAATCTGAAAAAGGATAGACTTTGCCCAGTAGTGTCTGCCAAGATTTAATTGAGAACTACTCAGATGTTTTCCCAGATTTTGTCACAGTGGCCAAGATTTTACTTGTGTCACCAGTTACATCAGTGGCATGTGAAAAAGGGTTTTCTATACAAAACAAAATAAAAACCAAAGGTAGATGTTCCTTAAAAGGCAGACACTGTGAGCAAGCTCACGTGGCTTGCCTAAGAAGGAGCTGAACTTGAAGACTATGACCCTCATCCAGCACTTAAGAAATTTAAGGCCATAAGACTGCGCAGAAAATTTTAAATTTTAAAATGCTTTAATTGTCTCTGAAACTAAAAAATAACTATTAAAAAGACAATTTTGTTGCTGGCTTTCGAGCAGACAAGACAGACCATTTGGCCTATTCTGCTGGCTTTTTTAGTATGTTAGTAATTTGAGTGACTGACAGTGGCCCAGAGACAGGACAATGGAAGAACTTGGGCACAGGAGTAGAAGCTAAGCATCAAAATATTTCATTCCAACAAGGGTGGGGGGGGGGAATACAATTTTTAAACTTAGCTCCTTAAGGTCAACGCTACCTTTGGTGGGGGGTCCTGATCAGGGGAATGGATCAAGATTTAAAGTTCCTGGGGATTGGTCCGGGTGGTGGGTGGATGGTCATACGCCATTCTGCTAAATTTAATATAATTTTGATTTTGGTGGTAGAGAATCACAGTCTAACAAGTTCAGATAATTGTGTGTGTGTGGGGGGGGGTAAACTATTATGGCCCCAATGCAGTCCTGTGTTTTATTTTTTTAGTGGGGGACAGTCAGATTATTGTCAAATGTATTTACCTAACCCATTCTGCTCTTTCCACAGTCTGTCTGAAACAGTGACTTCTACTGTCATCAACAGCACACTACAGTTAAGAAATGTGCAGGAGGAAGAGGTGTTGGGTTATGGGAAAAGTTATGGGCAGGAGTGTGTTAGGAGAAGCTACTGCCACAGAAAACATGGCATGCCATGAAAAAAGAAGTTCAAACAGAAAAAAGCAGACTGCACTTGCAGTGTGGCAGCCGCATGCATATAATTCCACCAAAGCACCACCTGATTGTGCCACACACCAGATAGACTGGAAGACCTGCTGAGCCAAGGTAATTGGGGTGGGTGGAGATGGGGGAGCTTTTTAGTCACCCCCACTGTGCTATTCAGTCATGAACATTGGCACTAGTTCTCTTTTACCTGCGCGACACACACACACACACACACACACACACACACACACACACACACACACACACACTCACTCTTAAGAAATGTGCAGGAGGGTTTTGGAGAAATTATGGGCAGGAGGTGTTAGGGGATGTTATGGGCAGGAGGGTGTTAGGAAATTGCCACAGGAAAAAGATAGCAATCGAATGCCATGAAAAAAGAAGTTCACTAGAAAAAGCAGACTGTGCAGATTTCATGCCACCAACCAGATTAGATTGTGCCACTGTTAAACTGGACAGATCTGGGAGACCTGCCTGAGCCAAGGTAGGTTGTGAGTGTGGTGGTAAAATGTGTAGGAGGGTAGTCGGAGAAGTTATGGTCAGGAGAGTTGTGTGGAGACGTTACTTGGGCAGGAGGGGCGTTAGGAGAATGCCTGCCAGCACAGAAGTACCCATGACTCATACACACAGAAAGCAGACACTACAGACTCAGTTGTCATATCCACCAGATTGTGCCACTGCACTGACTCTTCTTAACAGCAGATCAGTTGTCAAGGCTAAGAGGGTGGGAATGTGGGGGGGCTTTCAGTCACCCCAGTCAAATCCAATGTCTCTGGTACAGCCAGGTTGAGGTATTCTTACAATTTAAGAAGATTTTGTGCAGGAGAGTAGAAGGGGGAGGTTGGGGGCAGGAGGGCGTTTTAGGAGAAGTTGTGGGCAGGAGGGCGTAGGTGAAGAAATAATCACTTCTATGCCAGGTCAAGACACAAAACAGCAATTACTTCCACACAAATGGCACCGCCACTGGTGCTAACATTAAAGTTTGGGCAGGAGGTGTGTAGTGCAGCCAGTTAAAAAAAATTGTACTAAAGCCACAGGGCAGCAACCACACAACCGTGTTAGATTGTGTCATCTAAGCCAGAGTCATCATTGGTGGGTGGGAGCTGGGAGAGAGGTTTCTGCAGTGTTTGGTGGGTGGGCACTGCCAGGGAGTCTGAAATGGGGGGGGGGAAGCTGATATAATTGCATCTAAAATGCCAATGTGCAGGAGAGAACGAAAGAAGTATTTTGGGCAGGAGGTGACTGACCGGGAGACATAGGTGACTGTCAGCAATGACAGTTACTGTCTATTAATGTTTACATCTTACTGTCAGTATCTAATCTATTGGCAAACTTTCTTTGTAGCAGATTGACAAATTGGGCAACTGCACTCAACTGCAGAGGTAGAAATTCCAACTCAATGTACCAGAACTGCAAAACTGTAAGTACATTTTTCTCAATGTAATTTGTGACAGTCATTGAACAAAAGAATGAATATATTTAGGTGATCATTTACTGCTGTGGTTGCTTAGCCATCACTGGTACCTTGTAGGAATGCAAAACAACACTGTCTGCTGAAAAAACAAAAAAAGACTTTGGCATTATATTACCAACATAATGATTCAGGAATATAAAAAATAAAAAATGGTACAATAATAAAAAACACTGAAATGCACTTTCCAGGCTCATTCCATTCATGCCAATGGGGACCAGTGTTCCCATTTACCCCCATCTGTACTTAATTCAAGTACATTTTTGTGTGAAGGAGGTAAACTGTACCCCCATAATTCTGTTTGAAGTATATGCACCCCACAAAAATGTTGTACAAATGGTAGAATGAACCCTTATAGTTTATTCTGTATCCCTGAAAATGTTTGGAGGGGGTGCAGTGCACCCCCAGATCTGCAGCCTTAATGGGAACACTGATGGGGACCCCAAAATGTCACGAGGACTCACCGATTTTTGGTCTGGACCCCATCCCCCAAAAGAAGGTCCTGGACTCTTCAACAAAAAATCCTACCGAGAGCCCTGATACCTCCATCAGGGAGAGTGATGTTCCCACTGAATATCATGGGAACTTAAAAACTGAATAACTTTGCAACCGATTAAAGATCAATGGCAAATGTAAAAAGTAATGGTCTTCCCTTTGGTACTTTTATTGCAGCCCTCCCGACTGCCTGGCCACCTCTAGGTCATCAGGCATGATTACTCCTAGGTCTCTTTCCTGCTTGATGGTCAGTACCACTCCATCCATTTTGTACTCTGCCCCAAGTGCATTATTTGGCACTTTTTCCACACTGAAACCCAACTGCTATATCCATGACCACTTCCTGAGGGTATCCAGCAAGAACAGCATCCAAATATGGGCAACCATCAAAACGCCGACTCTATATTTGGCGCTACTGGGGATGCGCTACCCGCAAGGATAAAACTACTTCTACCACGAGGGTTGGGGAAGGCGACCGGAAAAAGGGATTAGTGAGAGGAAGGAGAGGGCTAGGGAAGAGGGTTAAAGGGAGGGTCTGTGCCTGCTGCCGCAGAGCCAGCCGTGTGGCATGGTGGTGAGGGAGGCTGGCTCCGGCACAGCAAGTACTGTGTAAAGGGCTGGGAATGGAAAGGTCTAAATTTTGCCGCTGCCTCCGGCTCCCAGACTTAATTTTTTTTTTTTCAAATTTGTGCCCCCTCCCTGCGCTAAACACTTTAGGCTGCCGGATGCTGGTTCACCGGTAAGTGTATATCACCGATTTGCTTTTCTGCGATGTACACTCTCCATAATAGCGACTGCCATTACGCTTTCACTATTGTGACACAGAACCCTCCTCAAGTTCTCTCAGGTCTTTACTCCACCTACCCCCGACTGTCCAATCTACTGCATATTTAGTGTCATTCACAAAAAGGCAGACTTTCCCTTCCAGCTCCTCTGTAATGTCACTTAGACATTAAGGAGGACTACTCCCAACACTGATCCCTAAGGCACCTCCCTGGGTCACCCTCCCTTCCTCAGAGTGAACTCAGTTTACCACCACTCTCTATCGCCTATCTCCTAATCAATTTCTTATCCAGTTTACAGAAAGCAGAACCCCACTAGAAACTAGAGATACATTTCAGCTGGGCTGTCTTGGGTAAATAAGTAAGCAATAATACCTATTGGGAAATACCGTACCAGGGTCATAATGAGACCAGACACTACAGGCGGAGGGCCTTATAAAGCCAAGAACCGCCCACCCTAGAGGATATTATTGCGCTTGGAAAAACGAGCAAACTGTAATATGTATGTTTGAAAAAAGATAAGGTTTTAACATTTTAACATGAAAAGCATTAAGAGTTTTGTAATAAAGTAGTTCCTCTTCCTGTATCATTACAATGTTCTTTTAAAGGCGAGGACTTTTGTCCCAATTAAGCCTCCATAGTCATGAGTTTTATACTTGTCATAGCAAATGTTTCACATACGCACTCCCACCCCACCGCACACAGGATTTAGAAGAATTAGAAAGTTTTTTTTTTTTTTTTTAATTGTTTACTGCTTTCGGCTACATGTTGGAGTTTGAGACATACCGGGAAGGCAGCCGGCAGCTGCACTATGGAGGAACAGAGGGACGGAAGGATGAGAGTCGTTTAAGGACGTGGATCGTGCCGAGAGATGATAAACATGTCCAAAACAGGTATATGGCAGTGTGTTCTTTAGGACTGGAGTTCCTGTGGTGGGACTTTGTAATCTTTGGCTCCCCAGACACAAATGCATTGCTGGCTTGCTGTAACTACTTCTTCAGCCGGCTTTTAAGGAAGCGGAAGCCACGTGTACCTCTGTTCCAAAGTAACAGTGTGCCGTGACACAAAAAAACAGAAATTCCTTTTATTTTTTTGTTTGTTTATAATGGTTTGGCACCAAGGTGTGTAGTGGAGGGGAGTTCTCTGAGGTGGGGTGCTGCATGCCAACTCCCTCACCAAGTCTCTTACTAACTGAGAGAAATAAAAATGGCGGTTGGCAAGTTTGAAAATTCAGGGTGCCAAAAATACCCTTAGTGATGGGGCACCCCGAATTTGCATTTTTTTTTTTTTTTTTTTTTTTAAAGCAGGCTCTATTGGAAAATACCCGTCCACTTAGATGAGTGTCCTAGCCAATCGGAACACTGGGATTCTCTTGTCCATTTTCTAAATAGTAAAATAAATAAACACACACATGTACATACATAACAAACACACACACACACACACACACACGGTAATAAATCTGTGAAAGTAAATTGTGTTATCTTTGCTGGTGATAACATACCAAACTTCTAAGACAACATGTCACCTTTGCTCTTAGTACGTCATAAGCTGGGTACATCAGAATGGAATACAGAGCCAACCAGAGAGCATTCTCTACAAGCTGGTCTCTGGGCTTCCTTACGCCTGGGCTGTACCTCCTGATGCTAGCTGTAGGCAGGACCAAAGCTGTGCAGCAGGGGGGAGGGAGCCCTCCACATCTGGTAGTGTCCAGTTTACTTTCTGCCTTCAGTGAAGCAGGTAATGTGCAGTAGAGCCCCGTCACACATGGCAGGGCAGAGACCGTAAGCTGATGACAATTTTCTTAATTTGGGTTGGATTTCTTGGAAGTGAATATCTAGCCTCGGTGGGATCCAGTCTTAGCCTTGCAAGCTGCACAGACTGGTCCCACCTCGCAGTTTTTTCCCCGCGCGAGAGACCCAACTACCATTGCCATACAAAGGCAAAAGTACTGGACTTTAGGAGGGCTGACTTTGCCAATATGGGTGAGTGCCTAAGGAATGCACTAGCAAATGGGCAGGAAGGAGGGGTGGAAGAACAATGGGGAATAATAAAAACTGTCATCACAGAGGTAACAAGCCTTTGTGTGAAGCAAATAAACAAAACGAAACAATGTAAGAAACCACCATGGTTCTCAAAGGAAGTGGCAGGGAAGGTTCAAGAGAAAAAGAAAGCATTCAGGAAGTACAAGGAATCACAGAAGGAGCAGGACAGAGAACTGTATCAGTTAAAGCAAAAGGAAGCTGGGAAGGCAGTCAGAACAGCAAAGGCCCAAACCGAGGAAAAAGACAGCCAACTCAGTTAAGAAGCGGATAAAACCTTTTATAGGTACATCAGGAGCAAAGGAAGACCAAGGGAGGGATAGTGAGGCTTAATAAAGGGAGGGTGGGTGGGCAGAGGTGTGACTGTGAAAGGCAGAGATACTAAACAAATATTTTGTTCAGTATTTACAAAGGAAGAGGGGGAGGTACCTAAAACAAACAGTAGAAACACTCTGGATACAGAAGTTGATACCAGCCCATTTACAGAAAAAAGGGTTCTGAAAGAACTCTTAAAACTGAAGGTGGACAAAGCAATGGGGCCTGATGGGATTCATCCCAGAATTCTAAAAGAACTAAGAGTAGAACTAGTGACACCACTGACTACCCTCTTTAACAAATCATGGGAGGATGGGGTTGTACCAGAGGACTGGAGGAGGGCAGATGTGATTCCCCTTCACAAAAGTGGGAGCAAAGCAGAAGCAGGAAACTACAGACCTGTTAGTTTAACCTCAGTGATAGGAAAAATGATGGAATCACTTCTGAAGGAAAGAACTGTCGAGTATCTAGAGGCCAGAGGGGCACAGGACCTAAGGCAGCATGGATTCACAGCGGGAAGGTCATGCCAGATGAATCTGATAGATTTCTTTGACTGGGTGACCAAAGTAGTAGATCAGGGAGGGGCTGTGGACATGGCCTACCTAGACTTTAGCAAGGCATTTGACACAGTCCCACACAAAAGATTAATATACAAGTTAGCCAGCCTAGGAGTGGGTCTCAATATGACAGCCTGGGTAAAGAATTGGCTGGAAAATAGGACACAGAGAGTAATAGTACATGGAGTCCACTCTGAAGAAAGGGGGGTTACTAGTGGGGTACCGCAGGGTTCAGTATTAGGACCGGTCCTCTTCAGTGTCTTTATGTTACACTGCAGAGGGACTGGAAGGAAAGTATGTCTCTTTGCAGATGACACAAAGATCTGCAACAGAGTTGATGCACAAGGTGGGGTGGAAAGGATGAGAAGGACTTGGCAAGGTTAGAGGAATGGTCAAATGTATGGCAGCTTAGATTCAATGCTAAGAAGTGCAAGGTAATGCACCTGGGAAACAAAACCAGGGAAGAGTACACAATGGGGGGTGAGATACTAACAACAACAAAAATGGAAAGGGACCTAGGGGTAGTCATATCCAATGACCTAAAGGTGGGCAAGCAATGTGAGAGGGCAGCAAGGAGGGCTGGGGGATGCATAGGGAGAGGCATCACCAGTAGAAAACAGGAAGTTATTATCCCTCTGTACAGACAGCTGGTGAGACCCCATCTGGAGTACTGCGTGCAGTTCTGGAGACCCAATCTCCGCAAAGAGACAGGATGGAAGCTGTCCAGAGGAGGGCAACTAAAATGGTGCAGGGTCTGCACCGGAAGACATATGAAGAGAGACTTAAGGAGCTTAATATGTATAGCCTCGAGGAAAGGAGGAGGAGGGGGACATGATAGAAACTTTCAAGTACCTCAAGGGAATCAACAAAGTCCAAAGGTAGCATCTTTCAAAAAAGAGGTGTGCAGAACGAGGGTACAATCTGAAGATAAGGAAGTGACTCAGAGGTAATTTAAAGAGAGTATTTTTTCACAGAGAGGTTGTGGATGCATGGTACGGCCTTCCAGAGAAGGTTGTGGAGTCAAAAACAGTGGTGGAATTCAAGCATGCATGGGACAGTCATAAGGCAATTATAGGGGGTGGGGGTAGGAAGAAGTAGGCTGCTGGTTAACTAGGATCTGCAGCTTATCCATTAGGTAGGGAAATGGGCAGAATGGGTGGACCAAGCGGTCAATATCTGCCGTCAAATTCTATATTACCAGGGCAAAAGGGTTACCAGCAGACATGGCTGCATTAGGGAGCGAAAGCGACTACAGGACTCCTCGCACTTGCAGTGCCTGTTCTGTCAACCGACAAGGGGTTCTAAGCAAAAATATTCTTATGCGCGTCATGCCAGTGCGATTCTAGCACCAAAAGCCATCGACGGAGTCTTCTCCCATAGTCGAGTGCTGAAGGGGACTCACAGATGTAGTGCTGCCACACACCAGGCTGCTCCTCGAGTCATCGCGTGGGGATAGGCAGAGCTGCAGCGCTGGGCAGAATCGGACCCCCAGGCTCAAAGACCAAGGCCAGGATTTCAGCATTTTGCGCAAGCACTGCTTAAAGGGACATTACAATGTCAGACTCCACAAGGGGAAGGGGAATACAGAAAAATGGCCTCAGCAATATCAAGTAGAGGCAAAAAATGTCAACACTGCAAGTCCCCACTCCTGATCACTTTTGCTGGCTCACTCTGCCTCACATGTGAAAAGGCAGCGGCAGCTAGTGGGGATGGCTCAGCGGATGCCACCTCCCTCTCATTGCAGGCAAATGTCCAGGAGAGGTCTGACTGACCTGTGACCGCCAGGTCGGAACGAGCGCAAACAAATGTTCCAGAAAGGTCTGAATTACCAGCCACCTCCAGGTCGGAGCAAGGGGCAACATCCAGGGATACCCCCTCCCTAGACCCCAAACTTATAGACAGGTTAAACAGGGCTTTTGCTATGGATCTTTCTTCCTTCAAATGGTACCCTCCAGGGTCACCTATGGGGAATCCGACAAAAAGTCTAAAAGAAAAAGAACCCCCTCTCCATACTCGTCCGACAAGGGGGCACTATCCTCGCATCGCTCCGACAAGACAAAGAAATCCAGAAACAGGGGCAGATCTTCCAAGGAGGATAGTCACCATTATTCTAGCCACAAGAGGAAGAAAAGGTCTCATTCCCGGAATGGTCCTAGGGGCACGCACAAGAGCAAACATCACAGGGGATATTCCCCGGACTCCTCAGTCACCAGCTCTTCCACCGAGGAGGGGAAGATGGTAGATTCACCATCAGACTCTTACGACTCCCCAGCCAGAAATTTCGACCTAGAGGATCTAGACTTCTTTATCAGAAAGGTCATATCTGAGATACACCTCGGCCCTTCTCCACCAGTGACCTCACAACCGAAACAGACTTTTCACTTGGCATCTGCCTCCAGACCAGCTACAGCCTTCCCTATACCACCCGCCATTGAGGATTTGCTAAAAGAAAAATAGCAAGGTCCAGAACGTACTTATCCAGTTCCCAGTCAGATCTCCAAACTTCTGAAGTTTGATAAAAAGCAATCCGAAAAGTGGTTAGACTGTCCCAGAATTGACCCCTTGATTTCTAACCTAACCAAGAAAACAGTCATACCAGCTGAAGGAGACGCTTCTCTAGCAGCCCTGTACAGCACTAAAGCCAGCAAGCTGAAACAGAGAGAGAAGCAGTAAATTCTTTACAGAAACTGATCTGAAAGTTATAAGTAGTAAAGTGATGTAATATAAAAATCGAATATGCAATGGCCAGACTCAAAATATGAAACTGATCATCATGTGTGAGGCAGGAGGACTTTCATAGCTCACGAGTGCCAGAGTGGTCTTGCCCCCTCACACTTGAAAATAAACTGTATAATAGTTTGGTCACTGAGTATGTACTACAGTCAAATATGTATTTCAAAGAACTGAACTTTGCCCAGGGTTTTAACACACAAAAAGTAATTCCATCTTTATGACCCTGTCAACCGCCCTCTCACTTTAAGTTAAAGGACAGCAAGCAGAGGTTCAGTTTCCCTTTACATAACGTTTTACAAGCATGCAGGCAGCCTGTCACGTGCTATGCAACCACATTTGAAATGCTGCTTATGAGCACTCAGGGCTCCAGATAAGATTTTTTTGGGAATGAGTACTGTATTCCTCATTTTGAAAGTGAGGCGAGTAAAGCCAAATTCAGATGCATACAAATGTCTGGATGGAGTGAAGTGAGGAGTACAATTTTGAAAACAATGTAGTTTTTCTAGATAGGAATTGATAGATGCCAACAGTGGTCCGGCTAAACAATGTAGTTTTTTTTTTCTAGATAAGACTTGACAGGCGTCAGTGCTCCAGCTACTCACCAGTTTTAAAATATTGCAAGCAAAAACAAAATTGGGATGCGTGCGAGTGCCGTAAATCTGGAAATAAAATGCTCCTTCTGAATCACCAGTTATGTAATGAAGCACTGTCCTATGGAGTGTGGCACATTTACAAATGTTGCGTGCATACTGGTACTCACTAAAAACATTTTCTGAAGGGTATTTCCTAAAATGAAGTGAGTAAAATAGGTCGGTACTCACCTTATCTGGAGCCTTGTGAGCACTGTTATGTCCAAATTATTCCCAATGTTCCACCCATTCTCACTTAGCAACCTTTTAAAAACTTAGATGGTACATAACTGTGTTGCACCATTTTCTGTTTGGGGGGTTTTTTTTTTTTTTTTGTTTTAATATAAAAAGGAAAAAAAAAAAACACTAGTTGTCACAATGCTGAGGGGGGGGGACATGATCAGTTTTCCGAATACTAAAGGGGACAGATAGAATGAAGTATACAAAGAAGTCTGAGCTGGTGAGTGCAAGCACATCTAGATGGCATGCCCCAAAACCGAAGTGGGGGGGATAAAAGCAAACATCATTTCACACAGAGGGAGGTTAACCTGTGGACTAGCCTACCCAGTGAAGTTGTGGAAATGAGAACTGTTTAGGACTTCAAAGCAGTACAGAAAGACTCATCAGGGAGAATGGCACTGAGAGTTAAACAGCACGAGTAGGGTAGAGCATACTGGCTACTGAGTTTGGATATATGACCACACTCAAATGGAGTATGGCACTGCCATGCAGCCGGAGGGGCGGAGAAGATGGAGCCCAAGTCCCTTCCGTTCCGCCATCACAATACTGTTACTTTGAAATGAGAAAGGCTTGTACTTCATGAGGTGCACTTCGAAGTCTGCAATGTGGTCAAATGTATAAACCACAGTTCAGGTTAGCTAAAAGTTATAAAAAGCAATGCCTTTTTCTATTCAATATGGGAGGGACTAGCTCCCTACAGAGTCACACTATAGTAAGCTAAATATAACTTGGGTAATAAAAAAAAAATTTTTTTAATATATAAATGACCTTGGTTATATATATATATATATTCCCCACCTAGCTGCTTCAATTTTGCCAGTCGCCTGGCCCTTTCCATCAGCCAGACCCATCCAGTTAGCCTGTGTCCCTGCCGAGGTAATGCTGCCCCAAGCCCCCCAAAAAGTATCAACAGCCATCAGAAATGGTAGAGCAATTTAAGCCCTCTTTTCCCCTGGCTCTTCTGACCACATACCTCTGACTGAGGTGACAAACAGCTATTGGAGACCTTGCTAACATGCAGCTTTCCCTGCGGCCAGAAAGTGAACCTTCCAGGGTCCTACCACTGCGGTCACTGATGCTAAGGCCATATAGCACCTCCCACCTGATCAAGGAGAAGTCAACAGCAGCAGCACTCCTCGCTCTCAGCCACCTGCCTGCCTAAGTCCCAGGTTCAATCCTGAACCAGAGTCATCAGCAAGGTACCGTGACGGGCTACCACTAGGAAAATTAAGCAGCCGTACCGTGGTTATTACGTACTCCTTATTCAACGATCACCATAATACACTTCCAAAGAGAATACAATTAGCAGCTGTGTATTTAAAATCCACCTGCAAACTGCTTCAAATGTGGCTGCTGCATGCTACGAGTATCATTTGTGAACTGGGCACTACACAACTCGCCATACATGCAGTGAATTTCGCTACGCACTTTGCGAGTTTGACGCAAACTGAGTCACTTTGTGTAGTAAAAATTCCCGCTCAGCTACAACAAACCAAACAGGAGTTGGGCAAACTGGCCCAAAAACAGACTGAAATCGCACTCACTTTCTTGAGACGACGATTTTATGAAGTTGGCCCATGAGCTACACATCTGCTTGCGTACCAAATACGCAGACAGAGGAAGAGCGCAACAATCGCAACTATAAGACCCCCATTAGGAGGTCAACCACTTTCCAAAACACATGACATCATGGAGGCCTTCACTACATTGTATAGAGCCCTGTACACCCCGGAGACCAGCCCACCCCCGGCTCAGTTGACGGACTATCGAAACTGTTACCCTCCAACACTCAGAGGCGCAAAGGGATTCCCTAGTTGAACCCATCACAATGCCGGAAGTGATGCAGGTAATAGCCAATGCCAAATCCCTGAAAGCTCCGGGGCCAGATGGATATGGCACAGAGTTTTATAAGACCACTAGAACCCAGGTCACTCCTGCACTCTGAGTATTTAACTCAGTGTTGGAAGGGGAGTCCCTTCCCCAGTCCTGGTCTTATGCGACTATATCGGTGATTTCTAAACCCAGTAAAAATCCCCAAAACTGGACCTCATATAGACCCATCTCAGTACTAACCCAGGACTATAAATTGTTTATGAGCATACTGGCGGGCCGCATGGATCAAGTTCTCCCCTTGCTAATACATAAAGACCAAACAGGGTTTGTGAGGGCACGCACCACCACTGATAATAAACGCTCTCTCTCCATGTGGTGAACCAGATGCAAAAAGACGGAAGAGCCGACAGTTCTGATAAGTCTGGACGCAGAAAAGGCCTTCGACAGAGTGGCCTGGCCCCTTCTGTACTTAGCTTTAAACAAATTTGGATTCCCCCCTGCCTGCATTCAAATTCTACAAAATGTATACTCCGCTCCCCAGGCATGCGTAAAGGTGAACGGGCATCATTCTGGTTATTTTCAACTTCAAAAGAGGAACCCGACAAGGATGCCCTCTATCGCCACTACTGTTTGCCACAGGTATAGAACCCCTAGCGCAACAAATCTGAGAATCCCAATTGGTCAAGGGAATAAAGATAGGAGACACGGAACATCGGATAGCCCTATATGCGGACGACATTCTTTTGTACCTCCAGAACCCTGAACGATCGATCTCTGCGGTTAGACAAATTCTAGACGCTTATAGCTCTGTGTCAGGATACAAACTTAATTTGACCAAAACAGAAATCCTTATTTTCCAATATGCCCCTACATAGAACACCCGAGACACTTCCAGGCAGATGGAACCTGATGAAGCTAAAGTACCTGGGAATATACATACCTCAAAATGCGACAATATAAGCATAATTATGTGCCCTTTATTACACAACTAAAACAAGACCTACAGGCATGGACAACCCTGCCTCTAAGCCTCACGAGGAGAATAGACCTAATCAGAATGATAACCCTCCCGAGGGCTTTATACTTATTTCAAAACATTCCTCTATACATTCCACTAAAAACCTTTCAAGAAATAAACCGCTTAATAGGGAAATTTATATGGGCCAATCAGACACCCTGGGTCCGCCTAAAGATACTCTCCCTTGCCCGCCCGGATGGAGGCCTAGCACTCCCCGACCTAAAACTTTACCCAACAAGCGATAACCCTTGTCCACATGATGGCTAAACAAAATAAAACCTCCAGCCCACCCTGGCTAGAAATAGAAAAGTCATGATTAAATGACCAGGCATATCTACGAGCCCTGTATCGCCAGGAGCCGGGGGAAAGAATCCACCAGATCACCAACCCCTGGTTAGCGGACCAGTTTAAGAATTGGTACACACTTAAAAAATCCCAACAACTACCATTATATCAAGTGCTTCTCTGCCCAATCTCAAGTTTAACGGACTTTACCCCAAATAGTTTGGACAATGGTTTCATGAACTGGGAAAAACATGGGTTAAAGTATATGTCACAAATAATGACACAGGGATGTATCTGGACGTATGCGGAAATACAAACAAAATTCCACCTACCACATAGGGAGTTCTTTCGCTACTTACAACTGCGACACTATGTGGAAAGTCTCCCGCGATCCCTCCGGAACCCGGAAGGTTACCCGGCACTAATTCAATGCCAAATCCAATTAAACAATACGAGGAAGCAGGACCACTTGATATCACTATACTACCAAACCCCTAACTCACAAAGGGAAGCTCTCATTAAGGATATTCATACGCAATGGTGTAAGATGGGGTATCAACTTTCTCCAGGGGATTGGAGGCAGGCATGCAGCTACTCAGCCCGGGTTACGAGCTCACACCAATGGAGGGAATACGCCTGGAAGGTTTTAATCCGCTACTTTAGATCCCCGGTGGTCACAAGACACTACTCCCCAAATAAAACAGCAGAGTGCTGGAGAAGGTGTGGCGAACTTGACTCACATTATATGGGCCTGCCCGGCACTCAGCACCTTTCTAATGCAACTGGAGACCCAGCTACGAGAACTCACAGACCCACAACTCCAACTGTCACTAGAGATGCATTTATTCCTCATACTCCCTAGGCCATATAGAGGCCTCAACACTAGATACCTGCTCTCGTTGCTTCTAACTGCAAAAAAAAAAAAAAAAAAAAAGCAATAACTAGACAATGGTTAACAACCACAATCCCATCATTACGTGACTGGTGGGACATCACAACACAGATTTATAACATGGAAAAGATAACACATGGTCTAAATGAACGAGGGGAGACATTTACCACCAGATGGGCACGCCGGCAGATATATTACATGCTAAAAGACCCTACTTTTGTTCCCTAGGGAACTACAGCTTCGGTAACTGCCAGGCGCCATGGGCTGAGACTGTGGAGATCTTGGCTCCAAGGACCCAGGCCTGGCTCCCCTACCCCCCCCACGAGGTAGAGACCCATGTATAATTCAGCCCGGCCGAATAGACACAGTCGAGACGGGACCTGTGGGGAAACTGTGAGCCTTGACATGGGAGAGAAATATATATACATATACACACACACACACACACACACACACACACACACACACATATATACACACACATATACACACACACATACACACACACATATATCTATATCTATAGTCTATTAGGATCAGATTGTAACCCAGAATGGGAGTTAAAGTCAGCACTGGAACTATGGCTTGGATTTGACCCCATTAACCCCTGTGGGGAATCCATTACTTAAACAAGGGATGAACGTCCTCACCCTTAAGGGTTTCACCAAGCAAAAGATGGGACTTTGGACCTTTGAATGCGGGGACACCTTACTGGGGTACTGTCAGTAGTAAGGCCAACCTGGGAAACAACCATGATGTCCCAAATCTTAAATGTTACATTGAATTATTAACCATCAAATGATGGGGCCGAGGACTCAGAACCAGTTCCCCAGAAATTAAACCACAAAACCAAGTAATGTACTCTAGTTAATATGAACTTATATTGGTTTTACAGACTGACTGTACAAGGTGGAAAGTTATGAATGTTTTTAAATGTGTGAATACTGATGACCTGTATGCATACAAGTTAAAAAATTTAATAAAAAGAAGAATTAAAAAAAAAAATTCCCGAGGTGTGTAGTGCATGCCTAGTGCGCCAACTTACGTGAATGTCACAACACGAATTTATGCACTGTGCTACACGAATAATGTCTCAACTTCACCCATAGTTACAACACAGAGATAAAATTACTGAAAACACAGAATCTAACAGAAGGAGACAGACGGTCCATCAAGCCTGCCCATACTATACTACTTCACTCCACTGACCAACCGTACCGGAGGGATGTCTTCCTCATTCCCTGCTCCCTTACCCCTCAACCCTGTGCGCCCTTCCCCCCAGCTGTTGAACTTATGGACAAAAACTGACTTGGCAGGAAGGAGAGAGAGGGAGAGGACACTGAAGACAAAACACTGTCTACATGAACATGCCAAAGTTACACAATGGGCAAGAAATCCCATCAAAGCAGGACTGTGGCATCCACAGAACTTACACAGAGCGCCCAACTTAAGAGTGCTAAACAATTCCCATCAATTGTGCAAATTAGAGAGAACAGGGCTAGAAATTTCATACCTGCAAATGTCATACCTTTATGCTGCTAAACCCTGTATTCTACTCTATCTATTGTACCTGTACCTGCACTGTATAATACTACCAATGTATACTGTATCCTTGATCCAGTTATGCTTGTCTCTTTATGCTTATGCTCGCTTATAGGATGTCTTTGTATCTGTATTATCTTCCCTTCTATTGACGAGGTACCTTTGGAAATGAGCCTCTGGCTCAAAGGTTGTAAACTGATTGCAATATAAATAAATAAAATAAATAAAAATTTGTATAAAAAAAGAAATGTTTGACACAGAATACCATTACCCAAGAGTTGATATTCCATCTTGAAAACTGGTACATACTCATTTTTTGCATACAATTTTTTCACTACTGCATTATGAGAAAATGCATTATGTTTTGAGTGTCCGTGTTTTCTTTACTGTTTTCAGTTGTACTAAAGCGCACACATTAGTTCTTGCCAAGTACAGCTGATATTTTTTAAAAGGAACAGCTGAAACATTTTTCTTTCTTAACAGTGTCCATCATGCACAGCCAACACATTTACCACTTGTGGCTCATTATAGTTATGCAGCAGAGTTTGTTTCTGTTTTATACACTCAAACACAGACTCCTTTTTACTTATTTGAAACTAGCACAATTTAAAGAGATACGGTCAACCTTTTTTTGTATCCCTGCTTGGGGAGGCGCGGCGCAGACCACTTTTGGAGCGGCTCCTGGTGGTGGCCTGTGGCAATGCTCTCAGCGGCGTGGGTGATCACAGGTCACTGCCACTGCAGACACACCTGTAGGAGGTGGGTGGGGCCACAAAGAGCAGACAATGCCAGACCGAAGCAGGATGACCCCTGCCGCGTGCTGAAGACCCACACAGCCTAATCAGACAAGTTCCCCAAGGAACCCAAGTACAGTACATCCTAAGGGATAGTCCTCCCCGGTCTCAGACGCCCAGCCTTGTGGGGGGGGGGGGGAGCCAGGGAGGAACATCATGGTGGAGGCAAGTCTCAGGAAGATGGGTCGGGTGCATAGCAGGGCAGGTCTGGGTTGGAGAAAAAAAAAATCAACACACACAAATCAGACTCAAACTGCCAGCTACATCAGCAGTCTTTACAGAATGTTAATCATAGATTTTTTTTTTTTTTTTTTTTTTTTTTAAAACTATTGACTCTGAAGCCTAAGGGGGAGGAGGGGGTTGACAGTATCCTTTTGAAAAGTCAGACCCAGTGGGCAGGCTACCTTACACAAAAATAAATAAGGAGCACTTCATGTGCTCATGACCTGCAAGCAGGGTCCCTCACTCCTCCATCAATTTTCCTCGCCATCTCCCTCCAAACAGCTATATTCTATGGCTCATAAGCCTGGTTTGCAAACGGACTGACGTTCTTGAAAAACAACATAGCCAAGACAACAGTACAGCACAAATCCCCAGCGCTGTCGACACAAGTCGCTGGGGAGAAGTGCAGTACCTTAGTCTGCTGTGGAAATGTCTTCAATAAATCTTTCTAAGCAGATCTGTCAGTTTTCTGGATTTTTCATAGATACCTGCAGCCCGAGTACACCAGCTGTGCTCTCTCTTTGCTCGATGGTTTCAACAACAGCACCTGTTCCTTAACATGGCAGCATAGTTTTCCTCCAAGTGTAATACTGGTAGTTATTTGGAACACGATAAGGCTCAGGACGGATGCCCCTGCATCACAAGAGAGGGTTCCTAACTTACTATTATGTCCAATTCTTAGCATGACTGTAGCTACTGCATTTGGAGTGGGGCTGTGCAGAAAGCAGCTGGGAACCAGTAAGGTCAGAACAAATGGTAAGAGGGTATTACATGCCAGGGTCAGGGCTCCCCTTTCTTGCTCCACAGAAATGGAGTAGTGTGTGTTGTTCTCTTCCTCTTCAGTAACATTAAATATTGGTGTACAGTGCATTATGGCATGATACAACAGTGACAATAACGAGAATTGTCTCCCTGCCTGCAGCATGTGTGTGAGCAAACTGCTTACTGAAGTCCATTCTTGTCTGTCTGTGCGCCAACTACTTGTTGTCCTGACTTGTGTTTTTTTTTTTTTTGTGTGTGTTTTTACTTACTCTTTTATCCACCCCTCGCCCTGCCGACTCCGACCCTTCAGGGCCCCCAAGGAGTCATCCTCCTGCTCCACTCAACTACCTCCCGCCCCATGGAGTTGTGGCTTAGCCCCCCCCCCCCCCGAGCGGGGATGAAGTGGAAGCCAGACAACCTGTCATCCTTCATTGAATCAGTCTGGAGGTGGTCGAGTGAGCAGGGGCACATTACAGGCACGCTCCTGGAGGCCCATCTTCCTAGTGCCAGCAGGCATTCTCTCTTTTCTCCCTTCCCCTAGTGTGCAACCCCTTGACGTCAAGGAGCCAATGTCCACACTGTATAGTGGCCACCCATCCCCTACAATTGGGGCTTGCAGTACTCCGGGCCTCCGCTCAGGCAAGTATGCGGGCAGAGGCCGCCCCCCTCCCCGGAGAAGGTGAGCTGTTGTGGAATGCTCAAACCCATCTCTCCCTCCCGCCGCCGACCCACCAGTAGCCGAGTCCTCTCCCAAACTCCGGTCGCCATTGCAGGATTGAGGTGTGGGCGTCCAGCACCTCAACCGTCAGTGCCACCAGGTCAGCTGTTACTTGTGTTTTTACCATCTGTCAGTGCAAAGCCAGACATTTCAGGGAATGTAAAAGCACAAAATGTCAGAGGCCATTCGCACAGGGGTCAGAAAAACGACACACCGTGCAGTTACCAGAGGTCATTATTTGGTGTTTCGTGAATGATTCTTGGTATGCACAGAACAGCAAACAGTGGAGAATTTCAAGCCCTGGAGACTAATATATGGGATATTGTACACATATACACACACACACACACACACACAGACATGTGTGTGTGTATATATATATAAAAATAAAAAATATACAAAAAAAAAAAAACATACCCGAGGTGTGTAATAACACATGAACCACAAGTGTAAAGCACGAGTGGTTTGTGATGGTATTACATACTGAAGATGTGTAAAACAAAACACACACAATTTACCCCCATAATTTATTTTATATAACTGCTGATGTAAATACATTTAGAAGGGGATTTCATCTCAGCGAGAGCGGAGCTGACAGCTTTCACTTTTTTATGTCTGCTTGCCATCAGCCCACTTCATTACTGTGATGTGATCTGTCCAGTTTTTTTTTTGTGTGTGTGTTTTGTTTGGTACATTGTGTTTTCTATTGTACGAGACTAATGCAGTGTTTTAAACTAGTCCAACTGTTTATGGCAATGTGTGGTCACGAGTCAGTATTTCAAGAGTATTGGGGGGGGGGGAGAGTGGCTGCAGCGAATCAGCAGTGGCTTTCAGTTTCACTCGCAGTTTGCATTTGCAGAAATCTGTTTTTTTTTTTTGTTTGTTTGTTTTTTAAAAACACAGTTATTGTCATACTGCTTAGAAGTGTTTTGGACGAGTTTTATTTTACTTTTCTCAATGCTTTTGTGACCAAACCTTTGGGGGCGGGGACTCGTGGGTGACAGATGCATGGATGGCATGCAAGTGCTGCGACTAAATCAGGAAAGAGGCAACACAAAAAAGTTAACATATGGATTTGAACATGTTGCTCTGTTTCTATGCCAGCTATTAAAAGCAATACTACTAGAGATACTAGCAAATCAATAGAATGATTGGCGATTGTACACAGATCTCTACAACTAATATGGTTTCTCTTTGGGCTAAAACGATCTGACACCAACACCGTAATAACCGGGCAGTTATGGCATTAGAAAGTGGTGTCAGTCCAGTCAGTAAATGGCGCACCAGTAATTACATATTGCATAAATTTCCCCCCTACAAGAAGAAAAAAATGGTTTTCACAAGGAGGGAGTAGTACCTTCTCTCGAAAATTTGAAAGGATAGGTGCATTTGTCATGCAATGCTCTTCTCTGACCTTTGTTCTCCCAGTTATGGCTGTAGTTCATTTTTCCCTTTACTGCTTTCCTCTGTGGGGTCCCCCAACTGTTGTGATTTTAACAATATGGCAGCCCAGCTGCTGACTGGCATTCAACTTCATAAGCGAATTAGCAACACTAACGAAAAGTTGTTCTACACATTCTCCCATTTAGTACAACTATTCAGAAATATTGACAGTGCTCAAAGTGTATAGTATATTATAAGTTACTTTTTTCATCTGATGCAGTCCCTTCACCACACTGTAGGGGTAGATTGTAACAGTAAGTTACTGGCCTTGGGCACAGTGCAAACTGCCTGGGGCCAGTGCGAGTCCTCAGACTTTGCCGTTTGGACTAGCGTTTAAAAATTAAAATTAAAAAATTCTTCCCTTCCCCCCCACCCATCTCGGCCCACCACCCATGTCCTCTTACTCAAACAACACACCACAATTTGACAAATATTGTTTGGGGGGGGAGGACACACCACAGTCCCATTTTTAATAATCTGACCACGGTCCCAAATGCCAACATCTCTCCCTCAAGCTATATCGCAAAACACTACTGGGAAAGACAGCTGTCATTCAGGCTCAGCGATGAAACTGTCGAGAGAGAAAAAAAAAAAAATCATGTGCTGCTTCAGGACTTTTTTTTTTTTTTTTTTAATATACCGATACTTGCCACTTTGTGGGTGAGTTTTTGACTATGGGGAGATGGTGAGGCAGAGATTGGTGGGGAAGGGTATTAATTACAGTAGTTTGTTTTTTTTAGCTGAACCACAGTTATGCAAGTTAGATAGTAGTTGGACAAGGAGCCGGGCAGAGGGTTTGTGCCAGCTGCCATCAGGGGACCAGGGTCAGGGTGGGCTTTCTAGTGGGTGGGTGGGTAGGTAGTTAGATAGGAGTGCCACTGGACATCACACAGAATTTGGAGAGCGGGAGGAGGGAGGTGGGGTGCCACTGGGGAAGATTTATGGGGAGAGGAAGGGGTGCCTCTAGATATCAGGGAGAAACTAAGAGGATGGGGAGGGAGGGAGAGAGAGAGCGGCTGCCACTGGAAACCTGAGTAATTGGAAAGGGATGAGGAAAAATAGTCCTTTCCCACCACAATAACCACCATGATTATAGGTTGGAAACAGTGCAAATCTTTGGGTGGGGGGGGTGGCAGTGCACATAATGGTACTACTTTCATGGCTGGACCAATGCAGAATAAAAAAATAAATAAGGGGTTAAGCGTGACCCCCTGATATTGTGCCACTCTCCCAGTGTGGGATTCCCTCTTGCAACCATTTTCTGCCGATTTACAGCTATAATTAAAATATAATAACGCTCTCTCTGAAACTCATAGTATAATTTGCCATTATAAAGGAATGTTTATAATGGCAAACACACACCGGGTTTCCCTTTCTCTGTGCATGTGCCAGGCACCACTGTTCTCTCACACCTGGAAGCCATGGCTTACTGTCGTGTCGGACGCTACACTGCTACTGGGACTTGGCAGAAAGTCCATTCAAAAGAATAAAAGGAAAATCTCTGTGCAAAAATGCTTGAAGTGGAGTGGGCTACTTTATTTTTTTTTTTTTCCCCTCAAACTCTTTATCGCCCCTCATCTCCGAACCCTCTCCAGCAACCTCCTGATCCCCAGTCTCTACCTCCCAACATGTCTTGGTGTTCCACAGGCTCCTCTCCGACTCCGGGCATCCCCTGGATCTACCTCCAGGGAAGGGCTGCCCCCACTCAGGGCGCTCTTTCTCTTAGTGTTGAGTCACCGGGCCGGGGAGAGAAGAAATAGCCTGAGCTCAGAGACCGTGTACGGGAATGTAGTCTGTGGAGGGAGGCACTTTCGCCTATCGCGATGAGGGTATTTTCCTTTATGCGAGAGATCCCTGTGGAGCCCGGTTGTCATGGCAACATGCCAGAGCTCCACCCCAGGCCTACGCCTGCGCCTGCTTTGGGCGACCTCCAGCCGCCGCCACAGGTCGCTCTTTGAGCGGTCGTATCCCCGTCCCACCCCTGGAAAGAGAGCAGCCCTGCAGATGCTCGATCTCTTCCCTCCCCGCCGAGTCCCGGGGCTCGTTCCCGAACCCGGGTCGCTGGCATGGCACAAGGTGTGGCGTCCAGTGCCTCAACCCTCAGCACCACCGGGCCAGCCGAGTAGGCTACTTTAAAATAATAAAATGGGAACATTTAAACTAAATTTTTCTTTCTGCAGCTGTGTCCGACAACGGACCCCACTGAAACCCAGTCGGACCACAGCTGCACAGAGACGTCTTGGTATTATATATAATTCCTGTTATGCAAAAATGATACTCAGCAATTATATAAAATATGAGGTTGTGTAGAAAACTTGAATTTTACACACACCCTCAGTGTTGGATGCTTAAACCCCAAGAGAGAAGCTCAAGTGGTTTACTTATGTAGCATCCAACAGCTCAGGTGTGTGTAAATTCTCGTTAACCACACAATCCCATATATCATTCTATATATTCCACAAATACAAACATTCATTCATGGAACTCCCACCGGTGGTTGGGCCAGAAGTAAATGCTTTGGTGAGATGGGGCCAGACCCCCACTCCCACAACAGACTTACATAACCCTTAGGTGATCTGCACATCCTGCCAATATTGCTGGAGCTCTGCACAGTGCCCAAATACATGGGGAGTAATAAGCCACCTCCCTGCTTTGTTATTTTCAGAACAGCCGAGGAAAAGATAACTGACCTACCTCCGTGTACACTAGACAAACTGCGATTTCCATCTGAAAAAGAATACACAGTTAAGTCTACTCGTCGGGAGTAAGCAGACAGACATCTTTGCTTTGGTGCCTGAAAAATAAGTTGTTTTAGCATGCAGTACCCTACTTCAGTAAAGAAGCCTACAGGTCCCCTTCCTAAATAAATTTAAAAAAATAAAATAAAAAAAGATTTTTCCCCCTCCAGACTGACATGAAATACTACGCCTGTTATGATTATTACCCCCATTCATGGGTGACACCTAGTTTTAGGCGGTCCAAGAAGGGACTGGTTACAGCAGCACAAAAGGACAAAAATATTTACAAAATGACGTGCTAATCTGGATAGTAATTTCCACAAGAATGGAACCCAAGAGGTGACCCGATCAAAAGTATGCATAAAGTTGCTGTTTACTTGCGCCTGGATCGACAGACATGCAGGTCAAGTCATCTGCATCAGTTTGGAATTCACTGAACTTTACATGCAACTGAACCAACTAAATGTTATGTAAATACAGTCAGACTTTAAACAAGTGAACTGCATCCAGTTGAATTGACTGAATGTACACCGATTCAGGGCAAGTGTAAACAGTGCAAATATCAACAGACTCCATAAACCCACAAAATCAACAGTAATCAAAGTAACTTTGGTTTTGCATGCCACTGTGAAGCAATTAAAAGGTAATCAATGGGCTCCAACCCTGAACTGAAACTCTGAACAACAGTGTGCAGCTTACTCACGTTTACATGAACACAGGCCCTGATAGAAAGTACACATCTGTTAACTTTGAAGCGGCTGAAGTATCATAACAGTGGTAAAAAAGAGATAGAAGGGGATAAGTGTGTGCAAACAAATTGGATGCGTGCCAAGTCTGTTAGCTATGTGAGCATACACATGGTTTAGTACAAGGCTCTAAAGCACAACTATTTTCATAAACTCCCCACCCCTCAAAGCCTTACCCCCCCCCCATTAGGGTTTTTGCAAGTAAAGAAATTGATCTTTAAAGAGTGCCACTTACTTTAGATTTGTAACCACCGCAACCAGGGAACAAGGCAGCTGCTGCTGCACGGTGCTATCTCAGGTTACGGTGTGACCCAGCACCACCCACTTGTAAAATTTTCAACACAAGCCAGCGGTGCAGAGCTGCACTGTAACCCGAGATGACACCATGCAGCACCCACCAAGTTCCCTGATCACAGTGTTTGCAAACTGAAAGTGGCACTCTAAAAAAAAAAAAAAAAAAAAAAAAAAAAAATGTTTCTTTATTGCGAAAACCCTAATGCGGGAGGGGGGTAAGGCTTTCAGAAGCAGGGAGTTTTAAAGGACAGTTTTCCTTGGTGTTATGAACCTTTGTTAAGCAATTATGTATTTTAGTGAACAGTGGTGCACAATTCAGCATTAGGGACTACCCAGCCCGATGAACCAGGCGAATAATACCCAAATGAGGTTGTGGGCCCTCCAAGAGGCAGCAACACCACTTCATCCTCACTGAGCAAAAAACTTTTAGGTTTAACAAAACATCCCAAGGTAATACTGTTAAAAAGTCACCAGCAGCAGTAATCCCAAGAAACAAAGCATCGTAGTCAAGTGAGTGCAGCCCAATAACAGTTCTGCACTCAACCAGTTAATAGCACCAGTTCAACCCCAATGTTAAATTGACTGACTTTCCCAACTCTCTAAACCAACCCAAATGTACCAAAATGCACTTAACAAGATGGCTCGGTAACACACCTAGCACGGTCACCTGCTACACCTGTAACCTGCTGGGTTCAGGAGCAAATCCTAGTCATACGGGGGGGGGGCGCAGGTGGGGGATGGGGGGAGACATGGAGCATAGGAAGGACTGCTCTCTTCTCTCAAGAAGCATGTCACCATGCTTCTTGCTGCCACTCGGACAGAATCTGCCAGCACAGCAGGAGCATCTACTCAGAGGGGCTGCCTTCGGACGCAGGTCCAAACGCATGGTGCGTCACTGCAGAACTGGTAGCCCTGGGGATGGGAATCAGGAGAAAAACATCCAACCATGCTGGATGGTGGTCCGGTCCTCCGCAGGCCCCGCACCACCAAGTAGGTGACTCCTCCAGGCAATCTGAATTATGCTCAGGCCAATCCTGACTGCTCTATCACAGGGGTCCTCCATAGGGCTTTCAGAGTGAAAGGTAAGCCCTAGAGAAGAAAGGTCATGGGGCTGGGAGGCCAGTCCAGGGTTCATTTCAGATATTTATCTATGTGGGACACTGGCCCACCGAGTATAAAATGTAAGGCTCAAATGGAAAAGGCAAGGCAAGGCAAAATTTATTTAAAAGACGCCCAATCCCAGAGGCTCTGGGCGCCGTACAAAACATTAAAACAGGCATCTTAATATAATAAATATACATTTAAACAGATACAAATCATTACACACTAAACCTTAACTATAAATCTTTATCTAAACATTAAATTAAATGCCTTAGAGAAGAAAAAGGCCTTTAACTGGGCCTTAAAAAACATCCACCGATGGAGCCTCTCTAACCATAGTTGGTAAGGAGTTCCACAGAACAGGGGCCGCAGCACTGAATGCTCTATCACCAGCTGATTTCAGCCTAGTTCTGGGAATGGTTAGGAGGCATTCACTGGAGGAGCGAAGAGGGCGTGAGGAGAAGGCAGGTGACAGAAGGTCTAACAGGTAACCAGGGCCCAGTCCGTGTAGGGCCTTACAGGTAAGAAGACCCACCTTAAAGAGGACTCTCCACCTGACTGGCAGCCAGTGCAATTCACGCAGAACCGGTGTAATATGACAAAACTTTTGCTGCCCGGTCAACAGTCGGGCAGCTGCGTTTTGCACCAGCTGCAATCTGCGGAGAGATCCTCCCGTGACCCCGAGATAGAGCGCGTTACAGTAATCAAGCCTAGATGTGACTAAGGCATGTATCAAAGTAGGGAGGTCCAGAGGCGGAACAAGGGACTTAATTCTGGCAATGTTTCTGAGATGGTAAAAAACAGGTACGAACCACAGAGGATATTTGAGCCTCCATGGTTAAATCCCTGTCCAGAATCACGCCAAGATTTCGCACCCAAGAGGAGGCCTTCAATGGCACAGACCCTAGGACAAGCCCAGTTTCTGTGTCAGAGGCCATCCTATCACAAACTCTGTTTGACTCCACTACTAATACCTCCGTCTTATCGGGGTTCAGCCGCAACCAGCTGGAGGCCATCCAGTCATTAATCTCGGTCAGACAGATATTAAGCACATCCACTGCATTGGATGTTCCTGGGGCAAAGGAAAAATATAGCCGAGTATCATCGGCATAGCAATGAAAACTCAAGCCATATTTCCTAATGATCCCACCCAGAGGCAGCATATACACTGCAAACAGCATTGGAGCCAATACTGACCCCTGAGGAACTCCACAAAGCAGCAGACTGGGTGTAGATGAGAAGTTTCCCATCATAACCCGCTGCCTCCTGTTAGTAAGAAAGGACTCAAACCATTTGATGAAATTACCAGCGAGTCCATGTAGGTCCCCAAGGCGAGCAAGCAGCACACAATGGTCGACAGTGTCAAATGCTGATGAGAGATCGAGGAGAACAAGAATTGTCTTGTCTCTCGTCTCTAGCCCTGAGAAGGTCATTCTGCACCCGAACAAGTGCAGTTTCGGTGCTGTGTCTGTAATGTAAAAGCCACTGGAAGGGTTTCAGTAACTCAGAGATATGAGGTGCTCTTCCAACTGAAGCGCTACCACTGTCTCAATAACCTTTCCTAAAAATGGAAGGTTAGAGATTGGACGGTAATTTGCCTTGATCTCCGGGTCCAAAGATGGCTTCTTTAAGAGGGGTCTCACCAGAGCCTCCTTCAAGGCATCCGGAAAGACACCCTCGGAAAGGGAGCACCGTACAATCATGGCAAACACCGAGCCAACAGAGTCAGCTCATCTCATTAAAAAACGCGTTGACACCGGGTCCAGTTCACAAAAGGTGTGCCTGACATTGGTTGCTACCTCAAAAACCTCACTATCCTCCACCGGTCTAAACTCTCCCCAACCAGACGGAGTGCACTCAGAACACAAACATAGAAACACAGAATTTGACGGCAGATAAGGACCGCTTGGCCCACCCAGTCTGCCCATTTCCCTACCTACTGGATAAGCTGCAGATCCTAGTTTACCAGCAGCCTTACTTCTTCCTACCCCCCAGAATTGCCTTATGACTATCCCATGCATGCTTGAATTCCACCACTAATTTTGACTCCACAACCTCCTCCAGAAGGCCATTCCATGCATCCACAACCCTCTCTGTGAAAAATACTTCCTTAAATTACCTCTGAGCCGCCCCCTCTATCTTCAAATTGTGCCCCTTGTTCTTGCACACCTCTTTTTTTGAAAGATGCTACCCTCTTGGACTTTGTTGATTCCCTTGAGGTACTTGAAAGTTTCTATCATGTCCCCCCTCTCCCTCCTTTCCTCGAGGCTATACATATTAAGCTCCTTAAGTCTCTCTTCATATGTCTTCCGGTGCAGACCCTGCACCATTTTAGTTGCCCTCCTCTGGACAGCTTCCATCCTGTCTATGTCTTTGCAGAGACTGGGTCTCCAGAACTGCACACAGTACTCCAGATGGGGCCTCACCAGCTGTCTGTACAGAGGGATAATAACTTCCTGTTTTCTACTGGTGATGCCTCTCCCTATGCATCCCAGTATCCCCCAGCCCTCCTTGCTGCCCTCTCACATTGCTTGCCCACCTTTAGGTCATCTGATATGACTACCCCCAGGTCCCTTTCCATTTTTGTTGTTGTTAGTATCTCACCCCCCATTGTGTACTCTTCCCCTGGGTTTTTGTTTCCCAGGTGCATTACCTTGCACTTCTTAGCATCGAATCTAAGCTGCCATACATTTGACCATTCCTCTAACCTTGCCAAGTCCCTTCTCATCCTTTCCACCCCACCCTGTGCATCAACTCTGTTGCAGATCTTAGTGTCATCTGCAAAGAGACATACTTTTCCTTCCAGTCCTTCTGCAATGTCACTTATAAAGACATTGAAGAGGACTGGTCCTAATACTGAACCCTGCGGTACCCCGCTAGTAACCCTCCTTTCTTCTGAGTGGACTCTATTTACTAACGCCTTTGGAAATTTAGCCAGGCCGAGCATTGATAGAGATCACAGGTATGTGTCAATCTGTCACAGCCAGTGGCCAGGTGGCAGGCTTTGTTTAAGGCAAGTTTAATTTTACACAGGGCAGAGTTTGAGGCAGACCCATAGATGACTATACCATAGTCTACTAGGGACAGAATAGAGCTGGAGATATCCAGTCTAAGAGCAGCAGGGGGAGGCAGGAGCTAATTCTGTAGAAGGGGTCAATTCTGGCATTAACTGCGGAGCAGGTAGTGGTAATGTGTTCATGGAAGGAGAGGGCAGGATTGAGGGTGATACCAAGGTGTTTAAAATGGAGAACAGATTCCAGGGGGGTGCCATGAGAACTGAGGATGGAGAGGGCGGAGCAGACGATCACTGCCAGCTGTATCATTCCTGGCTGAAGGAGCCACCCGCCGGATCGCAGACACCCTATCCGAAAAGAACCGAGCAAAATCCTCACAATCAGCGTTGGAAAAACCCTCCCGGGCCATAGACAGACAGGATGTAAAAGTCTGTCAATGGTCCGGAAGAGTGAGGCCGGTCGGTTCCTTCTGGCAGCAATCTCCCCAGACAAAAACACTGTCTTCTTACGGTTGATTGCCTCCTGGTACCCAACCTAATGGGCACGCAGGGTCAGTTTATCCGCATCCAAACGGGATCTCCTCCTGCAGCGCTCCAATCTCCGACCCAGTTTCTTCATCTCCCTGAGCTCACCATCGAACCATGGCGACCTCAGGTAAGAAGTCCTGGGTCGTACACGGACAGGTGCGAGGGAGTTTATGGTATCGGATAACACCTCATTATAGGCGTCAACTCCGTCCACACCACCTCCCGCGCATGCACCACCCACTCTAGACAAATTTGCTGCCGCCACAAAACCCTTAGGAGTCAAACCCCGTAAAGGGCGACAGCGAATCATCTCAACAGGGGAAGGGCTTATGACGGGAGCCCCAAGTGTGAACTAGACCGTGCAATGATCGGACCAGAGAACTGGATTGATCTTAAGATCATTAATATCAAGTCCCAGTGAGAACACCAGGTCCAACATGTGGCCATCCCGATGAGTTGGTAAAGTAACTGCCTCGCCAGACCAAAAGAACGGGGGACCACACACACACACAAAAAATGGGTCTTGTTGTTCAACTGAGCCTAGATTTGTAAATCAGCAATCTAAATATGATTATTTCAACAGTTTCCCCAGGAAAACCACACTGAGCTAAACAGCTTGTTTTCAGATATGTCCTTGGGAAGAAGGTGATGAGGAGAGCACAATTAGTTACAACAGTTATGTTACAATTATTGTAACAATTATTACATAATAAAAGTGCACAATAGACAATTAAGAGGAACCATGGTGTGCAAGCATTGCAAAACATAGCATTATCAAAGGCAACAGTTCAGAAAAGTGCAACTGGCAGCAAAAGAAGGGAGATGGGGAGTACAAAGGGGACAAGTCCAAGATGCGAGTAGAGTGAGCAGCTGTAACAGTGAACAGGCTGTCCCCAAGGGACAAGAAAAGGTATACGATTTAAAACTGTGTAAATGTTACAGTCTTCCACGTAAGCATTAATCCACGATGAAAGTGGCATCTAATGGGGAGTTAATGCATGGTTGGGGCCGTTGTGGCACGAGGCCGCAGGCTGAGTGCCTACAATGACCAACCATGCATTAACTCCCCATTAGATGTCACCTTCCGAGTGGATTAATGCAGGGTTTTAAATAATTGATCAGCAGTTTTTTTCTTGGGACAATACTAACTGTACAGAAAGCATTTATATAGATTTTCTAGAAATGTCCTGTTTGTTAAACAGTTAGGAAAGTGATATGCATTTTCACAATGTTTTAGAACTTTTATGAGCAAAACGCTAATCAATTTTTAGAGTTATTTAAAACCCTGTAATCCGCTTGTAACATGGTGTGCACGTGACTGTACATGTCAGACACGTGTTTCTACTCTTGTGATCAAAGAAACAATGAGAGGATTCAAGTAATTCACTTCAATTTACTGTTACTTTCAAAACTGCAAGCCAACCTCTCTTTCACACGTTATTTTTTTGGTTTTGTACACTACTACGTCGATATATTTAACGATTGCTGCACATTTTGCACTATTTCTGACAGCGGTTCGTTTCCCATTGTTCTTAGGAGGCAGGGGTGTAGCCAGACAATACACAAATGTACACCAGGACCACGTTTGTTGCCTTATTTGGCACAACAAATACAATTTTTTTTATCTCATGACAATGGTTGTTGCCATGCATGGGTACATACAAATACCATGCATTGCTCCCCAAGACACCCCATACCATCCCAGAACCTGTAAAGTCATATTGTCCTTGGGATGCGAAGACAGTATTAGTGACCAGTCCTTCTAGTTTCGACTCCTATGAATAAAATTACAGTAAGGTTCGACATTTTCATTGTTAGTTTTTATGGAAAAAGGAAGCAGTTCAGAGCCTATTTGCTACCCCCTTAAATAAAACTGCACACCATGGAGTACTTGGAGTATGCCTGGCTACACCCAGACTAGGAGGGCCGCGATGCTGGTGTATTGCTCCTTTTCTCGCTGCCGCTCTGTCTCATTTGCATACAACTATGCGGTTTACTGAGCGTGATTTTGCTTCTTTACTTGCCTGGACTGTGTTTCCCCTGCTCCCTCCACTACACTGCTTGCTTTCCCCCCTCCACTCGGTCTTCTGTGTGCCCTGTCACGGTTCTCCTGGATACTTCAGGTTTATGGGGATATTTCAGGTTTACGGTGACACAGACCGTGAAGGGCTCGACATGAAATGCGTTTCCGGTTACTCGCTCTGTGTTACGGTGGATTGGATGCTGTGCCCCTGACTCCTCCTGCCGCGGGTTCCTCACATCTGTGTCTCTCTCTCACTTGCTCTCGCTTCTCTGGTTCTTTTCTCGATTTCTGCTCTCAGCGACGTTCTTGGTGATTGTCCTATCCCTCTGTGCTGCTCCTACTACTGCTTGTCTCCATTTCTACCTTCTTGTACTTCGCTATTCGTATTGTGTGTGCTGTGTGTCTTACATTTCTCCTACTCCTTGTCTACCTACCAACTTGCTCTTCCACAACTTGCTTTCCTGCATTCTTTGACTTTCGCTTTTCAATACACTGCTCGTTTTCCTCCCGTGGCTGCTTACTGTATTTCACAGGCAACATGGCATTATCGTCTCATAATACCGTGTTGCTCTTCTACCACCTGACCCTGTTCCACCTATCCTCTTTCTTCTCTACACTCCTTGTCTTTTTGCCATGTTACAATCTGAAATAAACACTGCCATTCGGCAAGGTAGGAAAACAAAAAGAAATGTGAATAGGAACTCAGTGAATGAGCAAGAGTTGAGCTTGCTATGTCCTTAATTACCAACGCCAACATTCAAATTTCCTGACTTTCCTAGCATTCAACACCTAAACTCAAAAAATTTGACCTCTTTACATAGATACATAGAAACTGCCCGCAAAAAAGGACCGCTAGGCCCTCTAGTCTGCCCGTAAGCCCTAAACTTGTGTGCAGTCACGGACTTTAAGTGATCAATGGCTTTTCATCACTCCCTCCCCACCAAATTTTCTTTTGTGCCTGTCCCAGACAACCCCTCCACTGTACCTGCCCCCACCACCTCTTGTGGCAGACTGTTCCAAGCGTCCACCACCCTCTGTGTAAAAAAATTTCCTCATGTCACCTCCTAATCTACCTCCTCCAATTCCAAATTGTGTCCCCTCATTCCAATATATTTTCTACATTGGAAAAGACTCCCCACATGCACCTGGTTTATGCCCTTGAAGTACTTGAAAGTTTCTATCATGTCCCCCCGTCTCTCCTCCAATGAGTACATACTGAGGTCTCAGTCTCTCCTCTTGTTTTGTGATGCAAGCCATGCACCATCTTTGACGCCCTTCTCTGGACAGCCTCCACCTTGTCTATGTCCTTACAACGTGTGGTCTCCAGTGCACGCAGTACTCCAAGTGATGCCTTACCAGTGTTTTATACAATGGCATCACCACCTCCAGTCTCCTGCTAGTAATGCCTCTGCACCACAGCATGCCACTGGCCCTCCCTGCAGCCTTTGCGCACTGCTTGGATACCTTAAAGTCATCAGATATGATAACCTCTAGATCCCTTTCCTCTTAGGGAACAGTCAGCACCTCCCCCCATTCTGTAGCTCTCCCCAGGGTTCCCCCTACCCAGGTGCATTTATCGTGCACGTTTTTGCATTGAACTGGTTGCCTCACCTCCAACCATCTTTAAAGCTTTTCCACATCCCTCTTCATTTTCTGCACCCCCTTCTGGAGTATCCACCCTGTTGCAGATCTTGGTGACATCTATAAACAGTCAGACCTTTCCTTCCAGCCACTCTAATGAACAGGACTGGTCCCAGTACTGATCCCTGTAGCACTTCACTGGTCACCTCTCTCCCTGGACTGGATCCCATTTACCACCACCTTCTGCCTTCTGTCCGCCAGTCAGTTTCTAACCCAATACATCACCTTATGCCCCATGCCCAGACTACTCTTGTTAACCAGCCATCTGCGTGGGATGGTATCAAAGGCTTTGCCGAAATCTAGGTAGGTGATGTCTACCGCACCTCTCACCCAATCAAAAAATCTATCAGATTTGTTTGACAAGACCTTCCTGTTGTGAATACATGTTGCCTCAGACCCTGGACACCACTGGATTCCCAATGTCGAATTTCCAAGCTTTTTTGGTATTCTGTCTACACCAACTCCAATGTTGGATTTCCAGACATTTCCAGCTTTCTACACCAACTTCCAACATTGGATTTCCTGACATCTCCAATATTCTTCGTTGCCTCAAATGTTGAAGTTTGATGGTTCCAGAGTTCTTCACTAAATTACAGTGTTTAAATTTCTTGTCTTGGCTTTTCAGCTCTCATACAATAGCACCAATGTAATCCCCCCTGACTATTCTAGCTTGCGTGTTGCACTCCAACCACTGAATCTTTTAGCTACCCAGTTTTGTACACTGAAATCTCAGAATGTCAGCTCTATAGAAACATAGAATTTGATGGCAGATAAGGATTGCTTGGCCCAGCCAGTCTGCCCATTTCCCTACCTAATGGATAAGCTGCAGATCCTAGTTAACCAGCAGCCTACTTCTTTCTACCCCCACCCCCTAGAATTGCCTTATGACTGTCCCATACATGCTTGAATTCAGCCACTGTTTTTGACTTCACAACCTCCTCCGGAAGGCCATTCCATGCATCCACAACCCTCTCTGTGAAAAATACTTCCTTACATTACCTCTGTGCCACTTCCCCAAAATTATCTTCAAATTGTGCCCTTGTTCTTGCACACCCTTTTGAAAGATGCTACCCTCTTGGACTTTGTTGATTCCCTTGAGGTACCTGAAAGTTTCTATCATGTCCCCCCTCTCCCTCCTTTCCTCGAGGCTATACATATTAAGCTCCTTTAGTCTCTCTTCATGTGTCTTCCGGTGCAGACCCTGCACCATTTTGGTTGCCCTCATCTGGACAGCTTCCATCTTGTCTATGTCCTTGAGGAGACTGGGTCTCCAGAACTGCACACAGTACTCCAGATGGGGCCTCACCAGCTGTCTGCACAGAGGGATAACAACTTCCTGTTTGTTATATGCATGGGACAGTCATCGAGTACATTTTGATCCCACTCTTCCCTGGTCATATGAGCAGAAACACACTCACGTTAATAGGGGTGGCTGCCGGCCAGGTGGCGCTGGTCGCCTTACCTCACGCTACGCCGACGACCCATGTTTGGGAACGAGCATGGGCCGCCGGGGGTCGGCAGGGGTGGAGAGGGACTGAGTGTCCAAGGAACTGCTCTCCCTTTCTGGGAAGTGGGGGGGGTTCCCAGTGGTCGGTGCATACCTGATCCCTGGCAGCAGCTCGAAGTCAGAGCACCAACACTGCAAGCAGGTACTTGAGTGGGGCAGGCGCCGGGAGGGACACATGCACACTCCCTCCCTAGACGCCATTGCATGCCCCACTCTCAGGGAAAAAGAAATGAGGAAAAAAATGGTCCCAGGTCAGCTGTATGAGAAGACACCCGCCGCAGGCCCCGACCCTTAATGGCACTCCCTGAACTTGATCTTATTCAAGGCAAGTAGTAGCTTGGGGGAGCTCCTCACCACCCCATCACTGGGGAGGTAAGCTGTGGGGGGGAGGGAAGAGGGGATGCAGTCTGATATCGTGGTACGGGGCTGGACAGGTGGCTGGGATGGAAGCAGACCTGGGGACCCCAGAAGAAGAAATGGGACAGAACTGGGGGGGCAGGAAAACTGAAGTAAGGTGCCTGCCTGGTGCCATGACTTGGAGGGACAGGAAGCGCATCCTTAGGATCACGAGAACAGTTGCACGGGAGTCTGAGCTGGACGTCATTGTCCACCTTGGGACAAATGGCTTGGCTCATCATGAGATTAGAGCAGTGCAGAAGGACTTTGTAGAATTGGGGAGGGGCCTAAGACAAGTAGCATACACAGTATCCTTCTCAGAGGTGCTGCCTGTCAGTGGCATGGGTGAGGCGAGGGTACTTTGCACCATGCAGTTTACCGAATGGTTGAGGAAAAAAAAAAAATGGTGTGGGGCGCAGGTGTTTGGCTTCATTGGGGACTGGGGCTCCACCTGGAGGGACACCAGCCTATACTGGCAGGATGGTCTGCATCTGTCCAGGAAGGGAACAAGTCTTTCGGGCAATCTGTTTAAATGCTTCATTGGCAAGCTTTTAAACTAGTCAAGGGGGGAGGTACTGATAAGCAGCAGGAAAATCCCAGCCTCTCCCTACAAAACAGGGTACTAAATGAGAAAAAGACCAAGGTAGAAAGGTCAGTGGGGGATGCTGCTACAGAAGGTAAAGCCATCAAAAACAGGAGAGCAATGAGTTCCAATGCCCGTAGTCTGGGTAACAAGCTTCCTGAATTAGTGGCCCTGATGGAGGAACAACATCTGGATATCGTGGCAGTCACAGAAACATGGTACACACAGAACCATGACTGGGACGTAAACATACCAAGATACACTATCTACAGGAGGGACAGGGAGGGTAAAAGAGGAGGAGTAGTAGCTCTCTACATAAGGGAAGGAATCAAAGCAACAGAACAAAAGGGTAAACTGAGAGGAGAAGAAGCACTGTGGGTCAATTTGGAGGCAGGCAATGGCACCACAATCCGCACAGGGGTTGTATACAGACCCCCCTCTCAAGGGGAGTAAATGGACAAGGAAATGATGGAAAGTATACTTAGAATGGCACATAAAGGGGAGATATTGCTGATGGGTGATTTGAATATGCCAGATGTTAACTGGAGTGCAGTTGCAGCAGCCACTTCTAAGAGTGGGGTTATTCTAGATGCCCTACAGGGGGCATGCCTTAGACAACTAGTATTGGAACCCACTCGAGAGGGAGCAATCTTAGACCTGGTTCTCTCAAATGGAGGTGGAGAGAGGATCACAGATGTAGAAGTGGGTAGCCATCTGGGAACTAGCGACAATCGAAATGTATGGTTCACAATAAACACAGCAATAGAGTCAAGCCATACAAAGGCAAAAGTACTGGACATCAGGAGGGCTGACTTTGCCAAAATGGGTGAGTGCCTAAGGAATGCACTAACAAATGGGCAGGAAGGAGGGGTGGAAGAACAATGGGGAATAATAAAAACTACCATTACAGAAGTAACAAGCCTTTGTGTGAAGCAAATAAAACAAAACGATGTAAGAAACCACTATGGTTCTCAAAGAAGGTGGCATCGAACGTTCAAGGGAAAAAGAAAGCATTCAGAAAGTACAAGGAATCATGGAAGCAGCAGGACAGAGAATTTTATCAGTTAAAGCAAAAGGAAGCTGGGAAGTCAGTCAGAACAGCAAAGGCCCGAACCGAGGAAAAGATAGCCAACTCAGTTAAGAAGGGGGATAAAACCTTTTTAGGTACATCAGGAGCGAAGGAAGACCAAGGAGGGATAGTGAGGCTTAATAAAGGGGAGGGGTGGGCAGAGGGTGACGGTGAAAAGGCAAAGATACTAAACAAATATTTTTGCTCAGTATTTACAAATGAAGAGGGGGAGGTACCTAAAACAAACAAAAGAAACACTCTGAATACAGAAGTTGATACCAGCCCATTTACAGAAAAAAGGGTTCTGAAAGAACTTTTAAAACTGAAGGTGGACAAAGCAATGGGGCCTGATGGGATTCATCCCAGAATTCTAAAAGAACTAAGGGTAGAACTAGTGACACCACTGACTACCCTCTTTAACAAATCATGGGAGGATTGGGTGGTACCCGAGGACTGGAGGAGGGCAGATGTGATTCCCCTTCACAAAAGTGGGAGCAGGGCAGAGGCAGGAAACTACAGGCCTGTTAGTTTAACCTCAGTGATAGGGAAAATGATGGACTCACTTCTGAAGGAAAGAATTGTCAAGTACCTAGAGGCCAGAGGGGCACAGGACCCAAGGCAGCATGGATTCACAGTGGGAAGGTCATGCCAGACAGAATCTAATAGATTTCTTTGACTGGGTGACCAAACTAGTAGATCAGGGAGGGGCTGTGGACATGGCCTACCTAGACTTTAGCAAGGCATTTGACTCAGTCCCACACAAAAGATTAATATACAAGTTAGCCAGCTTGGGAGTGGGTCCCAAGATGATAGCCTGTGTAAAGAATTGGCTGGAGAATAGGACACAGAGGGTAATAGTAAATGGAGTCCACTCTGAAGAAAGGGGGGTTACTAGTGGGGTACCGCAGGGTTCAGTATTAGGACCGGTCCTCTTCAAAGTCTTTATAAGCGACACTGCAGAGGGACTGGAAGGAAAAGTATGTCTCTTTGCAGATGACACAAAGATCTGCAACAGAGTTGATGCACAAGGTGGGGTGGAAAGGATGAGAAGGGACTTGGCAAGGTTAGAGGAATTGTCAAATGTATGGCAGCTTAGATTCAATGCTAAGAAGTGCAAGGTAATGCACCTGGGAAACAAAAACCCAGGGAAATAGTACACAATGGGAGGTGAGATACTAACACAATAAAAATGGAAAGGGACCTGGGGTGACTAAGATGACTTAAAGGTGGGCAAGCAATGTGAGAGGGCAGTAAGGAGGGCTGGGGGGATACTGGGATGCATAGGGAGAGGCATCACTAGTAGAAAACAGGAAGTTGTTATCCCTCTGTACAGACAGCTGGTGAGACCCCATCTGGAGTACTGTTCGCAGTTCTGTAGACCCAATCTCTGCAAGGACATAGACAAGATGGAAGCTGTCCAGAGGAGGGCAATTAAAATGGTGCAGGGTCTGCACCGGAAGACATATGAAGAGAGACTTAAGGAGCTCATTATGTACAGCCTCGAGGAAAGGGGGAGACATGATAGAAAACTTTAGCACCTCAAGGGAATCAACAAAGTCCAAGAGGGTAGCATCTTTCAAAAAAGAGGTGTGCAAGAACAAGGGGCACAATCTGAAGACAAAGGGGGTTGCTCAGAGGTAATGTAAGAAGTATTTTTTCACAGAGGGTTGTGGATCGTGGAGCGGCCTTCCGGGAGGAGGTTGTGGAGTCAAAAACAGTGGTTGAATTCAAGCATGCATGGGACAGTCATAAGGCAATTCTAGGGGGTGGGGGTAGAAAGAAGCAGGCTGCTTTTTAACTAGGATCTGCAGCTTATCCATTAGGTAGGGAAATGGGCAGACTGGGTGGGCCAAGCAATCCTTATCTGCCATCAAATTCTATGTAAAGTACAAAAAAAAAAAAAAAATCAATAAAATATAAGGGTGGCTATAAGACAGACTATTTTAAAATATTGGTTGGCAGATAAAACACCCACAATACAAGAATGGAGTAATACCAGTGTAGACATGCTCAAGACATAACAGCTAGCCTTAATAAATGAACTCTCGAAGTTAGATAAAAAAAAAAAAGCCCACTACATACTTTGCTCTGACTAGGCCCCTGCAACCTCCACAAATTGAAAGAGTAAATCTATTATTGCTGATTATGCTCCCGAGACCCATGACATTCCAGTTCCTCATTACAGATGTTAGTACTGTTACCTAAACAACCCCTGCCTTACCTACCCCCAAATTCCTATCGCCCCAAATTCCTATTCCCCTCTGTAATTCTGGTATAAATTAGATTTAGGAATAGAATATTGTACTCTACATTACTCTATCTAAAATAAAACACCAACTTAGATGTTGTAAATGAATTTGTTAGAATAAACAGAAACACTCTAAATATAAAATATAAAGCTGTGTTTTTCGTTTTAATGGTTGAGTGTTGTAAGTACCCATTTTTAAACTTTTAACCATTATTTTATAATACATCAGACACAAAATGAATTGTTAAAATTAAATGATACCTTAAATGTAATATATTTTTTGTATATAATGATTCGTTTCCTTTTTTATGTATGTGATTTTCTGTTTTAAATTCAATAAAAACTTAATAAAAAATGTATCTAGGGTTCAGAATGGCAGCCTGGTTTCCTTATCAAGGGGCATGCAAGAGCTTCTCAGAGAAGGGGCACCTACTATACCAACAGCTCCGTTTTTGAGACTGTCCAGCACTGCGCTCACTGGAGGTATACCTCTCAACTGTCCCACAGTATGAGAACAGTTCCTCAGCACACTGGATGGGCCTAGCAGTCCTAATCTGCTGACAATTTCTATGTAAACACCAGCATCAATGATCCAGGAACCAAAATGTAATCTAGTTGAAATTGCATGGACACAAGTACACCTTATCTTGTATAGTAGAGCACTGTTCTATATACAGAAATCCATCCTTTTCAAAATGCTGCTGCATCACAGCTCAAAGGTCATGGAATGTGACGGTACCCTTCTGTGGTGCAACAGCATTCTAAAACCAACAGGGACTGCACAAGCTAGTTTAATTCTGAAAGAGAAACAACCACAATGCACACACTTCACATAACACAATACACTATAAAAACACGGTGAAACTTTATGCACAAGTCAGTGTGTTTTGCCACCTTGGGGTTCTGTTTCCCACGGTCAGAAGACTCGGAACCCCTCTGTGGCATCACACACTGGTTGTGCACAGTTGCCCATCCTGTATTCTCAGTTTTCGGTAGTTGCCAACCTGTAAACGGGGGTCAGTGCACTGTATCGACATGAGGAATGGCAGCATTTTGTTTCTGCCCCATTTACTTGCATCCCTCAACTCGATTACGGAGTTATCTGATCCACTGGTAATCAAGTTCTGTGATGCATGTAAACTGAATCAGATTACAAACTGGAAATGATTACCAGGCAACAGAGTCCAGGTGCATGTTAATACAGCAAATTTGAAAAACGGATTGCTGAATGAACAGCTAAACTTTGTTAACATGAAAGCAGACATTTCCAAAGTGTTTTGCGTATCTCCCATAAATATTTAATGAGGTGTCCCACATTTTGCCTTTTCTGGGTCTACATTTGAGGGATGAAAGGTTGAGAGGGATGACGGGAGGGCAGGGCGACGCTCACTCACCCACCTGTTTCTCCTGACAGTTCAGAGGGGGGAAAGGCCGCAGTGGCCGCCTCGGAGTCGCAGTTTCAAGTCCCGGACCCGCGTCTGTCCCTCTCCTGGAGTCCCTCGGTGCAAATGTCAACGGTGGCAGCAGCAACTCCTATTCCTCCTCAACTCACCGAGACAAGCCTCCGCCCTGCACACTCACCGACAGGAAACGAGGAAAGCGCGACAATCCCCGGCAGCTGTCGGACGGTACCGGCATTGGTCGCTTTGCCTGTGTCCCGTCTTCTCCGGACCCGGGCCTGGCCCGGACCCTCTCCGGTTCGGAGGCTGAACCGCTAGGAAAGTCCGAGGTCAGTGGTGGGGCCCGGCGGCAACGCACGAATGGGCTAAAACGGTAGGGTCCCCGGCGCGGCTGCGGAGGGGGGGGGCAGCTCTCGAGAGCCGGTTGCGGTCCGTGCCACAAGCCGGTCTGCTGGCCTCCCAGGCCGCTCGGTAAGCGCACAAGCGTTTTCTATCCCACTCCCGTTCACTTGTTCTTTCTCGGGCTCCCTCTCGACTTCCCGCGGTGTCCGCTTCTCTATAAGTTAAACTGACAGCCGCAATATGGCCGCTAGTTGGAGAGAAGGCCGGTCCGCCGCAATCCCACAATGCATCAGGAGAGGGTCGCCACCGGCCATAGAGCAGGAAGGGTGGGCGAGTTGGGCAGAGGGGAGTGGGTTGTCACGGCAACCGAGGCCTGAACGCCAACGTACAATTTTTACAGGCCCATCCCCGCTTAGCTTCGTCTCAAGCGCCCCCCCCCCCCAGGAGGCCTCAGCACAGGCGTCCTATATATAGCCGGCTTGACGTAACTGTTTAACTTTTGTTTTAACTACCAGAGCAGTATCGCTTAATAAACTAGAGTCAGATGTTGGGGCTCGGTCCGGATTCCTGCCTCGTTCTACTTCATTTGTCACACACTCACTATCATTTTACCAGCATCAAGCAGGGAATTGGCTACTTTCTGGGGGTATTTAAACATCCTGGCATTTCACTGGAACATCTTGCACATAGTGAACATTGTTTAGATTGCAAGAACTTTTTAAATATAACTTACTGGGAAAGAAAGGAATTTGGTGGGATATTTATTTATTTGCTTTTGTTAACCTGGTGAGCGCACTAGGCATAGAGATGCCTATTTTCAGGCACGACCCGTACCGCCGTTTATACTGAACAAATGGTAGCCTAAAGTGCTGTGCAATCCTGAAGAGGGAGGAGAGCTATGTTTTTTTTTCTGCCATTAGATAAATAAGCATTAAGCCACGACGAAGGTGTCATCTAATGCTGGATTGATGCATGGTTGGGAGGGTTGTGGCCTGAGGCCGAGGGCAAACAACCGCCCAACCATGCATCAGTCGCATTAGATGCCACCGCCGGAGTGGCTTAAGGCGCTTGTAACATGGGCCACGCGAAGGTGGTGTCGCCAGGAGCCTGCCTAGTGTGCGTTGAGCAACATAACACAGGGAGTCGGGGCTGCGAGGAAACAGTTTTACTGCACTTTCAAAACTTCATACAAACCAACATTTACATACTGATGCGGTCAACATAATGAGTAGGTGTAAGTAAACAAGATAGTGCGGCTCACATCACAGTCCCGAAATTCTGCCGTTCTGCGCGGGTATTAGCTTCATACCCGGCGCTGGAGGTCTCCGGTGTACTGCTCACTCGCCGCGGTGTGCAATCGGATCCAAATTTACATGGAGCCCCCAGTCACTTATCCTTGCCTCTGGCACAGTCGTCCGACGTCAGGTGCTGCATCTTGTGCAGCGTGTGCTACTAGTGCCTCTCCGGTGTGCTGCCTTCCGCTGTGCTGCACTCTGCGTGTAGCTCGTCTCCCTCTCCCTGTGCCGCACTTGCCTGTCTAAAACTCACTCCCCACCTGTGCCCAGTGCTGCTAAGCTAGGGGTCTGGTTCACTTTGGTACTGCCATTCTGAATCCGGCATCTATCGTGGATTAATACCCGCTCCAAGTTGGACCCCGTGATGCCGTTTCACCAATCGCCGGTGCCCATTCCAGCATTCTGATTATTGCCATGTTGCAAAGAGAGTTGAAGATTTATGGGGCTCCATACTCAGCCAGCAGTGCCTGTGCTACCATAGCGCCAGTACACTGCCAACCGGGATATTCAAATTGCTCTGGCGCTCACACCTTGGAATCTTGGACTTCAGTACAGTGTCCATGTGCAGCTGCACAGCACTGAGTATAGCACTTTACACGGGCGCAGTGCTGGGGGGGATGCTGTGGGGGTGAGAGGAGAACGCCAATGAAATATTGATTTTGATAGCAGAAAAGGACTGCTTGGCTTATCTAGTATGCCTTGATGTTTCCCTGCTCATTCTGACCCTTCTTGGTCATTGCTCCCCCCCCCTTCCACTAACTAGTTTTCCCCTGTGCCTGTCCTACACATGCTTGAAGCTTTCTGCGGTCTTAGCACCCACAACTTCTGCTGGTAGATCATTCCAGTCATCCATGACTCTCTGTGAAGAAGTATTTTTCATATCCCTTTAAACTCCCCGCTTCATTGCATGCCCCTGTATCTTGCTACCTTCCTTTCTAACCCCAGGAATCGTCCAATGTTTTACACTTTATGCAGTCATCTCAGTTGAGAGTTACCCCATTTACATGGGTGAGATTCCATTACAGAGTAATCAGTTACTTTGTAATTGATTGTAACCTTGCATGTAAAAGGTGCTTTCGATGCAGTTGGGATAGATCTCCGATCGATACAAGTGCATCAATTACATGGAATTAGATTCATAGAATCCATGTCGATGGGACTGGAGCTGGATCCAATCCAACACACATGCTCAGTAAACTTGTACCCTGTTTACATGCAGGTAAAATTGATTACACAGTAATCAGTTATGTTGTAATTGAATATTACCCAACTCAACATGGATTTAAACAAGGTTACTCTTGTACTACCAATTCACTCACTTTTGATGAATATGTAAGTAAGCACCTTGATCATAATATTCCTGTTGATGTTATCCTATTAGATTTTAGCAAGGCACTGGACAAGGTATCTCACGCCATTTTAGTGGATAAACTCACTATTTTGGGTTTCTCTCCAGCAATCGTTAGGTGGGTGCATTGCTGGCTGACTGGTAGAACACAGAGTGTCAGGATAAATGGAGTGCTGTCTGAGGGTGGAAGAGTGACTAGTGGGGTTCCCCAGGGCTCTGTCCTGGGACCCACTTTGTTTAATTTACTCATCAGCGATATGATAATAAAATCAACAAATATCATTACTAAATTTGATGATGATATAAAATTAAGAGGAAGGATAGATAATCTAGCAAATCAAAAAATACTTAAGCAAGACTTTACCATTGAGCAGTGGACAATAGCTAATAAAATGTGCTTTAATAAAAACAAATGCTCAGTATTATGCATGGGCAAAAACAACCCCAAACAGATATATACACTTAATAATATAAATATTAAATCATCCTTCAGTGAAAAAGATCTGGGAATTCTGATAAATTGTAAATTATCATCAACAGATCACTGTAATAAAGTAGCCAATACTGCTAATGCTTTACTTAGACGAATTAATCACTCCTTTATTTCTAAAACTGAGCAATGTATTATCACTTTATATAGATCTCACATTTGGCCATATATGGACTACGGGTCCCCTTTTTGGAGCCCTTATTTATCTGCTGATATAAAAAGGATTGAACAAATACAACACAGAGCAACAAAAACTATTCCTTATCTATCCCACCTAAATTATGAAACAAGATTGAAAAAAACAGGCCTCTATTCACTTGAACAAAGAAGGGAAAGAGGTGATCTCCTTCAGCTGTTTAAAATTATTCAGTCCCCCTCTTTAATGGATCCATGTGGCATTTCTTATGCAACAAGGAAGATTGTATCAGGATTACACAATAAACAGTTAAATACCGAAAGGGCAAGCCCAAGTAAAAGACAAAACTTTTTCTCTATTAGGGCATCTAAATTGTGGAAAAAAACTAGCACAAAACTTAGTGGACTGTTCGAACACAGCTATCTTTAAAAATCAATTGGATAACTGGTTCCTTTGCTGAAATTATCTTGGGAAACAGTATCCCACTTTGTGGGGGACAATCTCGTTGGGCCTTGGCCTTCTTTTGTCTTCAATACCAAGTAACCAAGGTAAACTCGTTTTCTTCTGGGTGCATCAATTCATGCCCTTCATGTAAACGTAAACAGAGTTGGTGATCGATTACCTGGAATCAAAGACAAAGTAATTGATCACCAACTCATGTAAACCTAGTAAGTAATGAGCTGGCCCACTGACACAGCGGCAGCGCTACCGCTTTCAACACTGATGGCCCAGGTTTGGGAACGAGCCACATCCATCAGAGGGCCAGCAAGGGGGAGGAAGATCAAGCGTTTGGGGAGAGGGGGGATTTGCCACTCTGCTGCTTTACTGCAACTTGGGTGACCACAGGTGGAGGTGCACGGGAGAAGTGTCAGTGTGGGGGCCTGGAGCAAGTGTCGAGGTCACGGATGCATCGGCTAGCCGGCAGCCTCTAACACAGCAGCTGCTCCTGAGGGAGGCGGACCACAGGCAAAATGGGGGCTTGAAGAGCAGATGAAATCCCTACCCACCCGCCCACCACATTTACCACCGGATTCCACACCACCACAGACTGGGGACCCTCTAGGTCTTTACTTCCACTGCGGGTGGACAGATAGCAGGGAAAGTGGCAGAAGGCAACGCCAGCCCTGGTGGGGGGGGCAAGCCAGGGGGGCAGCACAGCAGTGTGTTGCAGGTGGGCTTGGAGGCCCAGTCAGGTGAGTGGTTCGCTCTCGGTAGAGCAGGAACGAACACTAACAGAGGGTGGAAGGAGGACCCACCAGTGCCCCAGGAGCTAAAGTTGGGGAAAAAAAAACACCTACTAAGTGTCACAAGCTCCCTGGCCTCCAAAACCTGGGCAGCCCAGCAGGGCCTCCTGTTTACAGAGAAGATCCCCTTTTTTAAGAACTTATGAGCAAGAGTAAGGGTTTCCGGAAGACTTACCAGCCTTCCTTTTCCCAGTGGGAGGGAGGATTCTGTAGTTTTGAGTTCCCTTGACTCTGCACTACTTTCAGTATTTGAATCCCACCACGGCTATTGGCTACGTCTTACCTAGGTAGTTTTATACGATAGTTGAGCAGTTCTGTCTTGTCAAGGCACACAGTCTCTTCAAAACCCTTTTGTTAAGCTGTTAAATCACACAACTAGACCCCCGGCAGAGTTGATATGAAAATCATAAAAGTTTACTTAAAGCAATACAGAAAATTCTACCGTTTGGAAGAACTTTAAAATGCAGGCAATAACACAAGTAAAACGGTTGTTTTACAGAAAACATTAGATACTGTATTCTAAACTATACCTTGTTCTGATGTTAGAGTTCAGACAAGATTTCAAATGTCCTTGTAAAGATGAGTCCTTAAGCAACAGTTGTGTAGCAAGTGTGTTTTCCAAGTCAAGTCTCTGAAACGTCCTTTTTAAAAAGACTTCCAGGCTCTTCCTTGGTTTCCAAAATTCTGACATAAAAATCAGAATTTTTTTTTTTAGTGTGGGACAAGTCAAGCTTTCCACATATTCAGGTATGGTTTTAGAGATCTTTCCAGGCCTACACATATACTTCTGGTCTTCAAGTATATGCCAGCTGGACAGACTATCTGCCTTACAACTAAGCTGGTTTTCAACTGCTCTGCATTCAAAGTGTGAGTTTGATAATATACTTGAGGGTCATTTTAGGACACACCCACCTTATTTTTTTCTCTGGGGTGGAGTTAATGATTCCAACACAATACAGATATTAGGGTGCAACAGTTTACATTTCCCTGTAGGTATCACTGTGGTTCCATGTCAGGTTTGATGTTGACCCCAGTGACTGTGATCCATGCATTTGGCTTGACCCTTGACCCCCTAGGTCACTACATTACCGTTCCCTGTCATGGAAAGCCACAGTGAGGTATTTAGTGCCTTCCTAGGCTATATGCCTCCCTCCCTTATCTTGAAATATACCAGATCCACCTTAGCCATTAGAACAATTACGGCTGTTTTTGTAAGCCTAGTCCTAAAATCTTTTAAAGAGACAGTGCCTTAATTCTAAAGTACATTACAGCATATACAACATAAACACACATACATGGATCTAGGCCTGTCATGCGACAGTAAGTGACACCCCAGAGATAGAACCTATACAAATTTCAGAATCTGGAATGTAGGCTGAAACTTTGCATCCAAGCTCCACTCTGGCCATTGCTTCCATCTAAAGACAGCAGTAGCCCCGTAGTGGACTCCAGTAATGGATGAATCTCCATTTGGTGTATTTGTAATTAATTTTAAAAAGTTTAGCCACACCAGTGGCACTGGACACCACACCCCGCGTTATGCCAGCGACCCTGGTTCGGAAATGGACTCTGGTTGCTCGGGAGCCGTCGGGTGAGGAAGAATTCAGCAGCCATAAACAGCTGTCCTTCTTCGAGGGGGGATGGTGCAGCACGCTGTTTGCAGAACACCCAGCGGTGGCTGGGTGTCAGCACATTCATGCTGCCAGAGTGGGGAAGGACCCCATGTTCAGGGTACAGGCTGCCTGCATGGAGGCAGAGCCCATCTGCTCTGTCCATTGCACGTTTGTGGGCCCAGGGAGTAAAGCAGGTGGAAAAACGGGAGCTGGCAGGCTCCATGATGGCCTTATTTGTCCCCCGTAACAAGATGCCCCAACGTCTGGATTATGCTCCAGGGGTGGAGAAAGTCAATGCTCTTCAACCCAGCCCTGCCATGGGGGCCAATCTGCAAGGGAACTATGGGGTATGGCTGAGCGGAGAACAGTTGGGCTCAGAGGAGGAGCCCTCCCACGGAAGGCCGGAGCCGCCTGCCAGCTCTGCAGAGGTGGAGAAGGTATAAATGCAAGAAAAAAGTTTATTTTAGTATATTTTTTCAATCCCTCTATGTTAGCTAGGTTTTTCTCCTTTAATTATGTTCTCTACAATTCCTGTTTGATTCCCAGGAACTGGAGACTCTCCTAGCTGGCTACTATTTTTTTTTTTTTTTATATATTTTGCATACTAAACCAATTTTACTTTCTTTTACAAGTGGTTTAGTATTTTAAATTGAATGCTTACAGAAAACAGCACTTTCAATCAATCAATCAAATCTTTATTTATCCAGGCGAACACCATTGAGCAAGCTTATTTACAAGGTGGACCTGCATTACACATGATCATAAAAAAGTAAAAAAAAAAAAGATCACATAATTGGCAGAGATACAAAAATAAGACAATGTACAAACATTGATGTAAAGGCGGTGATAAATGTATTTAGACGAACAGGCGCATTAACTATCTATCTTAACTTTGAGAATTAATCAGTGCAGTGAACCCAGATAGGAGGTAAATCCATGACAGGACTAAGAGTGGGGAGAAATAGGGATGGGCAGCTATGGCACCAGGCAGCACCGGCGGCCAAGCTCACAGCAAAGGGGTTCGTGGCTCATAGGGGCTGGGTAAGAAGGGTGGATCAAGTTGTAGTTCAGGGAGGCAACGGCCGCCGAGAGGCAACAAGCGGTATCCTAGTGGTACTCTTGGAGGAATTTGGAGCATGAGGAGCGCAAGCTGCTCTGGACAATTACAGGTAGTTTCAGAGGCGCCACCACAGATATCCTTGATCGTGCAGTGACTATCCTTGGAGGACTTGGGGGGGGGGAGGGTCAGTGGCCCGAGGAGAGGAGATAACAGAGCAAGAGAAGGATGGAGAGAGGAAGGGTGAGGCAAAGGTAGGGGGAGGAGGGGGGTAAATGTGCTGATGAGACAGAAAAGCGTAAGTGAGTGAAGAGGCTATAGCAAAATAAAGTCAGTGAAAGCAGTGACATTTGTCATTGGTTAGCTTTGCATATAGGGACTTAAACACTGTGATAGTTACTGCAGTTCTTAGCTTCAAAGATTTTCTGGATTTCGGACTTCCGGTGACGTCACGGAGCTAGCAAGAGCCTAAGACAACGAGCTCCCAACCCCATCTAATTAATCTGCTGGAATCTACCCAGTAAAGAAAACAATTTTCGCATTTTACAGCTCTCTGAACCTCTCTGAGATGACTACCAAAGGGCACAAGCCAAAAGGTGCCAGAAACAATGCCTTACAGACAAAATTTAAGCAGCTCACCCTAGACGAGGAAATGGAGGCCTTCACATCACGCTCCCGCAGGGACCCAGCTTTCTCAGACTCATCGATTGACAACGACAACGAAGATGCCAGCCTCTCTAGGTGATCGGAGCACACACTACAAAAAATCCTAACCTCGGTCCAGAAAATAGAATCCTCCATTGCAGATCTACTGCAAGATGTCAAGCAAATTGATGTTAAAGTAGCGGACCACTCCTCTAAACTCGCAGAAATATTGGAGGCCCAAGATATGGGAGAGAGGCTCCTTGTATATCTATTGAAGCGGGATCGAGAAACCCATAGCAGGTTAGAGGACATTGAAAATAGGTCCAGCCGCAACAACTTTAGGCTGCATGGTGTTCCAGAGGGGGCAGAAGAGGGCTTTCCCACCGCGATCGATTTCATACAACACCTACTGCAATCAACTCTCTCAATACCCTTCGACATGGATCTCACCATGGATAGAGCTCACAGATCCTTAATGGTCAAGCCAACTAGCCCCTCAGCTAGACCTAGATCGTGGGTGGTCCGCATGGCACTTTTCCAATCCAAGGAATGGGTGCTGAAGGAGACCTGGAGACTCAAAGACCTGAAATATAAAGAATCCCCAGTTTGCTTTAAGCAGGATTTTTCCCCATCGCTTCAAGCAGAAAGAATGAAAATGTGTACTATCATCAAGGAAATTAGGGATAAAAAAAGCATTAAAGCTCAACTACTGTTTCCAGCAAGGCTGCGACTACACTTGGACTCATAGAAACATAGAAACATAGAATTTGACGGCAGATAAGGACCGCTTGGCCCACCCAGTCTGCCCATTTCCCTACCTACTGGATAAGCTGCAGATCCTAGTTAACCAGCAGCCTACTTCTTCCTACCCCCATCCCCCAGAACTGCCTTATGACTATCCCATGCATGCTTGAATTCCACCACTGATTTTGACTCCACAACCTCCTTCGGAAGGCCGTTCCATGCATCCACAACCCTCTCTGTAAAAAAATACTTCCTTAAATTACCTCTGAGCCGCCCCCCCTCTATTTTCAAATTGTGCCCTCTTGTTCTTGCACACCTCTTTTTTTGAAAGATGCTACCCTCTTGGACTTTGTTGATTCCTTGAGGTACTTGAGCGTTTCTATCATGTCCCCTCTCCTTTCTTTCCTCGAGGTATACATATTAAGCTCCTTAAGTCTCTTCATATGTCTTCCGGTGCAGACCCTGCACCATTTTAGTTGCCCTCCTCTGGACAGCTTCCATCCTGTCTATGTCTTTAGGAGATTGGGTCTCCAGAACTGCACACAATACTCCAGATGGGGTCTCACCAGCTGTCTGTACAGAGGGATAATAACTTCCTGTTTTCTACTGGTGATGCCTCTCCCTATGCATCCCAGTATCCCCCAGCCCTCCTTGCTGCCCTCTCACATTGCTTGCCCGTCTTTAGGTCATCTGATATGACTACCCCAGGTCCTTTCCATTTTGTTGTTGTTAGTATCTCACCCCCATTGTGTACTCTTCCCTGGGTTTTGTTTCCCAGGTGCATTACCTTGCACTTTAGCATTGAATCTAAGCTGCCATACATTTGACCATTCCTCTAACCTTGCCAAGTCCTTTCTCATCCTTTCCACCCCCCCCTGTGCATCAACTCTGTTGCAGATCTTAGTGTCATCTGCAAAGAGATATTTTTCCTTCCAGTCCTTCTGCAATGTCGCTTATAAAGACATTGAAGAGGACTGGTCCTAATACTGAACCTCTCGGTACCCCACTAGTAACCCTCCTTTCTTCTGAGTGGACTCCATTTACTATTACTCTCTGTGTCCTATTCTCCAGCCAATTCTTTACCCAGGCTGTCATCTTGGGACCCACTCCCAGGCTGGCTAACTTGTATATTAATCTTTTGTGTGGGACTGTGTCAGATGCCTTGCTAAAGTCTAGGTAGGCCATGTCCACAGCCCCTCCCTGATCTACTACTTTGGTCACCCAGTCAAAGAAATCTATCAGATTCGTCTGGCATGACCTTCCTGCTGTGAATCCATGCTGCCTAGGGTCCTGTGCCCCTCTGGCCTGTAGATACTCGACAGTTCTTTCCTTTAGAAGTGATTCCATCTATTTTCCCTATCACTGAGGTTAAACTAACAGGTCTATAGTTTCCTGCTTCTGCCTTGCTCCCACTTTTGTGAAGGGAATCACATCTGCCCTCCTCCAGTCCTCGGGTACCACCCCATCCTCCCATGATTTGTTAAAAGGGTAGTCAGTGGTGTCACTAGTTCACCCTTAGTTCTTTTAAATTCTGGGATGAATCCCATCAGGCCCCATTGCTTTGTCCACCTTCAGTTTTAAGAGTTCTTTCAGAACCCTTTGTTCTGTAAATGGGCGGTATCAACTTCTGTATCCAGAGTGTTACTACTGTTTGTTTTATGTACCTCCCTCTTCCTTTGTAAATACTGAGCAAAAATATTTGTTTAGTATCTCTGCCTTTTCACAGTCTCCTCTGCCCACCCTCCCTCCCTTTATTAAGCCTCACTATCCCTCCCTTGGTCTTCCTTCGCTCCCTGATGTACCTATAAAAGGTTTTATCCCCCTTCTTAACTGAGTTGGCTATCTTTTCCTCGGTTTGGGCCTTTGCTGTTCTGACTGCCTTCCCAGCCTCCTTTAGCTTTAACTGATACAGTTCTCTGTTCTGCTCCTTCTGCGATTCCTTGTACTTCCTGAATGCTTTCTTTTTCTCTTGAACCTTCACTGCCACTTCCTTTGAGAACCATAGTGGTTTCTTACATCGTCTTGTTTTGTTTATTTGCTTCACACAAAGGCTCATTACCTCTGTGATGGCAGTTTTTATTATTCCCCATTGTTCTTCCACCCCTCCTTCCTGCCCATTTGCTAGTGCATTCCTTAGGCACTCACCCATTATGGCAAAGTCAGCCCTCCTAAAGTCCAGTACTTTTGTCTTGTATGGCTTGACTCTATTGCTGTGTTTATTAGAACCATACTGTTCGATGGTCGCTAGTTCCCAGATGGCTACCCACTTCTACATCTGTAATCCTCTCACCATCTCCATTTGAGAGAATCAAGTCTAATATTGTCCCTCTCAGTGGGCTCCAGTACTAGTTGTCTAAGGCATGCCCCTGTAGGGCATCTAGAATAACTGCACTCTTGAGTGGCAGCTGCAACTGCACTCAGTTAACATCTGGCATATTCAGATCACCCATCAGCAATATCTCCCTTTTTCTGCCATTCTAAGTATACTTTCTATCATTTCCCTGTCCATTTCCTCCCCTGAAGAAGTCTGTATACAACCCCTGTGCGTATTGTGGTGCCATTGCCTGTCTCCAAATTTACCCACAGTGCTTCTTCTCCTCCCTGTGTACCTTTTTGTTCTGTTGCTTTTATTCCTTCCCTTATGTAAAGAACTACTCCTCCTCCTCTTTTACCCTCCCTGTCCCTCCTGTACACAGTGTATCCTGGTATGTTTATGTCCCAGTCATGGTTTTGTGTGTACCATGTTTCTGTGACTGCCACGATATCCAGATGTTCTTCCTCCATCAAGGCCACTAATTCAGGAAGCTTGTTACCCAGACTACGGGCATTAGTACTCATTGCTCTCCATTTTTGATGGCTTTACCTTCCAGTGCAGCATCCCCCACTGACCGTTCTACCTCTGTCTTTTTCTCATTTAGTACCCTGTTTTGTAGGAGAGGCTGGGATTTTCCTGCTGCTTGTCAGTGCCTCCCCTTTGACTAGTTTAAAAGCTTGTCAATGAAGCATTTAAACCGATTGCTCAAAAGACTTGTTCCTTCTGGACAGATGCAGACCATCCTGCTAGTATAGGCTGGTGTCCTCCAGGTGGAACCCCAGTCCCCAATGAAGCCAAACCCTGTGCTCCACACCATTTTTTCAACCATTCATTAAACTGCATGGTGCCAATTACCCCGCCTCCCCATGCTTTTGACAGGCAGCACCTCTGAGAAGGAAACTGTGTGTACTACTGGTCTAGGTCCCTCCCAACTCTGCAATGTCCTCCTGCACTGCTCTAATCTCATGATGAGCCAAGTCATTTGTCCCTAGGTGGACAATTACGTCCAGCTCGGAATCCCTTGCAGCTGTTCTCGTGATCCTGAGGATGCGCTTCCTGTCCTTCCAAGCCATGGCACCAGGCAGGCACCTTACTTCATTTTTCTCATCTCCCCCCAGTTCTATACCCCTAATAATTGAGTCCCCCACCAGGAGCTGCTTCCTTTCTCTTTGGTGTCCTCTGCCTCCTTTCTGTGGGCCTCCCTTGTGACAGTTATCATCAGTCTTCTCTGCGGGTACACCCATAGGGGAGCTATGCTCCCCCAGAATGGTGTATGGATTGTGGAGTGGAACAATTGACTGAGTGTGCCTCTGTTCCACCCTCCTCACCCTCCCTGAGCCCACTGTGGTCCAACTGCTGTGCTTTCTTCGCAACCGCTGAGGTAGTGGTGGTGGCGCTAGTGCTCCCTGGATGGGGGAGGTTCCCTTTCTACTTTCCAGTGTGGCCTGGGGAAAGGTTTCCTTACTACTGTCCAGTGTGGCCTGAAGACGGGCAACATCCTCCCTCAGGGCAGATAGTTGTCTGCAACTAGACTCTGGTCCCAAAGTATACAACACCCTCCTCGAGGCAGCACCATTACTGAGGGAATGGGGAATTTACACTCCCAGACCTAGATCTAGACCTCCTGGAACAAAAGCTACTGAAAAATACCTGGCAGGAACAAACCAGAGGTATAAAACGACCACTTGGAGCTGCATTCCCAAAAGCTGTCATGAAGGGATGCAGCGAGGATCATTCAACGTGCTGAGGGCAGAAGTAAGACCAGTGCTCAAGTAACCAGCCTGAAGATGCCTGCAGGCCGCTGAACATGCTGGAGGGGAACAGATTTTATGATGCAGAGCTGATGAAGCTATCCGGTGGAAGAGACCCATCCCCTTTGCGTTGCCTACTGGACTTACGAGCTATTGGGACTATCGTTTGAAACAGATAAGTTATAGTACCGAACTGTAATGCCCCCAATATTAATGACATTATATTTTTATTTATGTTGCCAATAGACTAGGGGAGTGACTGGGAGGGCGAGTATGCGTATTGGATGGGTCTCCTTCCCCGCCTCTTCTCTGGTGCTGGGGTTTGTTCTGAAAGCTATGCCGATGAAACGCTTGGCTTTACAGGGGGTTCCCGGGATCGGGTGTGCGTTTCTCCCCGAGGATCTTTTAGGGTTTTTACTCCACTTGTATGCTGGGTGGAGCACTTCCTAGAATATGAAGTTATTGGCTCGCCCACTCCTCGGGGAAAGATTGTTGTAGCTTTAAGCTAAAACTGAGGGCCACAGTTTGTTAGTCACGACAATTCAATCCCTGGCTCAACTGGGCTTCAGTCGCTGGGGGGGGCTCCATGAGCCACATCTTTGGCACTGGAGCCAAATTAGGATCCCCGTGGGCCTGGGGTGCAGAGACCCAGGTTTCTTGTCTGTGTCCTCTTCGGTCCTCTGCTCCCCTATACAGGGACTGGCCTCTTGGGTCCGACTGAGGGCCTTGGGGGGGAATGGAGTAAGCACACGGTATTCCAGACTGCCAATGGATCCTACTTCTAATTATTGGCAGTCTGGAATCCATAAGCTACATCTTTGGCACTGGTACCAAATCAAGATCCTCGTGTCCCTGAGATGCAGAGGCCAAGTTGAGAGTTCTTCTTGTTTGAGTTCCTTTCGGCCCTCTGCTCCCCTCTACAAAGACTGCCCTGTGAGTCCGACTGAGGGCCATGGGGGGGATGGAGTGAACACACGATACTCCAGGCTGTCAATGGATCCCTCCTATTATTATGGGCCTTCAAGTGGAAACCCTAGGCTGGGTGAAACAAGGTATCTCTTAGCTGTGGAGTCTACTTCCTGGCACTGTACATTCCATACTGAGGCTCGCCTTGGCTTAACATTAGACTCCAAAGGCCCCTGTAAGCTAGAAGCTACTTCTAGGTATATAAGCTAGAAAAATGTCGAAATAGCTCGATGTGGCTTCCCTCTCGTTTGGAAAGAAGAAATACTCCGTATTTAGACCCCCTCCTGTGATTTCGGGGGAACCTGCGATATGATTGATCTTCTTCTTTATACCTTTCTTTCGGGGTAGAGAGGTGGGAGGAAAAGGGAAATGATTCCAGCTCAAGGTAAAATTATAGCTCAAGATGGGGTGGTGGTTTCAAACGGAGCCTTTGCATCTTAGTGACGTTCTCTGACGTTTTGAGCAATAATACACTGTTGCCCTTAGTCTCTTAGAGAGACTACTAGCGTTTGTTACTAGCGCTGTCCACTATTAGTGGAACTGGAGACCCTCTTTTAGAGGCTATCCGGATTAGCACCTAGGAAGCTACTTTTCCTTTTCTCTTTGTTCTTCTCCCTCCTGTTGGAGGACTTAAATGAAAAGTGTTGTACACCTTTGAAAAATTATTTCAGAATGTTGTATTCAAAGGTTTATAATGTTGATAGTTGTTATTGTTACTATGTTAGTTATAGTATTAGGAAAGTCATCAGATCCATTTATAAACTCACACAAAAGCTTGGAATGGTAAATATATGGAAGGGTGCTCTTAGTAAAAATGAAGGGTTAAGCAGCACTTTATATCAAGGACTATCAAAATGCAAGTCCCTAAAGTGAAACTTCCATCCCTGAACATTAACGGCCTAAGCTCCCCGATTAAACACTCGAGGGTGCTATCATACTTAAGAAGGGCTAAATCCGATCTAGTATATCTCCAAGAAACCCATTTGAACAATAAGGAACATGAAAAACTCACCAAGCTGAGCAGGGGGCAAGTTTTTTACTCTTCTAGCAAAGAAGGTAGATGTAGGGGCGTAGCTACAGTATAATAGTCTCATCACATACCCCTTTCAAATTAGATTCTGTCTGGGCAGATTCTGAGGGTAGGCTGATTACAGTGAAGGGCGCCATTAACAATAAGCCAGTCACTCTAGCTAGTATATATCTCCCTCCGGGTTTGTCTCTTCCCCAGCTAAGATCCCTGCTAGACAAGATAGTGCAAGAAACTAGAGGAACACTAATGCTGGCCGGGGACTTTAGTCTGACTGTGGATCCCACCATAGATAGCTCAAATCCGAGACCTCCCAAGCAATCGGCTAAGCAGAAATTCTTCTGTAAATTCATTGCAGAGGTAGGATGGTGTGATGCATGGAGAAAGCTGCACCCCCGCACAAAAAAATATACATTTTACTCTGCCGTACACCGCACTTATTCGCGTATAGATCATATCTTCACACAAGTGGAGAGTCTAGAAGCCTTGCAAGATGTGCAACTTGGAGATATTTCTATCTCCGACCATGCCCCTTTGATCTCTACCTGGGATATGGGACTTCAATTGAGGAACACACGATGGAGGCTGAACCCATTTTATTTGTGCCTTAAACACTTCAGGGAGTTTATTGCAGATAAAATTGCCAAGATCAAAAAGGACAGCCCCTCCGTGGACACATCCCCTGCAATACATTGGGATACTATCAAAACAGTACTCCGAGGCCATATCATAAAATACACAGCAGAACTGAGCAAGCAGCGAAAAGCACAAAGGACCAAACTGGAGGAGTCACTTCATTTTCTACAAATGGCCCACAAACAGGGTGATACATCACTACTGCCTCAGCTGCAACAAACTAAGCTAGAATTAGACTGCCTGGCACTAACACAAACAGAAATTGCCCTGTCCTTTTTAAAACAAAGGTACTATGAGGTAGGCCCCCGAGCCACTAGGCTCTTAGCCTATCAAATCCGAAAACAAAGAAAGGCGGCTACAATTACCTCGGTTCGCCACCCTAATGGAGACCAATCACTAACCAAAATACAAGATATAGCAGATGCTTTTGCAGCATATTACTCCACACTATACACCCCTGAGTATACCTCATCTTCACAACAAATAAAGGACTACTTACAAACAATCACGTTACCACATCTATTGGAGTCTCAGAAGGAAACCCTTACTACTCCGAATACTGAGAGCAAGGTAGTCAATACCATTGCCAATGCTAAATCACAGAAATCACCAGGGCCTGACGGGTATGGCTCTGAATTTTACAAAGTGGCCAAGACACAAATCACACCTACTCTCTTAAAACTATTTCATTCAATTTTGGAGGGTGACCCCCCACTCCCCCATCGTGGTCTTATGCAACTATCTCTGTAATACCCAAACCAGATAAGAACCCACAATTCTGTGAGTCATACAGACCCATTTCAGTACTTAATCAAGACTATAAAATGTTTGTGAGTATATTAGCTCATAGAATAGACCAGCTTCTTCCACTACTAATTCACAAAGACCAAACGGGCTTTGTGAAATCTCATACCACTACAGATAACATAAAGCAGACTCTCCATCTGGTGCATCAAATGAATAAATCGGAGACCCCTTCGGTCCTGATGAGCTTAGATGCCGAAAAGGCATTTGACAGGGTCGCATGGCCATTTCTATATTTAACACTACAAAAATCTGGCTTTCCCCTGTCCCTTATTAAGGTACTCCAGAACATATATGCTGCCCCACAAGCATGGGTGAAACTGGATGGGCACCACTCTAGGTATTTCCACCTGCAAAGAGGGACTAGACAGGGATGCCCATTGTCCCCACTTCTATTTGCGGTGTTCATCGAACCACTAGCACAACAAATCCGTGAATCCCAACACATAGAAGGAATCGCTATAGGGAAGACGGAACACCGCATAGCATTATATGCAGACGACATTTTACTCTATCTCCAGAACCCTAAAAAATCCCTTTGAGCAGCAAAACAAATCTTAGACAGTTTTGGTCAAGTAGCAGGATATAGGCTAAACTTAAACAAAACTGAAAGCCTTACTTTTCATTACACCCCCTCTGCCTGCATCCAAACTACTATCCCTGGTAGATGGAACTTACAAAAACTGAAGTATCTAGGTACTCAGCTAACACACACCCCTATAAACAGCTATAACCACAACCACACATTGTTTACGGGACAATTGCGAGCAGACCTAAACTCTTGGGCAACATTGCCCTTAAATCTCACAAGGAGGATAGACTTGATTAGAATGGTGGTACTTCCAAGAGCGCTGTATTTATTTCAAAACATTCCTATTTCTATCCCACTGAAAACTTTCTGAGATTGGGACCAACTAATTTCTAAATTTATATGGGCAAACAGAAGGCCTTGAGTCTGCCTTAAAATCTTAACCCTTCCTTGGCAGGAGGGAGGGCTGGCACTCCCAGACCTGCGACTCTATCAGCAGGCCGCGACCCTGACACAAGTAAAGGTTCGGCAAAATAAGACATCTAATCCGCACTGGTTGGAAATAGAGAGAGAACTGATAGATGACCATGCCTATTTTCAAACACTATACGACTTGGCACCAAAACCAGAGGTGAGTCAGCTTTTAATCCCATGGCTTACAACCCAACTTAAAAACTGGCAAGCAATCAGGAAAGACCAACACCTGACTGCCTTTCAAACCCTTATATGCCCTATCTCGGGTTTGAGTGACTTCCTTCCAAATAATTTAGATGGTGAATTCCGAGGCTGGGAGAGAGCTGGTTTAAAATATATACCACAGATGATGTCACAGGGAAACATTTGGTCATTTACAGAGATTCAAAGAAAATTCCCCTTGCCACACCGAGACTTCTACCGATATTTGTAACTTCAGCACTATATTGAAAATCTCCCGAAAGAGCTCTGGATACCTGAGCAATACCCACCATTGGTTCATGGCCAAATTCAACTAAACAATACCCTACAACAGAACCAACTTGTATCATTATACTATCGCCGGACAACTCCCCTTCTGCTTTTACCTGTTGTTGCCTGTCCATTAGATAGTTCTAAAACCAGCTCATAGAGGTGTCATCTAGCCCTAACATTTTTAGTGATGAGAGAAGCAGGGAGTGGTCAACGGTATTTAATGTTTTGCTGAGGTCCAGGAAGACAGCACATACGAACTGTTTGTTGTCGAGGTCGTGTAGCCAATTGTTTGTGACCTTAGCCAGTGCCGAGACCGTACTGTGATTCGTGCGGAAGCCTGATTGCATAGGGTTTAGAAAATGTGTCATTTCCAGGTAGTCGCTCAGCTGGGCATTTATTATTTTTTCCAGGATTTTTGAAAGTATGGGGAGTAGTGAAATTGGCCTATAGTTATTTAGGTCACAAGGGTCCCTGGATTTGAAGAGTGGTATAATATGGGCAGTTTTCCATAGTTCAGGAAGGGACCCCTGGGAGAGTGAGAGATTGAACAGTTGGGTGATGGGCACTGCCAATACATGTCAGGCAGTTTTTACGAAGTAGGGGTCCATGGCATCCACACCGGCACTTTTCTTGATATCCAGGTGAAGCAGGTGTTCTTCAACTTCTTTTAAGGTAACTGGTGAGAAGGAGAAGGCGGCTTTCATTGGATTTGGGTCTGGAGGTAATATGTTCATGTGGGAGTACAGCTTACAGGCAGGCGAGTTGTCAAAAGCCAGGCCAGCTGAGGCAAAGTGGTTGTTGAATGCTTGTAGTATTTCATTTTTGTCACTAATGATACCGTTAATGGTGGATCTTTTTAAAGGGAGTGCATTGCCTGTTGTGTGTCCAGTGAGATTTTTTTATGGTGGTCCAGAATTTTGTTGGGCAGTTTGAAGTGGCGTTTAACTCTGAGCGATAGAAGTTGGATTTGGTTTCCCTGATCAGCTTTGTTCATAGGTTCCTGGTGGTTCTGAAGAGACACCAATCCTTGTTCAGATGCGATTTTCGAGCTCGTTTCCAAAGCTTGTCCCTGTTTAGTAAGGCAGCTTTGAGGTCTGCAGTAAACCAGCGGTATGTTCTTGGCTTTATACGGGTTTTGACCATAGGAGCATGGGTGTTAAGGGCATGGGTTAAGATTTCTTGGAAGATGGTAAAGGCATTGTTTACTGATTTTGCTAGGCAGAAGTTCTGCCAAAGAGGAGAGTCCTTGAGGTCATTGATATAGGCCAGTGGGTTGAAGTTCCTTTTAGATCTCTTGGTCAAAAATCTCGAGTTTGGTTTGGGCATATGACTGGATCTCACACCTGCAATAAAACAGTGGTCGCTGACATCTGCGTGGAAGATTCCTGTATGGGAGAAAAGGTGGGGTTTATTTACTAATAGGACATCTAGAAGGGTGCTACTTGACGGGTTTTTCTTATTGGTATGCGTAGGTTCATTGATAAGTTGTGAGAGACCATGGGAGTCGCAAAAGAATTTAAGTGGAAGCGAGGTATTAGACAGACAGACAGTCGTAATTGAGGTCGCCCATTATTATAGTTTCAAGGTTGGTGCAGTCCATCATGGATGAAAGGTGGGTTAGTAGCTGTGGTCCCGCGGAAGGGGGTCTGTAGCAGCTGATTAGTCTGATGGCTGATGCAGGGGATGTTTCAGTTTTTAGGGACAGATATTCATATGCACTTGAGAGCGAGGAGGAGTCGAGGATGGTGACTGACAGTTTGTCCTTTGTGTATACGACAACTTCACCTCCCCTGGTTTGTCTGTCAGCTCTGAACAGGAGATAATTTGGTATGGATATCTCCTCATCAGGCTTAGATGGACGAAGCCAAGATTCTGTTATGACAAGCACGTCGGGTTCTGTGTGGGTAATCCAAGCTTGTATAGTGGACAGTTTTTTCAGGAGGCTACATGCATTAACATGCATGAAGCTGATGCCCTTGAGCCTAGGGAGATCTGCAGGTGAGGCAGTGTCATTTGTGGTCCTGGGATTAAGTTCCACATTACCTGAACATAGTAACAGGAGGAGTATAAGTTTCTTTAATGCTGCAAGTGATAATTTAGAGATTTTTTTTACTTCTCCTATTGGAAGTAACATCTGAGTCTGAATGCAGAGGCTTGTTGTAGGTGGTGTGTTGTCCTGCCATTACATAGCATAGCACCCTAGCTGTGAAGTACCACAGGGTGTCTTCACTGGTCGGAGATGGCTGACTCTTTCCCACTGGTATTTGATGTCCTATTACAAGCTGATAGTATCTTCCATGGTAAGAGTGCAGAGGTGTTACAGGAGTGGAGGAGAGGCTTGATGTACACGCATTCAAAGGGAAAAGGATGAAATTCCCCAGTAGTAAGCATCCAGCCTCGAAGTTCCCCTAGTAGGGGTAGTATGCATAAGGTGCTAATGAGCTGAAGCCACTTTGCCATGATTTGATGTATAGGGAGGTCAATATAGAGAAGCTTTTTTTGAATTACAATTCCTTATTTAAGTTAAAGGCTAGGGTGATGTGCTAGGTAGTGTCCCAGTGTGTTTGGCTGAGACAAAAAAGGTAGGGGAGAGGAAGAAGAGAAGTATATAGAGCGGGTCAGTGGCTGAGGTGGGTGGGGCAAGAAGGTCTATATAAGAATGGGCAGAGAGGGGAGGGCAGGGAGGGGGCTGGGTGGGTGGGCGGAAGTTCTTGCACTTGCAGCTCACTTGTTGAGTCCGCGCTTGTGGTCTTGGGCACCGGCCAGGAGCACCGACCGCCTGGTGGCTGCGGATCATGCGGCGGTGGAGCTGGGAGCCCTAGGAGGGTCTCAGCTAAGGAGGGAGGGAAGGAGAGAGGAGCCAATTAGTACTGGAGGAGGACAAAGGGTTTCACAAACCAGTGTAAGTCAAAATTTGCACTTGAATAGGGGTGATATCCTTGGCGCCTGAGAGTCTGGCTGCAGTTACCAAGTCTAAGAAGGGTTATAATCACTCTGGCATATATGAAGCTTTAGTAAAGTAAAAACAGCTTTTCTATGCAAAATTTAACAATTTCTAGGCAGTTATAGGCAGTAAAAACAGTCTAGGTGACAGATTAGAGTCTGAATTTAGTGTAAAATGCTCTTTTCGCTCCGCTAGATAGGAACGAATGGAGGAGTAAAAGGGACCAATCGGAGTGAGCCTGGAGAAAGGCACTCACGCTCCGATAGGTTTGTGTCTTTCCCATACCTCTCCGCTTGTTGAGTCCGTGCTTGTGGTCTCGGGTGCCGACTGCCCAGTGGCTGCGGATCGTGCGGCGGTGGAGATGGGAAGCCTAGGAGGGTCTCGGCTGAGGAGGGAAGGGGAGAGGAGCCAGTTAGTACTGGAGGAGGACAAAGGGTCTCACAAACCAGTGTAAGTCAAAATTTGCACTTGAATAGGGGTGATATCCTTGGCGCATGAGAGTCTGGCTGCAGTTACCAAGTATAAGAAGGGCTGTAATCACTCTGGCATTTATGAAGCTTTAGTAAAGTAAAAACAGCTTTTCTATGCAAAATTTAACAATTTCTAGGCAGTTATAGGCAGTAAAAACAGTCTAGGAGATAGATTACAGTCTGAATTTAGTGTAAATTGCGCCTTTTTGCTCCGCTAGATAGGAACGAATAGAGGAGTAAAAGGGACCAATCGGAGTGAGCCTGGAGAAAGGCGATCGCGCTCCAATAGGTTTGCGGCTTTCCCGTACCTCTCCACTTGTTGAGTCCGTGCTTGTGGTCTCGGCGCCGGTTTGTGGAGCGCCAACCGCCTGGTGGCCACGGATCATCCGGCGGTGGAGCTGGGAGCCCTAGGAGGGTCTCGGCTCTCCGCTTGTTGAGTCTGCATTTGTGGTCTCGGGCGCCGACCGCCCAGTGGCCGCAGATCGTGCGGCGGTGGAGCTGGGAACTCTAGGAGGGTCTCAGCTCTTCGCTTGTTGAGTCTGCGCTTGTGGTCTCGAGCACTGGCTTGTGGAGCGCTGACTGCCTGGTGGCCGCGGATCATGCTGCGTGGAGCAGGGAGCCCAGGAGGGTGTCGGCTCTCGCGCATGTTGAGTCCGCTGGCCAGGGACTTCGGCACCGGGTTGGTGGCGCGCCGACCACCCGCCGGTGCTGAGCTGGGCGCCTTAGAGGGTGTCAGTTTCCTCGCTTGTTGAGTCCGCGCCAGGTCTTGGGCGCTGGCTTGTGGAGCGCCGACCGCCCGGTGGCCGCGGATCGTGCGGTGGTGGAGCTGGGAGCCCTAGGAGGGTTTCAACTTTTAATTTCTGCCTGTGCCCTTTCACCTTATTTAATTGGTTCCTGTTTCAGGAGCTGCAATCTGACGTTTGGCACAGTTTGTCTATGTACAAGAGCCATTTTCATTATTTAGTTTAGTTTAGTTTATTGTTCTAGGAATTATTACCTTTGAGCCAGAGGCTCTTTTCCAAAGGTTCCACGTCAAAATTTATTTTTCAGATTTATTTTTTTTCATCAGAATTTGTGCTGCAGCATTTTTGGGAATCCTTTTTTCATTATTAGGTTCTCTCATATTGGCATGTCAGAGAAACCTTGTGGACATTCAAAAAATAGTAAAAATTGCTTCCAGCTGCTGGCAAGGGCAGACTGCTACAAGCTTTGCTCATCAGAGGATGTATCAAAAATGTCATTTTTCCAGGCGATCCAGGCCATTGGAAGTTTGAATAAAATATCTCACCCCAGCTCAGGCTCCAAGCTATCTGCCTGTGGAGGAGAAGGAGGATGAAGAATGTTATGTACAAATGGAGGACGGTCACCCCATGGAATTGGAGGGTGCACCTGATCAAGATTTCAAACCTCTTCCAAGACAAACTGAGGACTACTCATCTTTTTCCTCATTTGTCAGAAAATGGTTGATACCCTCAGCATACCCCCACTAGAAACAGAGGAAGATGAAGAAAATGCTGATTTTATGGACATATTGGGAGTAGGACCACCAAGAAGGATGTTGCTTCCCATGCATAAACCACTTAAGGACATATCAAAAATCACGACTGCACCCACTTCAGCCGCAGCCATTGATAAAAATAAAATTGAGAGAAAATATCAGGTGGACAAGCAGGGAGTGGCATACCAGTCTAACCATCATGGAATAGTTCAGGCTGCTGCTTTTGAGAGAGTAAAAAAATCACTCTAATCTGTGCAACCTCCCTCAAAAGGACTCTAAAAAATTTATTACTATAGCCAAAAAGGTGTATGCTACAACTTCCCTATTTATCAGGCAGGCAGCTTATTCAGAACATGTAGCACAGTACCAGAAAGCACTTTGAAAGACAGTTCTGCCACTGGCAGAAAGAGATCATGATGTGGCACAGGACCTGACTGCAACAGCAAGATCAACCCTAGATGTCTCAAAACAAGGCCATGGGTTTCTCCTTTGAGGGAAAGTCATTATTTGGTGACAAATGACAAAACAGAGGCCTACGTGAAAAAAAGTAGATGAATACAAAACCTATTTTAAAAGTAGCACTGAAAAGGAAAAGGTCTCAACTTCCTACAGATCCTATGGAAGGGGAGGCAGAAGCTGGGGATACTTTCCAAGAGCCTATTTCTCTTATGCATCCCATGAGTACCAATCATAGAGAGGTAACCATAGTGGAAGGGCTTCCAGGCATAATGCAGCAGCCCCAGTACCTAAGCTCCAAACAAAACCCCTGACAATTTTGCCCAGGTCGCCCAACCATTGCCAGTGAAAGGAAGACTGATTGGCACACTACTTCCAGGAATAGGTAAACATCACAGACAAGTGGGTACTGGAAGTGTAGTGGGCCAGGAGTTGTTTCTGCAGTTCAAACACTTGCCAAACCTGCAGAAACACAGAAGTTTTCCAGTTCACTCTCCCACAGAAAGAAGTCTGCTGGGACCTGGAAGTAAAAACAAAACTATTAATATCAAAAGCTATAGAAAAAGTCACTGCCTTCCAGTGGGGAAGAGGCCTATCTCAAGGTATGTCCTGACCTATAAGAAAAATGGGGAGTGGCAACAAGCATTTGAAAAAAGAAAAATCCACTATAGTCACCCTAAGGACAATGATACCATCTTTGCAGAAAGGTCATTAGCTGGAATCCGTGGATCTGAAAGATACCTATTTTCATATCTCAGTCAGACAGTCTCACAGAAAATACCTCAGATTCAAGCTGGGGAACTGCCAATACCAGTTCACAGCTCTCCCATTTGGTCTCACCTCAGCTCCAAGGGTTTTCTCAAAGTGCTTGGCTGTGGTGGCAGTACATCTGAGGAAACAAGGCATGTGGTTTTCCCTACCTGGCTGCAAGGTAATTTTGTTTTATTTAATGAAATGTTTCACCAGGAAGGCACACTGAATAACAAGTTGCTAGCCGGCCCACCGGCGCAGCGTGTTGGATTTCCGCTATGACGTGCCAGCGAATTCTCGTTCGAACGAGCCCGGGAGCTGAGGGTTGCCGGGGAGAGGACTTGAGCATCCTAGGGACTGCTCGTCCTCTCCGGGGAGAGGGGGTGCCAGAACTCGGCTCTTGTCTGGCCCCGAGTGGAGACCCGAGGTACAGCAAGTCCGATGCTGAACGGAGGGGCGACGTGCCAGATGTTGGCTCCGCAGCGCCTTGACATCGGGGGACATGGCACGTCTGGAGAAAAACTGGAAAATGCCTCGCAGCCTCCCGGTAGACAGAGCACCAGGCCCCGACCTTCAGTGCCCCTACCAGGCCCGGAGACAGCGTCCCGACGAATATAGCTGTTGCGGGGTGTGAAGCCCCGGCCCTGTACCTGCCTAGGGGTACAGCCATGGCTCCATGGGGGACGGACTGCTCCGGTTACCTGGTAGGTGAGCGAGGGCTAAAAAGGCCATAGGTATCTCCCGAAGAGGGGGGAGAGCTGCGAGGAGAGGGGGAGCATAAAAAAAAAAAATGAATAACAAGTTGCTCGTCTCCCGGTGTGACCTGGGGGAGAGGGTACAGGGAGTATACAGATAATAACAAAATACATAACAGACATTGAACAGGTAACAGATAATACAGTAAACAATATTTGAATTACAACTATGGCATGGGTACAGGACACCATATACAACAATGAGTATAACATACAACAATGAGTATATCAGATAATTATATAAGCATATAAAGTGCAAGTAGTTTTGCAATTATATTACAGTCCCAGCTAGGAGAGGGAGCGCTTGGGAGAAATGCAAGATACGTTAAGATTGAGGAAAGCAGGTACAGTTAGAGGAGTTGAAATTGTGAAGGGCAGAGGAGAGGGAGTGAATGGATGAAGAGTGGGTAATCTGTTGAGGAAGGGTGTTCCAGATTTTGTGAAAAAGGTGTATGAAGCAAACTGGCCTGCGAGCATAGAGCAGCGGGGAATAACAAAGGAGCGTGAGTCAGTGGATCTTGAGTGACCGGGGGAGAAGGAGTAGAGAGAGACAGGCGGATAGATACGGAGATAGGGAGCCAACCCAGTATTTTGAGATAAGTTTGGCACAATGGGAGAGGTGCCTGTTAGTAAGTGAAGGGAAAGACAGAGAGCGATAGAGATCACAGTGATGGGAACGTACAGGAGAGTCAAGGGCAAAGTGTCAGAAAGGGTTGAAAAGGAGGTCCAATCTGGATAATGTTGGTTTCCCTCTACAGTATATCACTCTATTTTATTGAACTGCAAGGTGCTTAGTTCAGTCGGCAAAAAGCACCTTGGAGAACCTGGGATTCCTGAAAAACCTGCAGAAGTCCCATCTAAATCCTGTTAGAGTACAGGACTTCATAGCAGCAGAGTTAAATACCCTGCAGGGAAAAGCTTTCCTCTCACAGGCCAGAGTTGCAACTTTGATACCAACATCAGTCTTTCACAGCAGGATACCCAAGGCCAATAACAGATTACCTGCAGTTACTAGGGCACATCACTGCATCTACAGCTGTAGTTCCATGGGCCAGGTTCCAAATGGAAGATATCCAGTACCACGTAAGGGACAACTGGTCTCAAAGATGGGATCCACTTTCAAAGCTAGTGCCAGTGGGAAAAGTATTAGCGGAATCATTAGAGTGGTGGAATGAAAAAAGTAACCTCAGAGAGGGCATTCCCTTCCTTCAGCAATCAGCAACAAGTATCCTTACTACAGATGCCTCACTCCTGGAGTGGGGCGCCCACTTGTAGGACCTTACGGTGCGTGGCACATGGAGCTCACAGGAGTTGCTAGAACACATCAGCCTCCTGCAGCTCAGAGCAGTGCTGCTAGCAATGCAATCTGTCTCCTCCCAGCTGCAGGGTTAGACTGTCCAAATCAGGACAGAGAACACCACAGCAATATACTGTATAAACAAGCAGGGAGGAACAGGAGCCTCAAAACTATGCGCAGAGGCAATGAGGATCTAGGACCTGGCATTCTCTGTTGAAGCAGACATATCTGCAGTGCATCTGCCAGGCAAAGACAATGTCCTGGCAGATTCCCTAAGCAGAATCCATGAGGGAAACCACAAATGGGCCTTAAACCAGCATGTTCTGGCTGCAGTGTTCAGAAGGTGGGGCACTCCCAATGTAGACCTGTTCGCATCTTGGGAGAATTGTCAGCTCCCACAGTTCTGTTGCAGACCACCAGCTACAGAGACACTACCAGTGGATGCCATGGTACTGGATTGGACAGGGAAGGTTCTGTATGCCTTCCCACTATTTCCACTCATTCAGAAAGTACTCCTGAAACTCAGGAGGGGACCTGCAACAATGATCTTGATAGCTCTCGTCTGGGCCAGACAGGCCTGGTACTCAGTACTCCTGGTCCTTTTGGGCAAGAATCCAATCAAACTACCGCCCATACACACTCTGACTTTGTCCCAGAGCAGAATAACATTCCCAAATATCAGGACCCCACTCCTGAAGGCATGGTCCTTCAGGAGTTAGAATTTTCTGTATTGAATCTTTCAGAGGAAGTCCTGAAGGCACTCAGGGTTTCAAGGAAACACGCTAACAGAAAAGCATATTCCTTTAGTTGGAAAAGGTTTTCTTACTGGTGTGTCCCCAGAGAAATAAACTAAAGAGAGGCAGGGTTGTCTATAATTCTGGAATACTTCGTACTCTTACAGTCATTATGCAAGCCCTCTGCACAGAAGCAAATTACATTATCCCCATAGGGATATGCTAGTTCTTAGAACCAACAGAAAATTCCTATCTAAAGTGGTATCTGAGTTCTGTCATGAGCCTAATCTCAGCGGGCTCGGCAGGACCTCCTGTTTGCAGAGAGAGCACCCTTTTTACAAAACTCGTGAACAGTTGTAGGGTTCAGGAAGAATCATCAACCATCCTTTTCCCAGTGGGAGGGTGGAAACTGGAGTTTCGAGTTTCCTTGACTCTGCGCTACATTCATGGTTTGAATCCCATCACTGCCACTGGCTGCCTCTTGCATAAATAGTTTTGTAAGATAGCCAAATGGGCACTATCTTTGTAATCAGTGTACACAGTGTTTGCAAAACCCTTCTGTTAAAGTATTAAATCACACAATCAGACCCCAGGCAGAGTTGATAAAATCATAAAAGTTTACTTAATAAAAACAACACAGTACATTCTACAATTTGGAAGATCTTTGAACTGTAGACAATACCAAAAATAACACTGGATGGTTTACAAAACACATTAGATACTGTACCTTATTCTGATGTTAGAGTCTTGGTAAGTTTTTCTTGGCTCTGAGATTCTCCAAGTGCTCAGACTCTTGACTCCAAGCTAAAACTGCACAACTGCACTGATGTTCAATATGAGTGTATTAGATAATGTCTGGTCATTTTCAAGCCCCACCCTCAACTTTGTGATGGGGGGGTGCAACAGTTTATCTTTTCTTTCAGGTGTCACTGTGGTTCCATGTCAACCCCAGTAACATCTTGTCCATGAATTTGGATCGACCCCTGACCCCTAGGCCATTCCGTTACCTTTTTCCTGTTATTGGAAACTACAAGCCCAGTTTTATGTAATGGCCTATGACATTTTGGGTCATAAAGTTGTTGGTCCCTTATCTGGAGACTAACCAGACCCACCCTAGCTGTTACAGAAATTCTGGCAAATTTGTATTTACTCTTAAAAGCCTTTTAAAGGGACAGTGTCTCAATTCTAAAGGTTTTATAAAGGCTTCAGCCATTTGTACCCACCAGTGAGGAACTTTGTCCCACCTTGGGACCTCAATATATGCTTTGCCCAGCTTATGGAGGCTCCTTTTGAACCTGTGTAAACTGTTGACCTGAAGTATGTCACATGGAAAATACTATTCTTGGTTGCAACATCCTCTGCTAGGAGGCCAAGTGAACTGCAAGCCCTCTGCAGAGAGCCAAATTACATTATCCCCACAGGGATGTGATAGTTCTTAGAAACTTAGGAAAAAAATTCCTATCTAAGGTGGTATCTGACTTCTGTCATGAGCCTAACCTCAGGGGGCATGGCAGGATCTCCTGTTTGCAGAGAGGATCCCCTTTTTTTACAGAACCCGTGAGCAGTTGTAGGGTTCAGGAAGAATCACCAACCTTCCTTTTCCCAGTGGGAGGGTGGAAAACTGTAGTGTAGAGTTTCCTTGACTCTGCACTACATTCAGGGTTTGAATCCCACCACTGCCACTGGCTGCCTCTTGCCTAAGTAGTTTTGTAGGATAGCCGAGTGGTTACTATCTTTGTTATCAAGACACACAGTCTTTGCAAAAACCCTTCTGTTAAAATATTAGATCACATAATCAGACCTCAGGCAGAGTTGATAAGAAAATCATAAAAGTTTACTTAATAAAAACAACACAGTACAGTCTACAGTTTGGAAGATCTTTAAACTGCACACAGTACCAAAAATAACATTGGATGGTTTACAAAAAACACTAGATACCGTTGTTCTGAACTATACCTTATTCTGATGTTAGAGTCCAAAAGGATTTAAATGTCCTTGTGGAGCTGATGTTCTCTCCCTGTAGGTGAAAGTTCATTAAGCAACAGAGTTTGTAGCAAGTCTTTGATCCAAGTCAGTTCTCTGAATATCCTTTTAAAAAGGCTCCAGGTACTTCCTTGGTGAAAAGTCTTGGTTTCCAAAATTCTGACTTAAAATCTGAATTTTCTGGTCAGTATGTGAAAGGTCTAATTTCCACACACTCAGATCTGGTTTCAGAGGTTTCTCAAGGCCTACACATATACTTTTTGGTTTAAAAGTATATACCAGCTTGGTAAGTTCTTCTTAGCTCTGAGATTCTCCAAGTGCTCAGACTCTTGACTCCAAGCTAAAACTGCACAACTGCACTGATGTTTAACAGGGGTGTATTAAATAAAGTCTGATCATTTTCAAGCCCCACCCACAACTTTGTGATGGGGGTGCAACATTTTATCTTTTTCTGCAGGTGTCACTGTAGTTCCATGTCAACCCCAGTAACATTTTCTGGCTTGACACCTGACTCCTAGGCCATTCCATTACCTTTTTCCTGTTATTGGAAACTACATGTCCATGCCCACTTAATGGCCCATGACTTTTTGTGTCATAAAATTGTCGGTCCTTTATCTGGAGACTTACCTGGCCCACCCTAGCTATTACAGAAATTCTGGCTATTTTGTATAGCCTCGAGGAAAGAAGGGAGAGGGGGTACATGATAGAAACTTTCAAGTACCTCAAGGGACTCAGCAAAGTCCAAGAGGGTAGCATCTTTCAAAAAAAGAGGTGTGCAAGAACAAGAGGGCACAATTTGAAGATGGGGGGGTGGCTCAGAGGTAATTTAAGAAAGTATTTTTTCACAGAGAGGGTTGTGGATGCATGGAATGGCCTTCCGGAGGAGGCTGTGGAGTCAAAATCAGTGGTGGAATTCAAGCATGCATGGGATAGTCATAAGGCAATTCTGGGGGTTGGGGGTAGGAAGAAGTAGGCTGCTGGTTAACTAGGATCTGCAGCTTATCCAGTAGGTAGGGAAATGGGCAGACTGGGTGGGCCAAGTGGTCCTTATCTGCCGTCAAATTCTATGTTTCTATGTTTCTATGCTCTTAAAAGCCTTTTAAACAGACAGTGTCTTAACTCTAAAATGCATTACAGCAAATACAATGGGAACCTAAACAAAGAATATAGGCCTATTTGACAACATCCCTCCCTCCTAAAACAAAACCTTGATGGAACTCGCCCTTATTGGAGGCAGTTCTTCCCAGTTCTGTTATAGATCTAGTATGCGAGATATGCTGTCTGCGTTCCCATTCTTTGACCCAGGCCTATGCGAAATCTCTTTGTCATAAGCCTGCAAGGCAATACTCCTTCTCGGAAGTTTTCTGTTAGTTTTCCCCATTTGGCCCAACCATACTAACAGATTGAAACATAGAAACATAGACTTTGATGGCAGATAAGGACTGCTTGGCCCACCTAGTTTGCCCATTTCCCTACCTATTGGATAAGCTGCAGATCCTAATTAACCAACAGCCTACTTCCTCCTACCCCCCAACAAGAATTGCTTTATGTCTGTCCCATGCTTTCTTGAATTTCCCCACTGTGTTTGACCCTACAAGCTCAGGAAGGCTGTTCCATGCATCCACCACCCTCTCTGTAAAAAAATACTTCCTTACATTGCCCTGAGCCATCCCCCTCTATCTTCAAATTGTGCCCCCTTGTTCTTGCACATCTCTTTTTCTGAAAGATGCTACCCTCTTGGACTTTATTGATTCCCTTGAGGTACTTAAATGTTTCTATCATGTCCCCCCTCTCCCTCCTTTCCTTGAGGATATACATATTAAGCTCCTTTAGTGTCTCTTCATACTGGCTTCTGGTGCAGACCCTGCACCATTTTAGTCGCCCTCCTCTGGACTGCCTGCATCCTGTCTGTGTTCTTGCAGAGATGAGATCTCCAGAACTGTACACATTATTCCAGATGTTGTCTCACCAACTGTCTGTACAGAGAGGTAACTTCCTATTTTCTACTGGTGATGCCTCTCCCTATGCATCCCAGTATCCCATCAGCCCTCCTTACTGCCTTCTCACATTGCTAGCGTACCTTTAAGTCATCTGATATGACTACCCCCAGGTCCCTTTCCATTTGTGTTGTTGTTAGCGCCTCCCTCACATTGCGTACTCTTCCCCTGGGTTTTTGTTTGCCAGGTGCATTACATTGCATTTCTTAGTTAGTTAGTTAGTTAGTTAAAACCTTTATTTTTAAACAGGAATTCAGATGGAAAAATTCACATCATTAGGATTGCATTGAATCTAAGCTGCCGTACCTTTGACCATTCCTGGCAAGTCCCTTCTCACAATTTCCACCCCCTCTTGTGTATCAACCCTGTTGTAGATCTTTGTGTCATCTACAAAGAGGCATACTTTCCCTTTTAGTCCCACTGCAATGTCACCTATAAAGACATTAAAAAGGACCAGTCCCAGTACTGAACCCTGTGGTACCCCACTAGTAAATCCCCTTTCTTTGGAGAGCACTCCATTTACTATTACCCTCTGCATCCTGTTGTCCAGCCAATGTTTTACCCAGGCTACAACCCTGGGACCCACTCCAAGGCTGGCTAACTTGTTTATTAATCTTTTGTGTGGGACTGTGTCAAATGCCTGGCTAAAGTCCAGGTAAGCCATGCCCACAGCCCCTCCCTGGTCTACTACTTTAGTCACACAGTCAAAGAAATCGATTAGATTTGTCTGACATGACCTTCCCACTGTGAATCCATGCTGCCTTGGGTCCTATGCCCCATTGGCCTCTAGGAACTCAGCAGTTCTTTCCTGCAGAAGTGATTCCATCATGTTCCCTACCACTGAGGTCAAACTAACAGGCCTGTAGTTTCCTGCCACTGTCTTGCTCACACTTTTGTGAAGGGGAATCACATCTGCCCTCCTCAGTTCTCAGGTACCACACCATCCTCCCATGATTTGTTAAAAAAGGTAGTCAGTGGTGTCACTAATTCTTCCCTTAGTTCTTTTAGGATTCTGGGGTGAATCCTATCAGGCCCCATTGCTTTGTCCACCTTCAGTTTTAGGAGTTCTTTCGGGACCCTTTCTTCTGTGAATGGACTGGTATCGACCCCCTATACAGAGTGCTTCTATTCTTTAGTTTAGGTACCTCCCCCTACTCTTCTTTTGTGAATACTGAGCAGAAGTATTCGTTCAGTATCCTGCTTTTCACTGTCACCCTCTGCCCACCCCCCCACCTCTTTATTAAGCCACACTATCCCTCCCTTGGTCTTTCTTCACTCCCTAATGTACCCATAAAAGGTTTTATCCCCCTTCTTAACTGAGTTGGTTATGTTTTCCTCAGTTTGGGCCTTTGCTATTCTGACTGCTTTCCCCACTTCCTTCTGCTTTAACTGGTACAGTTCTCTGTCCTGCTCCTTCTGTGTTTCCTTTTACTTCCTGAATGCTCCCTTTTTCTCCCTAACCTTCCCTGCCACCTCTTTTGAGAACCATAGTGTTTTTTTCCTTCATTTTGTGTTGTTGATTTGCTGCACACAAAGGCTTGTTGCCTCTGCGATGGTTGTTTTGATTTTTCCCCATTGTTCCTCCTCCCCTCCTTCTTGCCCATTTGCTAGTGCTTTTCTGAGGCACTCTCCCATTTTCCCAAAGTCAGCCCTCCTAACATCTAGTACTTGCTTTTGTATGGCTTGACTGTGTTTATCATGAACCACACTGGTGGTTGCTTGTTCCTAGATGGCTACCCACTTCTGAATCCGAGATCCTCTCTCCATCCCCATTTGAGAGTACCAGGTTTAAGATTGCTCCCTCCTGAGTGGGTTGCAACACTAGTTGTCTGAGGCATGCCCCCTGTAGGGCATGGAGAATGACCCTGCTCTTGGATATGGCTGCAGCAAAGGTGCTCCAGTTAACATCTGGTTGTGGTCTGTTTGGACCTTAAAATGTCTCCCATGAAGGTACAGTTCAAATTTTTTTAATGTCCCTACTAAGATGAGACATTCGTTTTCTACTGTTGCATACGCTTGTTCCTCTGGAAGCAGCTTCTTGCTTAAGTATACAATGGGGTGCTCTCTCTCCCCAGATTGGATACTTGGCTGAGGACTGCCCCTATTCCCACATCTGAGGCATCCATCTGTACCACAAATGGCCTGTTGTAGTCTGGGCTAGCCAGCACTGGGGCCTTACACAGTGAAGTTTTCAGCCGTGTGAATGCCTGCTCAGTCTGTGTCCCATTTTACCCTCCTAGGCTTATTCTTTGTCAGCAACCCAGATAAAGGAGCAGCCAGGGAGCTGTAGTTGGGAACACATTTTCTATAATACTCTGCTGTCCCAAGAAAGCGGTTGATTTGTCTCTGGATTTCAGGCATGGGCCATGACGCAGTCACCTCTATTTTTGCTTGGTTTGGGTGGAGTTGGCCTCGTCCCACCACATGTCCCAAATAAGCGCCTCTGCCATGGCCACCTTGTATGTTTCTGCCTTAATAGTCAGTCCTGCAGCCTGTATTCAGCCAAACACCTCCCCAGGTGTATCAGGTGTTTCTCCCAGCTATAGCTGAAGATAGCAATATCATCCAGGTAGGCGACTGCAAAGTCCTCCGTATCCTGTAACACCTGATTTACTAACTGCTAGAATGTAGCAGGTGCATTCTTCATCCCAAAGGGCATGACCATGAACTCGAACAGGCAGATTGGGGTGATGAATACTGACCTTTCCCTAGCCCTGTCAGTCAGTTCCACCTGCCAGTACCCCTTTGTCAGGTCTACTGTAGTCAAGTATGTCACCCCTCCCAGTTTGTCAAGTAGTTCGTCTCTGCATGGCATTGGGTGGGCATCAGATTTTGTGATGGCATTAAGCCCATGGTAATCTATGCAGAACCATGTCTTCCCATCTGGTTTTGGTACAAGGACTACAGGTGAGGCCCAGGGGCTGTGGGATTTCTGGATCACCCCTAAATCCAGCATCTCCCCTACCTCCCTCCCAATGTTCTTGAGGACTGTCTCTGACACCCGGTAAGCAGTCCTATATATGGGTGCTTTGGTCCCTGTGTCTATGTCATGAACATCTGGTAGTATCCATCCAGGCTTTGCCATAAATAAAGGGGCAAAGTCTCACAAAACGGTCCTCAATTCTTGGGCCTGTCCAGGTGTCAGCTAGGGTGACAGTGTGATGCTCTCCACAGATGAGGTCTGCTTGCTCTTGGCAACAAGTCGAGAAGTGGGTCTTCCCCACGTAGCTCCCCCCCAGGACTGCAAACTGCAAGTACCATGTCAGCCCTATTAAAATATGGCTTCATCATGTTCACATGATACATCCTGTGAGTGCGTTTTCAGTCAAGTAATTCTACAATGTAATTAACATTGTTTAGCTGCCGAACTACCTTGTGTGGCCCCACCCATTCAGCATGCAGCTTGTCCTTCCGGACCGGGATCACAACCATTACCTCCTGTCCTACTCCGTACGAGTGAGCTCTGACTCCACGATCATACCAGGTCTTTTGTTTTTGCTGGGCAGCTGCCAGGTTGCTCTAGGCCATGCCCATAAGCTCCTTCAGCGTTTCCCTGAATTTTAACACATAGTCCACTATGGGAGTCCCTTGGGTGGCATGCTTACCTTCCCAGTCCTCTCGTATTAAATCTAGGGGCCCCCTCACCCTGCGTCCATACAAGAGCTCAAAGGGTGAAAATCCGGTTGACTCTTGTGGCACTTCCCTGTAGGCAAACAACAGGTGGTGCAGGTATTTCTCCCAGTCCCACCGATTGTGTTCTGCAAATGCCATAAGCATAGCCTTTAGGGTCTTATTAAATCTCTCTATGACAATTAGCTTGTGGGTGGTAAGGTGTTGTGCGCCTCTGTACGACATCACACTTCTCCCACAAACACTTCATTAGGTCCAACATGAAGTTATCCCCTTGATCTGTGATAACGTCCTGCAGAAACCCAACAAGGGAGAAAATCCCTAGCAAAGCATCTGCCACTTTGTCTGCCTTAGTGGAGGATGGTGCGATGGCTTCAGGGAAGCGGATAACATAATCAGCAACTGTCAATATGTACCTTTTTCCCTGAGGAACTTGGGGTATTCAAAGAACCCACAATATATATTCCAACCTTCTGGAATGGCTCCTCCACAAATGGTAAGGGAATCAGGGCAGCCTTGGCTTTGCTTCCGGTCATTCCAATTTCCTGACACCAGTAACAGAATTTGCAGTATTCCTTCACCTGCTTGGTAATATTTTGCCAATAGAAATTGTGGGCTAAGCACTGCATACAGCAAGCAATGCTCAAATGTCTGGACATGGGAATATTATGAGCATCTTTGTTTTGTAATTTTAAATTTGTTAGGTGCCTTGGTATTTGAAAGGCGCCTCATAAATAAAGTTTATTATTACTATAGGTATTACCTTGAGCAATAACTCACGACACTCTTGGGGAACAACAAGCTGCCTACCCATCACCCTCCCTCTGTCCTGATGCCCTGTGTGTATAACAGTCTGTTGTGCCAATACATCTTATGTATTCTAGCACCTTCCTGTGTCCCAGCAGACTCTGCACAGGCCCTCAGCTTCTCTAGGCTAGGGTCTGTCCATTGTGCTGCTGCTAAGTCTTCCCACTTACCAAGAGCATGGGACGTGTCACCATCAGTTCCCAGGCTGAGGTCCATAGCTGTGGCAGTAGGGGACTCAATATCACCACCTTCCCCCTCCCCCGGTCTATGTGTCACCCCTTCCTCCTGAGAGCATTCTTCAGTAGCAGTTGGGTTAACTGCCAATAGGGGAAATTCCGTCATACTGTTATCACCCTCTTTTACAAGAGCCACAGGTGGGTTGTCCTATTTCCCAACCTCTCCTGTCTGAATTTCTGTGGGGTCCCGAAGATCACAGGAGCCCTTATTGTTTTGGCTCTGGGTCACAGCATAAACCACCCCTATGGAACATCATTCCTCACAATAACATCAATACTGATTTTTTCAGATACAGCCACCTTCCTTACCCCTTCACCTGCTTCTCCCCATCCAGGGGGAAACTGGCTAGTGGGTAAGTTTTCTTTTCCCCAGTGCAATCCCTCACAGAGACAAACTGATGTGGCAATATTTGTTCAGCCCCCACCAAATCCCCTTTCACCAGGGTAAGAGATGCTCCTGTATCCCTTAGCCCTTTTGTCTGTACCCAATTTTTTTTCCAATTGTTTAACCAGGTGAGACACACTAAGCTCAAAGCTTGTTTACAGGTGCAACCTGGGAGCAGAGGGAAGTTAAGTGACTTGCTCAGGGTCACACAGTATGCAAGTGGGGGCTGTGGGATTCAAACCCAGGTCTCCAGATTTGCAGCTCAGAGCCTTAAACTACTGCGCTATACTGCCTCCCTGATTCACCGTGACTGGGTGAATGTGCCCCCTCATATATTCAGGGATAGCATCAAAGATACAGTGGGCAATTGTCTCAGTTTACACAGGCCCTTTTACCTCTTGGGCTTTCGTAGTACACTGCCTAAAAAAATGGCCTGGCTGTTTACAATATCAGCATTCATCATTTTTCTTGTCCCCAAACTCCCTTTTGGGCACCTGGGAATTCCCTTCTTTTTGCAGGGGCCATGTGGTTTTTGGTTGTCCAAAATGCCCACTTTTCCCTTTCACCCCTGTATTCCCCTTGGGAGCAGCCCTGCTTCGAGCATAGTGATCTGCCAACTCTGCAGCCTCTTTGGCAGTCTTAGGATCTCTGTCCTCTAGCCAACGCTTTAAGTCAGGTGAGCAAATCCAAAAAACTGTTCAAGCAATACCACCCCTTCAATAGCTTCAACAGAATTGACTTTCACCCCTTCCCACCAATGCTTTAAATATTGATGCTGTTTAGTGGCTAATTCCTCAAAGCCCATTTCCATCCCCTTTTGGGGTTTCCGGCACTTTGCTCTGTATGCATCAGGGTTCAAATCATATATTTTTAATAAAGCAGTTTTTAACTTATCAAAATCTTTACTGTCAACTTTGTCCATCTGTTCCAGTGCTTCCCTTCCATGGCCTGTAAGCAGTGGAGACAGGTGAAAACCACAGGTCTCTTTGGACAGATTGGCCTGGATACAGACCTTTTCAAATGAATTCAAAAACATGTCCATATCCTCCCCCTCTTTAAACTCAGGCATTAATTTTGAATTTAACTTGTACCCCAGTCCTGGAGATTCGGACCCAACCCCACCACTTACCTGCTCGGGTGTTGTTGGGGTTTCTGTCTGTTGGAGCGTCAGCTTTTTCAGCTTGAACTCTCTCTGTTGCTGCCTTTCTTTGGCCTCTGCCTGGTGCTGCCTTTCTTCATCCTCTGCCTGGCGCTGCCTTTCTTCAGCCTCTGTCTGTTGCTGCCCTTCCTGGAGTTCCATCTCAGACCTTTTTTGCTCATTCTCAAGCTGTTTCTCCTGCATGCGCAGCCTCTTCAGCTCCAGTTCTTTGTCTGTAGATGGCTCCTTCCCCTCTGGGCTCTGGGCATTTGGAGTCACCACCAGTGGCACTAAGTTGGGGGGGTGCTTCCTCCATTTCAGCTGCCATAAGGGCCTCCGTGAGTTTCTTTTTATATTTGTTTTCACAAGGAATACCCTTCTCCCCACATATCTTCCTCAGTTGTTCCAGGTTCATAGTGCCATACTGGGAAGACATTCTTCTATACTACACTACTCTGCTCAAAAAATTATTCAAACAGGATGTGGTCTATTGTCTACAAACAAATTTCTTTTCCCCCTTTCTAAATTCTGCCCTTGATTGTGTGTGACCATTCAAAATCCCAGTAGCTGGCACCAAATCTGTCACAAGTCTAACCTCGGGGGGGGCGCAGCAGGACCTCCTGTTTGCAGAGAGGATCCCCTTTTTTACAGAACTCATGAGCCATTGTAGGGTTCAGGAAGAATCACCAACCTTCATTTTCCCGGTGGGAGGTGGGTTTCCTTGACTCTGCACTATGTTCAGGGTTTGAATCCAGCTACTGGCTGCATCTTGCCTAAGTAGTTTTGTAGGATAGCCGAGTGGTCACTATCTTTGTTATCAAGGCACACAGTCTTTGCAAAACCCTTCTGTTAAAATATTAGATCACACAATAAGACCCCAGGCAGAGTTGATAAGAAAATCATAAAAGTTTACTTAATAAAAACAACACAGTACATTCTACAATTTGGAAGATCTTTGAACTGCTGACAATACCAAAAATAACACTGCATGATTTACAGAAAACACTAGATACTGTTGTTTTGAACTGTACCTTATTCTGATGCTAGAGTCCAGAAGGATTTAACTGTCCATGCGGAGATGACGTTCTCTCCCTGTAGGTGAAAGTTCATTAGCAACAGAGTTTGTAGCAAGTCTTTGATTCAAGTCAGTTCTCTGAATGTCCTTTTAAAAAGGCTCCAGGTGCTTCCTTGGTGAAAAGTCTTGGTTTCCAAAATTCTGACTTAAAATCAGAATTTTCTGTTCAGTATGTGAAAGGTCTAATTTCCACACACTCAGATCATGTTTCAGAAGTTTCTCCAGGCATACACATATACTTTTTGTAAAAGTATATACCAGCTTGGTAAGTTTTTTTTAGCTCTGAGATTCGCCAAGTGCTCAGACTCTTGACTCCAAGCTAAAACTGCACAACTGCACTGATGTTCAACATGTGTGTATTAGATAATATCTGGTTGTTTTCAAGCCCCACCCACAACTTTGTGATGGGGGGAGTGCAACAGTTTACCTTTTCCTGCAGGCGTCACTGTGGTTCCATGTCAACTCCAGTAACATCTGGGCCATGAATTTGACTTAACCCCTGACCTCTAGGCCATTCCGTCACCTTTTTCCTGTTATTGGAAACTACATGCCCTGTTTTATCTAATGGCCAATGACTTTTTGAGTCATAAAATTGTCGGTCCCTTATCTGGAGACTTACCAGACCCACCCTAGCTGTTACAGAAATTCTGGCTATTTTGTATTTACTCTTAAAAGCCTTTTAAAGAGACAGTGTCTTAACTCTAAAATACATTACAGCAAATACAATTCGAACCTAAATAAAGAATATAGGCCTATCTGGTGATAGGTTCCACCTGAATCAGTCAGTGACCCTCCCTATATTCTTTCCAGAGCATTCCAGTCCAGGTGAGTAAACGTTGCAAAGCCTGGACCTCAAGCAAGTCGTTACCATCTATATGGACCAAGCAAAAGAGGTCAAGTCTCAGAGTACCTAGCTTTTCATTACCTGTGGTGAGGTTGGCAAAGGCAAACCAGCTACAAAGAGATCTATTTCTCATTGAATAGTCTCTTGCAAGACTTGCATTCAGTTGTGCTATGAAAAAAACGGTAGAATTCCACCAAAAGGCTTAAGGGCACACTCCACAAGAGGTTTCTCTGCCTCTGTGGCATCCTCAAGAGGCATCCCATCATCAGACATTTGCAAAGCAGCTACCTGGAAAACAGTACACACCTTCACAAAGCACTACTGTTTGGACATACAGTCCAGAAGTGATGCCAGCTTTGGAACTGCTGTCCTGCAGAACATTATTCCTAATTAGGTTGTGGACCAGACCCAGCCTCCCAAAGTACTGCTACTGAGTCTGTATAACATGTAAACATTAACTGAGTAATTCCTCAGGCTAGAAGAAGAAAAAAAGATGACTCACTGTAGTAATGTTGTTGGGATCACTCATTATGTTTACACTGCCTACGCTGCCTCCCATTCCAGAACCTGAAACAGGTTCACACAATAATAATTTCCCTTTTCATTGGGGTTGCTTGACCATTAATACAGCAGTTCCCACAATTGTAAGCTTGTTGTTATTGTGTATGTGGTAAAATTTCACAAGTCTCCTTCTGTTTGATGTTTTAAAAATTCTATTAACAAGCCAGCCCAGTGGAGTGGGGGGGGGGGCTGAAGCATCACTGCCTTACCTGCTGCCATGCCGGTGACCCATGTTTGCAGTGTGAGCGGGTTGCCGGGGGTCGGCCGGGGAGGGAGAGGATCAAGCGTCCGATGGACAGCTCTCCTCTTCTCTCCCGGGTAGGGCTGGGACCAGAGACCAGTGCATGCTTGGCCCCTAGTGGTGGCTTGAGGATGGCACACTGAGTCTGAAAGACAGGGTGGTGGAGACAGAGAAGATGCCTTGTGTGTCGCGTGCAGAAGCATGTGCGGCTCGGCCATAGGTGTCATTGCATGCATACGGCTCCGCACTCGGGGGTATGGGAACTAATGGAGGCTGAAAATGCTCAAACTGATGGGATGATACCAGCCTCTAGCAGGCACCGCACCTGGCCAGCTGGCACCTCAAACAACATGCTACGAGGTAAGTACCAGTGGACGCCAGGGTAACAGGGCTTGGGGGGGCAGTGGAAGGGGGGCCAGTTAAAGGTGGCAAAGTAAGAAATAGAGAAAAAAAATTCTAGAAGCATGTTTCAAAAATGTTTCTGGGAGCCTTTTTAGCCAGTTTCACTAGCTGCTGCATCACTCCAGCTTGGAAACAGATCTGAGGCAACGGCCAGAGTGGAGCATGGATGCAAGCGTCTGAACCTGCATTCCAAATTCTAAAATTTGCATAGGTTCTATCTCCAGGGTGTCACTCTCAGTCAAAATGACTGCATAAAATGTAAACATAGTGAGTGATCCTTTAAGAAGAAACAACATTACTATGGTGAGTAATTTTTTCTTCTGCAAAAGAGACAGCCCACCTGCACGTTGTTCATGCCTGTGAGGTACATATAAGTCTTAATCATGTCCCCTCTCGCTCCTCTTTCTTCCAGGGATTATACGTTGTGAATCTTGATCCCTCAGCCTTTCCTCATACAGCTTCTTCTTCTTTTTTTTTTACTTTTTATTTATATACCCAGAGAGTACAAAATTAAAATAGTTTTTAACTGAAAAAAACATAGATATACAGTTGGTAAGAGGACCCCAAGATTAAAAATAAAATACCAGTAATTATAAATTTAAATAACCAATAAAAGCTGGGAATAATGAAAAACTTGCACATTGTCCCTTCCCAGTGTGATATTAACCAAGCAAATGAATAAACATGCTTCCAAATATAGTAAATATAGACTGCATATCCGGTCCAAATAAGAATAAGAACCCCCAGCCTAGGGCAGTACCCTTCCCCTCCGGTGTAAATTCCTGACCAATTAACCGTCTTTGATCACGGGACAAATGAGTCATCCTCTGCAAAAATTTAAAATACCCATGTCCTCCAGTGCAATTCAAAGCATGCTTCCTGACCATTACAGTATCTTTCAGTATAGTAGATATTCATAATTTTGTGCCATTGGACAAGCGTCGAGGGAGTCTGCCTATGCCAGAGATGAATAAGGGCCTTTTTAGTGGCCGTTCGGTAGATATAAAGCATTCTTCTGAAAGAGAGGCAGCAATCCCTGGGAGGAATCAACAAAAGCTCTAATTCTGGGGATAAGACAGCCTCACCTCCCACAAGTGCTTAAGCCGATTCTCTGCCTCCCGCCAAAAAGAAGAGGTGACTGGGCAGTGTAAAAAAATATGAGAATGATTGGCTAAAGTTTCCCCGCAGCCCCTCCAACAGGCCCCATATGTAATAAGAAGATATTTAGCTAGTCTATCGAGTGTGTTAAAAAAAACGGATACAGGACTTCCATATAAAGTCACGCCAGTGGGGGGGCCTGAGAAATTTTCATTTAGGGAAGGATGGATTGTATCCAAGTCTCATAAAAATATCTGTGGAAAGTTCCACACTCCAGGCATTCAAAATAGATAGTCACTTAAGAAATCCCTCAGGTCTTTATAAGCTAGGCCCTCATATGGCTTCTTGTGCAGTCCTTGTACCATTTTGGTGGCCCTCCTCCATACTGCTTCCATGCTGTCTGTTTTCTTTTCGGAGGTGTGGCCTCTAGAACAGGACACAATACTCTAGGTAGGGTCTCACTAGTGATCAATACAATGACAGCAACACTGCTTCTCTCCTCTTGCTAGAAATCATCCTTCCTGTACGCCCCAGCTTCCCACTGACTTTTTCAGCTGCTTCATCACACTGACCAGCTACCTTGAGATCATCAGATATGATGAACTGAGGTCCGTTTCTTGCTTGGTAACTAAGTACCTCCATCTTCATCCTATAGACGTTCCTGGGTTTCTCTGCCTTAGGTGCATGACTTTGAACTTTTTTTGGCACTGCAACACAGTTGCAACACTTTAGACCACTCCTCCAGCTTCACCAGATCCCTATGCATTCTGTCCACTAAAGACACACAGCACAGCAGCATAGGTATCAAAAAATAAATGGCACATGAAGAAAACCTAAAGAAAAATGCACAGAAAACAAGAGCAACTGTAGAAAAATGGGGGAGAACAAAGGAATAAGCACAAGAAAAGGGGAGGAATCAAAATAGTATGGGGACCCAGCCCATCAGGAGAAAGGGGCAAAGGAATAAAGGCCCCCATCCATCAGGAGAAAGAGGAAACAAAGGAATAAAGGCACCACTGTCAGGAGAAAAATGGGGGACAAAATATCACAGGACACCTTCCTGTCAGGAGAAAAAGGGGTAACAAAATAACAATGGCACCTGCCTGTCAGCGAAAAAGTGGGGAACAAAATAAGGGCACCCACATGTCAGGAGAAGAGGGGCGTAATAAGGACACCAGCCCATTAAAAATAAAACAAGTGCACCTGCCCATGACAAAGCAAACTAAAAGACCACCTGGCCACTAGGGGTAAGGGGAAATTGTTTAACCAGGAAAGGCACACTAAGCCAAAGCTTGTTTCCAGGTGTACCCTGGGAGCACAAGGAAGTTAACTGACTTGTTCAGGAATACACAGTATGCAAGTCAGGGCTGTGGGATTCAAACCCAGGTCTCCAGGTTTGCAGCTCAGAGCCCCAAACCACTGCGCCATACTGCCTCCTTAACACTAGCAACTAAATTAAAAGAGTCCAACACCTGGGGTCGGGGGTGGGGGATTAGCAGCCTAGTTGTCTGCATTAGATTTTAACAGCTGTGCAGGTGAAATATGAAACATTGATTTTGGCATAATAAACCAACCAGATCCAGAAGGAACCTCCAGATTTTGATGACCTTCATCGAGCTGAACATTTTTTTTTTACTTTATGTTTATTGTTTTCATATATGATTACAGCAATAACCAAACCATATCTGAGACATATCATTTAAACATTATACTACCACCTGGAGAATTTGATATATAATATTTTATATTTGCAAAAAAGGCCCCCCCCCAACTGGAGATTCAACTCAACCACTGATGGCTGAGCTGGACATTTCGTCTGTGTTGCAGGCTTGCTGTAACAGTCCAGGTGAGGCAGTGGCAGCTTATAATACTGCTGTTGCTGGTGCCCTGGACTATTTGGCGCCAATCTGTGTACGCCTGCTTGTCTCACACCTCGGCTCCCCTTGGTTTGAGGGAGTGCTAAGGAAGTTGAAGACAAGGGGGCAGAGGTTGGAAAGGCGCTGGAGGAAGACTGGGTCTCTGGAGGACAAGCTGGTTCTGATGACCCATGACAGTGAGTATCATAATGTAATCATCCAGAAAAAGGCAGCATTTATGTCTAGGATGATTGTAGCTGGGAGGAATTGACCGGCTCAGCTCTTTCGGGTTGTAGACAGACTATTACATCCACTCTGTCTGGAACCGGTCAGAGCTTCTTCAACTCACAAATGTGAGGAGTTCACTTGATTCTTCTCAGACAGTGTGTCCTCTGTGAGATCCAGGATTGCTCCAAGCGGAATTCAGTCTTCCAGCAGTGGTGTTTCTCATGGGGCGATTGCACTCGGCCATCCTGGGGGGAGTTCCGGATGATGACTGCGCAGGAGGTCTGTCAGATAGTCCTCGGGCTGAAACCAAAGTTCTGTGACCTGGCGCTGTGTCAGTCTTTGCTGGGATAGTCGGGAGTTCCTTGTTGGCATGGTTACTTCCACAGTCTTTAAAACAAGCTCTGATTAAGCCCCTGCTGAAGAAACCATTGTTGGACCCTGATGTTCTGGCAAATTACCTGCCCATCTTGAACCTCCCCTTTTTGGGGAAGGTTCTTGAGAAGGTGGTAGCAAAACAGCTAGAGGGCTGTCTTATAGACTTCCATATTTACAAACCCTTCCAGTCTGGGTTTAGGGCTTTGCATAGCACAGAGACGGTGTTGGTCAGGGTGTTGATTGACCTGCTCAGGACGAGGGATCAGGAAGAGCATACAGTTCTTGTCCTTCTCGATCTCTCTTCAGCATTTGACACTGTGAACCATGGGGTGCTGCTGGACAGGCTGAGGGAGTATGTGGGACTCACCAGCAAGGTCATCAGCATCAGCTGGTTTGAGTCCTTTCTCTGGGGCAGGTCTCAGAGGGTAGTGTTGGGAAATTGTTCCTCGTGCCCGAGGGACCTGTCCTGTGGAGTCCCCCAAGGCTTTGTCCTCTCCCTCATATTGTTTGCAGTGTAAGTGCTGCCCCTGGGTGAGGTCATAAGAAGAAGAAGAATCAGCATTTATATAGCGCTTTTCATACATCCAAAGCACTTTACAAACAATGCTAGACTGGTAGTGAAGTGACTGAATGTGTGGTGGCGGCCATATCGCACATCATCACCCACACACAGCCTGGATAATTGCATGAACCGGTTTATGGGAAGGGGAATGTTGGCCAGGACACCAAGGAATGTTCCTACTCTTTCTGAAAGAGTGCCCTGGGTTCTTTACTTCCACCTGGACACCTCCCAGGACAACACCAGGATGGGCAGAAGGGACCTCGGTTTAACGTCTCATCCGAAGGATGGCACACCCCAGCAGTACAGCACCCCCTAATACTGCACTCGGATGCCAGCGATTTTTAGGTGCAAGTCCAATCCCGGTGTGGGACGAGAACCCATGACCTTCTGCTCCAGAGGCGGACGTGCTACCAACTGAGCCACGCTGACACCTATAAGATGGTATAGCTGAGTTTTCATTGTTACTCTAATGATACTCCACACTACCTGTCTTTCACACCTGGTAGGCCTGATGCTGTCGACATGCTGAAGAAATGCTTGGCCGAGATCCAGGCTTGGACAATGTCGGATTGGCTGCGACTAAACCGTGGGAAGACTGAGGTACTGGTGGTTGAGCCTGGTTGGAGAGTTGGGCTTGGAGCCTCTGATGACAAGTTGGGGCTTGTCATAAGTCCAACTGAACTGGAAGTTTCATCAAAGGTGAAGAATCTGGGCGGTGTGTTTGACAGTGAGCTGACATTTGATATGTAGGTGTCAGCAGTTGTCTGGACCGGATTTTATCATCTCTGGAACATCGCCCCGATTGAGTCCTATGTCCTGCCCAAAGACCTGGTCACACTGGTCCATGCTTTCATTACCTCGAGACTTGACTACTGCAACACCCTGTACCTCGGGGTCAGAGGTGATCCACTGCGGCACCTGCAGCTGTTGCAGAATGCAGCACAATGGGTGTTGACTGGCCATTCTAGATTCAGTCATATCACCCCAGTGCTGCGCAAATTGCATTGGCTGCCAGTGTGCTGGTACATTACCTTCAAGGTAGGCCTTTTAACTTACAAGGCCCTACATGGATTGGGTCCGGGTTACCTGAAGGATCTCCTGCACCCCTATGTCCCATCTTGCCCCCTCAGATCAGCTGCTGGTGCTCTCCTGAAGATCTCCAGAGCAAAGTTAAAGAGCTCTGGGGACCAAGCGTTTGAGGTGGCTGCCCTGGCGCTGTGGAATTCACTGCCGGGGCACCTCTGGGAGGCACCATCTATTGCAGTCTTTAAGCAACATCTGAAAACTTTTCAGTTTGCACAGGCTTTAAGGGTCTGAGGTGACCATCTAAGAAAACTGAACAGGTTCAGTTGTTTTTAACTACAGTGCACCCTCTATTATCTGCCCTACTTGGTGCCAGTGTTTTTGGGTGAATAAGAGAGGGTGGTGGATAATAGAAGGTACATGTTAAATGATGGTACCTGTAATGTTAAAAAATTTTAAACATTATAGCTAGGTGATTTACTGGTGAATACAGTGTATATACAATTTTAAACCCTTTAAGACACATTTGCAGGCTGGCCTGGTGGTGCTGAGGGTTGAGGCACTGGATGCCACCCCGGCGACCTGGGTTCGGGAGCGAGCATGGGTTGTCAGAGGTCAGTGGAGATGGGGAAGAATGGAGCACCCTAGGGGTGCTGTCCTTCCACGGGGAGAGGGGTTCTCTCATCCCGTAGCTCTGGCTACCCCTGGTGGAGGCTGGGGACGTTGCAGAGCTTGGGTGCAGCTTGCAGGGAATTGGAGCTCAGTAGACGTCCTCTAGGTGCGTGCGGAGCATGCGCATGCTGGGCTGAACGTCATTGCACGTCCGAGCTCCGGAGAGGAAATGAAGAGGAAAAGTCCCCCCTGCCATCGGGTGAGGCGATGGTGAACATCTGCGTGGTCCGATCACATGCCCAATGTCGGCCGATTCTCTGGTTCTCCTGGGGATCTGGGGCCTCTATATGGGGTTGGGAGAGCCTAGATCCCACTTACCCGATGCAGTTCCCAAAGGTTGGTTCATGCGGGCAGTTGAGTCAAGTGTCTCGAGATGGGATCCTGAGAGATGCCCCGAAGGTAGGGCGTATAAACAGAATGTACAAAAAAAAAAAAAAAAAAAAGACACATTTGCAATAAAGGGTAAATCTGACCAGGTCCAGTACAGGTGGACCATCTGGGACTGGGGACAGTATAACCTAAGGGGGGGGGGACAACAAAATCAGCTCTTAGTGCGGGTGCTGAAAATCGAGCAGACTCAAAAGACCATTAGGCCTATTCTGCTGGCATTTTAGTCTGTTAGTATGTTAATATTTTATTATTGTATATAATGTTTTATTTTGTAAAAAAAAATATGCATTAATAACATACTCACACAGATTTAAAAAGTCACATTATGACCATTGTAAATACAACAGCCTGCATTAAATACAGTACATTAAAGTGCATTTCAGACACACATAGCAGAGCAGTATGTTGTACAGTAGTGTTCATGTCAGTTTAAAGTAATCCGTTACAGACATTTTTAATTTTTTTTTGCTTTTCACTTTCTACCCCTCCCTACTTACCCATCCCAAACAGGATGTGGCTCAGGATGTTACCTCCAGGAGTGGAGTGCTAGGGGACAGTCATCAAGCCGCCACGACCAGCCACCAGGGTCTTTTTCATTTTTCTCCCCCAGTGAGAGCCCTGGCATGTAATTACACCAGCGATGGGCACATGCACACGTCCCTGCCAGGCGTCTGCCAGACTCCCGCCTGCTTGTGTCGGCAGTGCTGCGCCAACCCCCAGCCTCTGCCAGGGGCCAGACATGCACTGACTGAAGGTGCCCCCCACCCGGAGATGGAGAGCAGTCCCTCGGATGCTCGATCCACCTCTTTCCCTGCTGACCCCCAGCAACCCTCGCTCATTCCTGAACGCGGGTCGCCGGCATAGCGCGAGGTGCAGTGACCAACGCCTCAGCCCTCAGCACCACCGAGCCATCTGTTATAGACATTTGCTTGGTTCTAACAGAAGCAAGTTGTTTAATCTTGCAATGAAGCACTAAGCACGTCTGAATATCAGACTCCTCAGTGAGCTCATATGATTCTAAAAATCTAAGCACAGTGTTTATTGCCTCCGTTGCTTCATGAACAGAAGGAGCTTTTATTTCCTGTTCTTGGCTATCTTGGCTATCATCATCATCTTCTTGGGAATCCTGGGGCTGCAGGAAATCATGGGGGACCCTTAAATTTGCAACCATACTGACATTATCATCATCAGTGACACTTTCAAAAACCTCACACTCATTTTCAAATGATAAATATTCGGCAGCTAAAATTCTTATTTCGGATTGTATGGCCAAAGTACCAGACACAGTCCTTATAAGGTCATTCAATTCAGTGGCATCTTGTTGAGGAGTTTCAGTTGCCCCAGACACCGGTCGAGGTATGATGACAGTTTGATACCAGCAGTTTTGTAATGTCTCTGTTTTAACAGAGTCCCATGCCACTTTAACGAATCTTACGGCATCACTAATTAACAGTGCCTGTTGTTTCCCACTGCCTATACAGTCAATTAGATATTGGAGATGCCTTCTATAATGACCTTTAAAAGACTGCATAATGCCTGCATCGAGTGGCTGTAAATGTCGTGGTGGTGGGTGGGAGGAAGTGGATTTTGACATTTGCAAAATATTTGGGGACAATATGTGTTGGTGCATTGTCCAACATGAGCAAAACCTTTCTTTTTTTCTTTCTCATGGCAGTGTTGAGGTCATTTAACCATTGTGCAGAAATGGCTGAGTCCATCCAGGCCTTCTTGTTAGCCCTATATTCTACATAAAGACTGGCATTAAATGTTTTGAAGCACCTTGGGTTTGCAGATTTTCCTATCACAAGGGGTTTTAATTTTTCAGTGCCATCTGCATTACAAGTTAGAACAACTGTTATTCTGTCTTTGCATCGCTTGACACTTTTTAAAAATTCATTGGTGGTCAGTGATCTATCGGCAACATTTTAAAGAACAAGCCTGTTTCATCCATGTTGAAGCAGTCTCATGCAGCATACTGCTCTGCTACTCATCTGGCACTAAGCATGCCTTCACTTATCAACTCTTTACTAACACCAGCACTTTACCCAGACATAACGTGGCAGGCAATGTTGATGCAGTTTTCAAATTTCTGCAGCCAACCATTAGAGTAGGAAAAATCAGTGACATTTAATTGTCCCCCAAAATACTTAGCTTTGTGTTTCAGAATTTCATCTGTGACAGGAATGTTCTGTGCCCTGGCGTTGCTGAACCACAGAAACAAAGCCTCCTGTAAGTCTGCATGCTTGGGAGTTCTTTTTGCTTTCCTGGAATCAACAGCAGCAGTTTTGGACCACTCCTCTCTCTCCTTGCTAGGATATCACCTATGGTCCGCCGAGCCACTGGCCTGCCCCACAGTGTGTAGAAATGACGAGCAACCTCTTGTTGGGTCGCATTCGGATTGTCAGCTACAAATTTCACAATCAAACTTTTCTGTGCTGTGGTAAGAGCAAGCCGCGTTTGCTTAGCACACGCTGACTCGGTCATTGTATCTGCCACCGACTTCCTGGTTGCCACTTCGCGTAAGCCACGGCACCAGCACCCCTGACCCTCAGCCCTGGAAGTTACCCTTTTATGCGGTCTTGAGCTGAAGAATTAAAGTTTGAATTAAGGACGTAAAAGAGCAACACAGTACTGCTCTTTTATTGCTTTTTCACAACACACAATACAAGCTGTTTATAAATGCCATTCTGAATCAGAGATGTACAGGTAACCGACGGGATTACTAGGGGAGCTACAGGGGGAGGTCAACTACTGCAAAACACACTGAAAGGGATTCCAATACGACCAAGATGCTCCTTTAAAACTTTTTTGTCTTAAAACATAAAAACATAAAAAAAACCTGCTTTATAAACATCGTGTACTGTCGGTGATTTTCGGGCCCATAATACCATGTGTGGTGACGTGTGATGCAAGACGCCGGATGGCTTGGATGGCGGAAGACGGAGGGAGCTCAGAATGGGAGATATATCTGTTGGGGAGAAAACAAATGCTGGCAGATGGCGGACACTGAGGGAGGTGGATGAAAGAGGGAATTAACAGGGGGATCTCGTTGGGACCTGAGGTGAGATTGGTAGTAACAGAGGAGGGCAGATAAGGGAGGGAGCACTGTATATCTGAGATTTTTATGTACATGTTTTTGTTACTGTCTTTACTCTTGTTTTGTACTTTTGTATTTGCAATATTGTTGTAAGGGTGCCCTGAGCCTTTGGGGAGGGGGGCCCTAAACAAATAAAATCTACTACTACCACGACCAACTAATGCTGCTTTATTAAAAGCAATTCAAGTATTGGATACAAAAGTGGAAGAGTATGCTTCCAAAATGCTAATATTGGACACAAAAGTGCAGCCAGTGGAGGAGGAGGCAGATGGGGCTATGAAGACAGTGGAGAAGGCCCTGGCAGCAGCCGCAGGACTCACTAGAGAGAACATGTTGCTATGGAGATGCCTAGAGAACCTACAGAATGAAGCGAGGGCATCCCATATTCGAATTCTAGGTTTGCCTGAGGCTGTGGAGGGTGACCCGATATCTCAGTTTATGTAAGGCTGGTTGACGGAGATGTTATTGCTGGAGCACCCAGTCACAGTCCAGAGGGCATACAGAATCACCCGACTAGGAGGATGTCTTCAGGCAGCAGCTGGAGGGAATCAGCATGAATGATTCTAGTGGTCCTGGGATCAGTGAAAGAACATGACTGTGTATTGCAGGAGATGAGGCAGAGAGGCCCAGTGATTTGGCAGGACACCCCTGGCAGTACAGCCTAGTGGTTAGAGTAATGAGCTGTGAATGAGCTTGGCACATCCAGCAGACCTGGGGTTTGATTCCCACAATCTCCACTTGCATACTGTGTGATTTTGAGCAAGTCACTTAACCAGCCCAAAACTCCCGGGTCATCCCTGAAACATAGAATTTGATGGCAGATAAGGACCGCTTGGCCCACCCAGTCTGCCCATTTCCCTACCTACTGGATAAGCTGCAGATCCTAGTTAACCAGCAGCCTACTTCTTCCTACCCCAACCCCCTAGAATGGCCTTATGACTGTCCCATGCATGCTTGAATTCCACCACTGTTTTTGACTCCATAACCTCCTCTGGAAGGCCGTTCCATGCATCCACAACCCTCTGTGAAAAATACTTCCTTAAATTACCTCTGAGCGCCCCCCATCTTCAAATTGTGCCCTCTTGTTCTTGCACACCTTTTTTTGAAAGATGTTACCCTCTTGGACTTTGTTGATTCCCTTGAGGTACTTGAATGTTTCTATCATGTCCCCCCTCTCCCTCCTTTCCTCGAGGCTATACATATTAAGCTCTTTTCGTCTCTCTTCATATGTCTTCCGGTGCAGACCCTGCACCATTTTAGTGGCCCTCCTCTGTTCAGCTTCCATCCTGTCTATGTCTTTACAGAGATTGGGTCTCCAGAACTGCACGCAGTACTCTAGATGGGGTCTCACCAGCTGTCTGTACAGAGGGATAACAAGCACTTGTGCCTAGTGGGCCTTACCCGGTTAACAAAGAGTAAATAAAATAAATAAAACACTTTCCAGAGCTCAGCTTTGCTGCCTACCGGTAGAGGAAGGGGTTTGATGGGCTCTGGCCACAACTTTGTCAGCTTGGAGTCCACCATGTAATTTTTATGCCTGCAAGCCTTAAAATCGTGTATGGTAATAAAGCTTGCCAGTTTTCTGATCCCACTGAGGTGAGAAAACTTCTTACTAAGACTGAAAGGGAATGTTCTGTCCATAAAGAGGGCTCAAAATCAGAGGCTGAGGAAAATCTGTGAGGTGTTTGGCAGCAGAGAGTGGTTTAGGAAGCCGGTACTCCTGCATTTGGGGTTCAAGGACTACCAGGGGGTGGGCAGAGTGGTGGGGTGAAACAGTTATTGTTATTGCACATAACTGTTTGTTGTTGCATTTAGAGTATAGATAGAGTGCTACCCCATTGCTTCCATTTCTTCCTTGCTACCCCTTGTCCTCTCTGTACCCTCCCTTTTAAATAAACTGGTTATATTGCATTTTATGGTCTAGGGCTGTGACTGCTTGTTGGAGTCACTTGCTTTGGGGAAGAGACTGTGTGGGCAGTTGTTTATTATTTCCTGGTGAGTGGTAACCTAGTGTTTCAGTCACCAGGTACCCCATATCACCACTCCAGGGGGAGGCACTGCATCAGTTTACCCCAGTGTAGCATACCCTTTAGTAAACCCAGGCCCCCCCCCCGCAGAATGTGTGGATAAGTGAACCCCGGGGGCCCAGGTACGACAGTTAAGTTGCCGGCTAACAAACGAAAAATACCATAGGATAACACTGCAACTTTAAGAAGCTGTAACTCTGTCAGTCTTTGAAGTTAAGGGACAATCTGTATATTGAAAGAAAGGTTTCAGTGAGTAGTACACGTGTATCACATAATAGCCTCCCACCAATTCATGGGGTACGCACATCATCCTAAAATTACCTCTGAACTTCGGCGAGGTGCCAAATCTACAATTAAACTCTGATCCCCATAACAAATGCACCAAGGGTGTACCTACTCTTGGACTACCGACATAGCAATTTTGAGACCACAGCGACAAAAATTTACTGAGTTATGTCTAGAAAGCCCCCAAGCACATTTTTGCCCATATATAATTACTGGGTTTTGTTTTGTTCTTTACAAAACCCGTAGTGTAATTTGCCTTAATAAAGGAGTGTTAATTATGGCAAACACAAGTCATGTTTTGTTTCTGCTGTGCATGCACCACACTAGCACCAGCCACCACTCTTCCACGTTCCCCCAGCCAGCCTAACCCCAGCGATCAGAGACTGCCACTCTAGCTCGGCGGTAAGTACATTTTTTTAAAAAGAAACAGCTGCACAAAAAAAAATTAAACTGCCTCCTACCAAAAGCAGGGGGGGGGGGGATCCTTCCAGCAACTGCGGCCAATCACTGACACTGCCGAACTCAGTCGGACCGCAGCTGCACCAGATGTCTTCTCTTTATTTTATATAATTGCTGTGGAGAAAAAATGAAACCCAGCAATTATATAAAATAAAATATGGGTCGATGTGTGTGTAAACTTGAAGTTTACAGACATCCTCGGGGTTAGATGCTATGCATAAACCCCTCAAGTTTCGCTCTCGGAATTTATGTAGCATCTAACCCCTCGGGTGTGTGTAAACTTCTCGTTACACACACTGACCCATACTTTATCCTATATATAATCAACTGACAGGAGTTAAGAGCCATACTTAATATTTTTTTTTTCTTTGAAGTGGCCCCCAGAAGAAAAAATCACAACAAAGCAGATAAATTGCTTTTCTGGAGGAATGGAAGAGCAGGACCAAGAGGGCCCTGAACTTCCACACCCAGATATGTGTGTGCATCAAGGGAGGTATGGAGCTTCCATACTCACATGGATTTGTTCATGCAGGTCCTGATTTGTTCATGCAAGTCCCAAAGGGACCTGTACAAATGAGAATATGATAGTACTATCTCAAAAAGTAAGGACATTCTTTGCAAAAAATTGTTAATGCACCAGTTAGGGTTCAGATTAAAGTGACAAAAGTAGGGAAATGTGGCATTAGGGTTTCCAACCCTAACTCCCCACCCACATCCCCCAAGCAGCAAAGGGAAAAAAAATACAGTTTTCACTGTCCTGAGTCTTGGCAAATCAGGGTTGGGGTCTTCCTTGGGGTACTCAGCCCTAACGTTTGCACCATTCTTTGGAAAAAGGCATACGGTGATGATGATTGTTGATCTGGTTTGTATTGTAGATTTTAATGTGATGATGATTCTGTTTCATTTGTTTTAATTGTTTTAAACTGTACTGCGCCTTGGTACTTGAAAGGCGCATTATAAATAAAGTATTATTATTATTCTGTGACCAAATAAGGTCGGATGTGATCTGTTTTCTTCAGGCAGGGCCTACAGGTTGTTGGCAATGTGGGGAGACACTGTTCTGTATGTTTGAAGACTATATCACGGTGGGGTGAGCATAAGTGTTGAGAACCCCAAGGAAGACCCAACCCCTGATTCACCAAGACACAGGACAGGAAAACTGTAATTTCTTTTTTTCCTTTTAATGATTGGGATGGGGGTGGGGAGTTAGGGTTGGAACCCCTAATGCCACATTTCCTTTTGTCGCTTTAATCTGAACCCTAACTGGTACGTTAGCTCATTTTTTTTGCAAAGAATTAATAGATTTTAATATATGGATCATCAGTTTAATAGTGTAGTAAAGCATACTATTTTTTTTCGGTAATACTATCACTCCCAAAGTGATAATACCACATTTCGAGAATGATAATACTATCGTTCAGGTCTGGTAATACTATCGTTTGGGACCTGAACAATAGTATTACCAGCAAAAGAGAACAGCGCAAGTGCTAGTTTCCCTCCTGACATCTTGACAGTGTGCTGTCCAATTGGCCACTTTCCCTGTATGGGCAGGCAGAGCAAAACAAAATACATGGCGACTCGCTCACTAAGCGAGAGAAATACTCGGCGCTCATTGCAGCGTTTTTCTTGTCTCTTTACTGCCTAGTGCAGTCTCATTTTCAGCATGGAGTAGTATCCAACCCATTAATGTGACTATCAGAAACGTCAGGCAGCAACTGCCTTCTCCTAAGTCATCGCCCAGGACCATCAGCTGAAACCACCTCAGAAACATTGTGGTTAGTGCTGTAACCTTTACTCTGCTCTCATAGTCCTACTAAAAACTTTCCAAACCGCATCCATATATTAAAAAAAATAATGTTTATGTACCGGTGCATTACCGACGAGTGATACCGTCTCAAGGGTCTGGACACGGAAACCTCTCGAAGTCAGCTTCCCGAGGTTCATGCGTGTCCAGAACCTCTCAATGGTATTACTCACTGGAAATGCACCGGTACATATCCATTATTCTCTTTATTGAGCTGGATCAATAATATATTAAAATTTAAATAAACAGCCCCAAACTTGCCTGCTTCCAGGGCTGCTGCGCATGAGAGCCTCTTTACAGAATAAGTGTTTCATGTGCAGAGGACAGGAGCACTCTGATTGATCGTGAGGGCTCGCTCGATCCTTAATGATTTGTATAATATATTGTGAGCTACTGTGACTGTATTCTGTCAACATCTTTTTTTTAAACATTTGTTGAAGTTTCACGAACAACAAACACAATCAAATTCATTAACATAGCGTAGACCAAAAAACATTTGAGACTGCGACCAGCAGAAAGCAGGGTCAGTGCAGCGTCCAACAGGCAGCCCACCTGTTCAGCGTAAACAGACAGAAAACAAGGTACAGTACTGCACTCACGGAAAAACAATTGTCATGAAGAACAGCATCCACAGCAAAATATAATCCAAAGCCAGTTTTACTGGATGCACACACACAATCAGGCTATGAATCCACCTTGCCCTGGCACCTCGAGAACCTAATCTCTTTGTCAGGGGCATGCTTAACATAGCATACAGATATGACATAAATTCATAATGTGGTTAGATGACGCTGCTTTGGGAATCAGATGCACTCCGTACAAACATGCTTTTGATAATAGTATCTTAAGATGTAAATGGTGTTAAAACTATGTCTGTAATGCCTGCTGTAAGTTTTCAGGTTCTATGCTAATGGATGTACAGTAGCTCGGTATTAGTCCATTTTTGTACTTCCCCCAGGCTGCACCAACAGGGAAGCACTTATGGCATCCTTAACAGAAGAATGTATTGTGTATACTATGAATTTATCTTTCCATGGATTTCTTTTTTTGTAACCGTTTCCTTGCAAAAGTGCATCAATAAAAGATAGAAAGTAGACATCAAATTGATATAAAGCCTTGTCCACACTACACCTGAAAAATCTGTAATATTTTGAAATCGCTACAGACAGAAAACATTACAGTGTGTCCACACTACCACTGAATAGTTTTGATAACATTTTGAAAATGTTACAGCCTGTCCACACTCTGTGAGTGGTCTCATCCCTTTGAGAGCAGTGTACATCCCATGATGCAGTTGGTGGTTACAGCACCAATCCCACAATCCCATATGGCTGTCATGCATACTGCACACAATAGGGTGGCAGAACATACGAATATATACGAACATACGAAGAAGCCTGCAGAAGAAGGCCATTTGGTCTATCATGTCTGCTTGTATTGCAGGGTCCACAGCTTGAGCTAATGTCCCTGCCTTCCTTCCCCACTCCTCCCATCCTCCCTACCCATTATCCTTACCTTCCCCCTATGCCTATCCCATTCTTAAAGCTGCCCATTGTCTTCAACAAGATGACCTCTTCCAGCAGCGCATTCCAAGTGTCCACCACCCTCTCTGTGAAGAAGTGCTTCCTGACCTTCCTCCTAAACCTCCCACCCTCCAGCTTAAGACTGTGCCCCCCTCGTGTAATGGTTGCCACTCAGCTTAAAGAGACTCTCCTTATCAACCTTATTTATCCCTTTCAAGTACTTGGACGTCCCAATCATGTCCCCTCTCTCTCTCTCTCTCTCTCTCTCTCTCTCTCTCTCTCTCTCCGTCTTCCAGGGAGTACATGTTCAGTGCCCTCAACCACTCCTCATATGCCTTACCCTGCTAACCCACTATCATCTTTGTAGCCCTCCTCTGGACCTTCTCCAGCAGGTTAATGTCCTTTTGGAGGTGTGGGCACCAGTACTGAACTACATACTGTAGATGTGGCCTTACCAGTGACCTGTACAAGGGCAGTATAACCTCCTCTCTCCTACTACAGATCCCCCTAGATATGCATCTCAGCATCTTGTTTGCCTTTGCTGCTGCTTTCTTGCACTGCATGGAGTGCTTCAGGTCACTAGTGATCACCACTCCCAAGTCCTTCTCCTCCTCTGATGCAGATACTCGGACTCCACCCAGGTAGTACTCTGTCCTGGGATTCTTGGCTCCAATATGCATAACTTTGCATTTCTTGGCATTGAAGTCAAGCTGCCAGATCCTGGACCACCTCCCCAGCTTTTCCAGATCTTCCTGTAGGTCCTGTATCCCTTCAGCCATGTCCACTCTCCTGCAGAGCTTGGTATCAACCTTGAATAGGCAAATTTTGCCCTTAATGGCATCCCCAGTGTCACTGATGAAAACATTGACCAACACCGGCCCCAGCACCGAGCTCTGCAGGACCCCACTGGTTACCTCTCTGGTGCCAGATAATTCTCCCTCCACAACTGCCTTCTGGGTTTTCCCCCTCAGCCAGTTTTCCACCCATCTGGCCATCTTTTCCCCAACCCCAAGATCCACCAACTTTCTGATCAACCTTTTGTGGGGCACAGAGTCAAAAGCCTTGCTGAAATCAAGATAGAGGATGTTTACCACTTGGCCCCTGTCTACTGTCTTAGTGACACAGTCAAAGAAGTCAACCAGATTCGTTTGACATGATATCGCCCCCATGAACCCATGCTGTCTCGCATCCTGGAGACCATTCTCCTCTAGATATTCCACCAGCCTTTCCTTTAGTATGGTCTCCATGAGCTTGCCCACAATGGAGGTCAGACTGACTGGTCTGTAATTCCCTGGGTCATCCTTGGGACCGCTTTTGTGGTGGGGCACTACATGTGCTGTTCTCCAGTCCCGTGGTACCACACCTGACTCTAGTGAGCTATTAAATAGATCTGCCAGTGGCCCTGCCAGCTCCTCAGCCAGTTTGTTTAGTGCCCTTGGATGTACTCTGTCCCAGCCAGGTGATCTGTCCACCTTCAATGCCAGCAGCCCCTCCCTCACTCTATCCTTCTCTATCATTACATGTGTGTTCCCGTCCCTCCCTAATCCTCTTTTCCCTCCTGAAGGCACTGGTCCATCCTTCTCCCTGGTGAACATAGCAACGCTGCCAACAGCAGTGTGTGCTCTGTGGCTTCTGTATCAATATTATGGGGTTATGCAGTAGAATGCCAGGCACAGAAGATGGAGGAGGGCTGCACTACGATGCACATCATGCAGGCTTGCTGTTATGTCCCAAGATGTGCTCAACACAGTGTCCTTACTACATACCACAGCCAGGTATGTGTATGCCCGCCATTTCAATGCATACAACTTGTTAAAGGGGCACAGTCAACCCCCTTAGGTCTCAAAGTGTCCCTAGCTTAAAAAACACATTTTATGATTGTCAACATTCTGTAAAGATTGCTGATGTAGCTGGTAGTTTGATTTTGATTCTTTTTATCTTTAAAAAAGTTAAAAACAAATTGCCCATTATACTGGTGCTACCCACAAAAACATGTTTGTTTACATTCCTTGATCAGCTCCGGCTCCATCTTTCCAGGACTTGGGAACACCCACAATATAGTCTAGCCACTCATGATGCAGTGGGAGTTTATGAGGGTACCGCCTCATGAGTGACAGCACTGTTTGAGGGTGTTTCTAATGCTCAGGAAGTATGCAGTAAGAACAGATCCAGGATTGTAAACAAAACAAAGCTGTTTATTAATATACATTCGCATGCATTTCAGTTCTACTAAATAAGGAGACAGACAAAACAAACAGCAACATCAATGAATTTTAGAGAAGGTAAGCACTCATTAAAAGTAGGTTTTTAATGAGAAATAATATGATGAAAAATAGGTTGACAGTGTCTCTTTAATAGTTACTGTTGTAGCTAGACTCCTGCATACTGTTTTGTTGTAAAATGCTCTCACAGTGCACCCATGTAAAGCACTTATTCCTACCCCACCTTTCCCCCATGGCACCATACTTGAAAGTCCCACACTGCCTGCAGTTGTCAGTGCCCATATCCATGCAAACTGTAGAAGCCAATGAAGAACACATGATGGCTTGACATGAATGTGTTTATTTCTGTGCTGCCATGTCTTCATGTAGCGGTAGCACAATAAAAAATTAACACACAGCACTATCATGCAGTAAACTTTGTGCATTACTGTGGTACCCCAATAACAAAATAAGCATACATACAGCATTGTCATGCATCAAACTCTGTGCATTACTGTGGTACCCCACTAACAAAATAAGCATACATACAGCATGGTCATGCATCAAACTCTGTGCATTACTGAGGTACCCCACTAACAAAATAAGCATACATACAGCATTGTCATGCATCAAACTCTGTGCATGACTGCGGTACCCCACTAACAAAATAAGCATACATACAGCATTGTCGTGCATCAAACTCTGTGCATTACTGAGGTACCCCAATAACAAAATAAGCATACATACAGCATTGTCGTGCATCAAACTCTGTGCATTACTGAGGTACCCCAATAACAAAATAAGCATACATACAGCATTGTCATGCATCAAACTCTGTGCATTACTGAGGTACCCCAATAACAAAATAAGCATACATACAGCATTGTCATGCATCAAACTCTGTGCATTACTGTGGTACCCCAATAACAAAATAAACATACATACAGCATTGTCATGCATCAAGCTCTGTGCATTACTGTGGTACCCCAATAGCTAATTAAGCATACATACAGCATTGTCGTGCATCAAACTCTGTGCATTACTGAGGTACCCCAATAACAAAATAAGCATACATACAGCATTGTCATGCATCAAACTCTGTGCATTACTGTGGTACCCCAATAACAAAATAAGCATACATACAGCATTGTCATGCATCAAACTCTGTGCATTACTGTGGTACCCCAATAACAAAATAAGCATACATACAGCATTGTCATGCATCTAACTCTGTGCATTACTGTGGTACCCCAATAACAAAATAAGCATACATACAGCATTGGCATGCATCAAACTCTGTGCATTACTACATTTCAGTACTTTTGGAAACAGTGTTAATACAGTAAATAAACAGAGTAAACAGTAATACAACAAGAAACAATCTGAAAATAGCAGAAATGTAACTATAAAACTCCTACTGCTGTGCTATGGGGAAAGTATTGGAACTGCTCCACATTTCCAGTAAAACCAAGGCACGAAAGTGTGCATTGCTGTTGCTCATTCTCAAAAGCAATGATCATAGTCTTTGTCTGCTAATGACATGTCAAATGTTTGTCAATTGCAAATATATGTAGTGACATACGGTCTTAACATCACAAACCCTTTTTGTACCACCCGGCAGGTTGGCAGTGGTAGAATATGAATGGCAGTGGTCGCCATGCAAGTATCAGCCTGAAGGACACTACTATATAGATTGTTTTGTCTTTTCTCTCGGGTTTTTGCTCCGACCCGGGACCCCGACATTACGGTACTGTGTGTGCATGGAGGCACACATGCACTCCAGGTGCCAGCTTGGCCCTTTCCACCTCACCCCTGGCAATTGCCTGCTACCCCCTCCACCTCCGCTACCCATCAGACCTCCACCCGATGGGAGCAGAACTACCGGGGGGGGGCAAGCAACCTCCCTGGGAGAGGAGGGCTGCCTTCCTGGCTGCTCAAGCCTGTTCAGGTGGCACAACGGTCACTCACGCTTGACACTTGTCCCACTGGTGTTTCACACTTGTCACTGTTACCAAACAGATGTCAGGTCTTGGGCTAGTGCAGGGGACACCTCAGCTGTGAATCTAATTGGGCAACCTGAATGCCACCACAGTCACATGCAGGTCTTGGGGGCACAGGCACAACAACCACGGGTGCCACAGTACAGCTGTTGCCACCACAGTTATGCTTGGGTGCAACTGCAGCCAGCACAGTTGTGACAGTGGTCCTTAGGGTTAGGGCACAACAGCAGTTCTGGCACTCGAGCACTTCAGTTGGGAGTGCTGCTCACTTTTCCAGTTTTGGCTGCAGGCTCCACTTATAACGTTGCCCCAATAGGTGTTTCTGCTCAAGCGCTGGTCCTGTGCAGCACTCCAGAGCACAAATATGATGGATTTCTGGTGTGCAGGAGCTGGTTCTTACTTCTGCCAGTCACAAATCTCCCTGCTTACAGACGCCATTTGCGCTCCATGCTGCCCAGTATTTGCTTCCTGATTTAGCCTCCTAGCTCCCAGCATGCATTATAGCACTGCCGCACTGCATGAAGGTATACTGGGAGACCGGAGGCTACACGCTCATGCATTTACACTGCCACTGGTAACGTTACAGAAATGAAAGCATTACCAAAACCACTGTAGAAACCACCTCACAAGTGGTTTCTGTAAAGGTTTCAAAAATGCCTTCTGTGACGTTACCAGTGTGAACGCAAACCATTACAGTAACAGTTTTGACCCTCTGTAACATTACAGAGGGATTTTTTTGGTGTAGTGTGGACAGGGCCTAAGTACTCATATAAAAGGAATAAGTTATGCTGCTCCACACCAAGTGCGTGAATCTTTCCTCGATTTGCATATTAAAGGGTCAGTGGCTCAGTAGGTAGCACACTCGCCTCTGAGGCCGGGAGATCAGAGGGCTGTGGGTTCAGTTCCCACATCTGGCACTTGGGTTAATATCCCAGTACTGACACTGTAGTGCAGCATGAGAGGGGTGCTGCACTTTTGAGGTGCCGTCTTTCGGATGAGACGTTAAACCGAGGTCCCATCTACCTGGATTGGTGGTAGTTCAGGTGGATGTTAAAGATCCCATGGCACTTATCGAAAAGAGTAGGGGAATTTCCCCTGTGTCCTGGCCAAATTTCCCTCATTCACTAAAAATACCACCAACAGCTTAATCTGGTGCAAGGTCAATTGGCATTCATCTGTATCCCCCCCCCCCGGGTCGTGCCTGAAAATAGGCAGGATTTGTCTAGTGCACTTACCCGGTCAACAAAAGCTAAATAAATAAAAGGGGACAGGAACCGTGTGCTAAATAGAAGCAGTTTAGTAATGTTCCTGTTTACAGCAATGAAATTCATACCTCCCAATGACCAATATTTGACTGCACAGGAATAAACAGTTATGTGAAAAACTGTGTTTTCAGTTGTTTTCTTTTTATGGGCAACATTCTGTTGCAGTTCTCTTCATGGAACCTGTAGGCTGGAGTTTTACTATGTCAAGGTCTGTGTACAGAATGCTAATTATGAGCTGTTGACCTATCAGAACCTTACTCAGAGTTCTGTACACAAACCATGACATAGTTAAAACTCCAGATTGAAGGTTCCATTAAAAACTCCTTCAGTCCCATAGCAGCCATATGGCATCGGAATCATCCATTGCTGAACCCGACCCAAAATGGCCACCAGGAGAGAATGAGTTAAGAGAACTGTAACAGAATGATGCCCATAAAAGCAAAGTAATGCAAAACACAGTTTTTCATATCACTTTTTATTCAGGTACACTTAAATCTGGATAATTTAGGGGAATGGATATTATTTCTGAAGTTAAGAACTTTTATAAACAGTTACCAATTAGAAATTATTTCCTAGGCCGGCCTGGTGGCACTGAGGGCTGAGGTGCTGGATGCCTTACCTCACGCTACTCTGGCGAATCCGTGTTCGGGAATGAGCATGGGTCACTGGGGATTGGCAGGGTTGGAGAAGGACTAAGCATCCGAAGGATTGCTCCCCTTCTCTGGGGAGGGGGGGACATCAGTGATCGGTGCTCAACTGACCCCTAGTGGAGACTGGGGGGCAGTGCACTGACAGTGCAGAAGAGGGGTGGGAGGGGGCAAATGTCTAGAGGAGCGAGGGCGGATGCCTGCATGCTCCCTCCGCTGGCATCATTGCACGCCCCTCCCCACAGGGGAGAAACACAAGAAAATTCCTCGGCAACATGAAGGCTGCCCCGATGGCACCGCCACGGATGCACACCAGTTAGCTCCCTCCTGGGCATACCCTCCAGGTCTCTGCAGTGGTGGGGTAAATACCCACTGCAATGTGGCTGGGGGGGCTGCGGCTGGGAGGTCTGAGCTCTGTCTGCAACCAGGGCTTCAACTGGGAAGGTTGACTGGAAGGGGGAACCAAAGACACAATCCCCCCAGCCGAGGACGTAAAATAAATAAGTAAAAAAAAAAAATTCTTTCTTTTTTTGGGGGGGGGAATCTTTTTCCCTCCAGTCACGGCCCGTGGAGACTCTCTCAGGCATCCTGCCTGATTCTGCCCACCTGAGGTTCCCCTGATCCTGTGTCTCCTCTCTCCCCCCCACAGCCAGCACCCCCAGCTTAACCCCTCAGGGGTGGGGCCGCCCCTCCTCTTTGGACACTCGTACACGTAGCCTCTGTCTGTGGGAGTGGGGCCCGGGAGGAGGACCTGGAAGGCCAGGCAGGGTGGATCCGGTGGTGGGCATGGGGGTCAGGTGGCGTCACATGCCCCACGAAGCCAGGTTTTTCTGTGTTCTTGGTGCCCTTCTCCCTGCGTGGTGCACCCATGACATGCTGGTGCACGGCAACCCTGCTCGCATCATCCACACTGACTGATGTGCAGCTGACATGCTGCTGCCCCCCGATCTCCACCGGGAGCCGCTGGTGTGCCGAGCTATCCCTCGCCCTCCCTCCTGGGGAGGAGAGCAGCCCTGTGGGTGCTCAATCCTTGCCTCATCCCTGCCAACCCCCAGCGCTCGAGCTCACTCCCAAACTCGGGTCACCGACGTGGTGCGAGGTGTGGTATCCAGCGCCTCAACCCTCAGCGTCACCGTGCCAGCAAAATAAATGATTTCCTGTTCTTTTTAAGTGCATCATTGCAATTTTTACTTCAGTTAGCAGAAAACTGATTTGATTCTGGCTAGCCAGCTGCCTGGCATCCCTCTGTCAGCTGCTTGGGCTGGATCCCGTAATCCACCTTAACTGACGTCACACACAGTGAATTTAGTAGCACTGTAGCTGGTCTGAGAGCTGCCTGCTGTTGTTATGTGTTGTTTGCCAGTCCCAGATTAATCCTCAGGCTAAGTACAGGTAGTGCTAGGGCTTCTTTTGACTATGTTGCTCTACAAATATTTTTTATAGAAGCTCAACAACCCTAACCTGCCTACTGGTTTCATTTACTGACTACCTCTGCACTTCCTTCCCCCTGTGGAGATAGGCATGTACCCACCTAAAGTACAGTTACATAAGAACTTACCATAACAGTAGATCTTCAAGAAAATATCTTGCATCAGGCCATGCCTATGGAACTACAGCTGCCAGCCACTAGGACCACATGGACGTTTTTTCACTAGCAGTCTACTAGGGGCCGCCAACAGCATCAACCGACGATGTCCTTCTCATATAAACGTGAGCATCCCCATGCTCTCCACAGTCCCCCTGCCAGAGACCATATGCAGAGGACCTCCACCTGGGGAACTGAGGGAGAGCTAGAGGTTCCCACCAATAAGTAATGTGAAACAGAAAGACCACCTGAGAGAGAGAGAGAGAATGAATTACTCACGTTAGTAATCTTGTTTCTTCCAAGGTATTCTTTAATATTATTAACTCTTGCAGTCAGCCCACAGAGTTGAACTGCCCGGAGAATGAAACGTATGTAAATGATGGAACATCTATTGGCTGGTGCCACCATTCAAAATGCTGCCTTTACCAACTGCTATATTCTATAATGCTCAGATTTCATGAACAGCCTATGGGGTAAGACCCCTAGGCTAAACTACTTAAAACATTTAAACCAGTATTTTTACCATGTACAACCTCCAAAGCTCTGTTGCACCTGTGTTCTCATTGTAAGCATTGTGTAACTTAACTTGTTTATCTGCTGCATCTGTGTACTTATTGTAAACCTTGTGTAAATTTTTTTGTTGTCCTTTTTTGTATCCGATGTACTTGCTGTATATTGTGTACCATACTTTTGTATATGACCGCGTATTTGACTCTTTTTGTCTACCAGGACCTCCTTGTGAATGAGCTTACTCAACGGAGCTTTTCCTGCCAATAAACTTGAAACTAAATTTAAATCTAACAAACAAACACCCCCAAACAGGTTCCTTAATGATCAGATAGGACCAAAAAGGAGGAACAAAACCTATCTGGATTCAAAAACCTTTTATAACACAACATGGTATGAACCCATCAAACTGAGACACTCGGCTGTTATGCAGAGGCAATAGGTTATAGAAGGGGAGGTCAGGAGGGTGGTTAATAATACTGAAGAATACCTTGGAAGAAATAAGATTTCTATGGTGAGTCATTTTTTCTTCTAACCCAAGGAATTCTTCAATATTCTTAACTCTTTTGTTTTTACCTTTTATTTATGGGTTTTATGAAATTACAGTAGGTACTGTAACACATAATTGAAAAGAACTGAGGTATGCAGACCTCCAATCTGGACATACAGTACATTTATAATAACTAATATATTGTCCATAGAATAGAACAGTAAGTCCATGCAGTATGGGGAGACTCCCGGTACTTAATAAAGGAGTGAAGTCAGATTAGATTAGACTGTAGGACATTTCCACGCTCACTAAATATTGTTTAATATCAGAAAAAAAAGAAAAGGCCAGCATATTCAGTCCCAAGCAGGACTAATAGTCTGTGGAGGAGCTGAAAGTCAAGAGAATTATGGACAGTAAAATTTGAAGAAGTCCTGATCTCAGTTAAGCTGCATTTTGAAACCCGCAGATCAAGGTAGGACAAAGGAGCCCACCCTGCAGGATATCAGGAACTATCCACAGGAATTCACTAACATTCACAAACTGAACAGTGTATATGTACACTAACAATTAACCCTCCATATCTCTTAGCCAACTATTATAGCATTGAACAGAGTTATTTATTGGAGCAGCATTCTGGTTAATTTTAAAATAAAAAATAATACAAGAAGTTCATCAGGCTACAATATATATGTATCTGATAAACTGATTTAGGCTCTCACTAATGGCCTGACACAATAAAAAAGGGCAACTTCCATAACCTCAAAAATATACCCCAACTGGACTTCCGGTGCAGCTACCGACCACATGGCGGCTTTCCCCTGAGGCTACGCATCCCCACCACCCGAACCGGTGATAAATAGCCTCATCTTGAAGGAGAGAAAAAAAGGTCCAAAACAAATGGCAAACGGTAAACTGAAGGGGAGATTGAACAGATACGAGGTCTTACCTACGGAAGATGAAATATCGGACCTGGAAGCCTCCGACTCCGGCAACTCTGTGCAGTCACACCAACCAGCTCATTCATCTTCCAAGAGACCTGCAAAACATAAAGGACAGACATTAAATAAAATGGATGACTGTGAAGAGGTTGTGAGATAACAGATGGACCAGACACCGATCTTCTGGTTCAACACACAATTTCTGTGTGATGTTTATTCAAAATGCAACAGATAACCTTCAGCAATGGCATATCCCTTCTTCAGTACATCAGTTTGCAGCAGCAGGCTATTTATGTCCTTCCTCTGCACTTGTCAGCACCTACTGACTCACTGATCTCTGATCTCACTTTGCAGCTGAGATTCTGCCTCCCCTATGTGGATCTTGTATGCTTGGGTGGTCGGGGCTCAAAAAAAAAAACATGCTAAAGATAAAGAACCTCAATGCAGACGCACTGAAACAAGGATTACCCCAAAGGGCATTGACAATAAGCCAAGTTTCAAAGAAATACAATATTACACATACTCCCAAAATGCAAAGCATCATGGGATATATGCAGATCACCATGAAATTTTAGACTGGCCCAGTTTACAGCAATTTACATGCATTTTAAATAGCACAACTAACTTAATTTCTATAATATACAGTCACCTAGTATTTTTTTCCTTTATCAAAAACACCTAGTGCCTTGGTATTTTCAACATTTACAGGTTTCATACACATAAGGTATATACATCAATATTTTTTATGACATAGTGTCATTGCATACAAAATCCAACAATGAGGAACACAGTCTCTTGTTTTACATCAGCTTGAAGGTCACAACAATAACATCCCTGTACGAGAACCTGAGAGTGAAGAGGAAAATTTAAAGAGGACACTATAGCATAGTCAAGAAAGGGAAGGGGTGCCCATAAGCAGCCAACCTTATGGACTAGAAATTGTAAAGAATAGATTAGGCTAAAAAATAGAAGAACTGTTGCAACAAATTTTAGAAAAGGTCGGTCCTTAAGAGTGGCAGGTGCTCCCTGTCACATATCCCCCACCTTAAGAGGGAAGCAGTTATTGCAAACTGATTACCACCTTCCTGTCCCAGGAAGGGCTGGAGTTTCCACCCATCCATCTTCAAAAGCTACATCTCAGGGTCCCTATTAATGGTAAACATTCCATCATAAACATAGTGGATATTATCATTCTTTACCCTGAGGCATTAACACATTTCTCTACAGAGACTAATGGTACCTTCCCTGCACTATCTCCTTTTAGGGAAAGTCCATCATATTTTACTGACCGAAAATCTGGATGGCTGTAAAGTCCAGTACCATAGTATGACTTTCTCTGGGGTGAGTAATTACCTGCTCCAACCTCACCAGACATGTAAGTTTTAAGCAGGGACCCAGTTCTAGGTTCAACCCCTCTACATAAATCCACTATGTCTCTTGGTTCATTCATTTCACTTGCTACTGATACAGACACCTTAGGGTAGACACTCTAGGATGTTACCCCAATACAGGTTCCTATAAATGTTCCACCCATCTCCTCCTTGGTAGGTTTTCCCTCAGAAAAGAATAAAAGTCAGGTACCACCTCAGATTCCTTATCTGCTGTTGGGTACCTCTTTCTTTGACCTCAGGCCTGCATCCTGACCAAACATTCTACAGTTATGCCTACAGAAAGGAACCATTGCAGAGCCACATCAAGCCATGTGCCTGCAACCAAATTTACCCCTCTGACTTACCCAAAGTGTCTGCGGGAATATGAAAGATACAATAGTAGTTGCCACTGTCCTATTTCGACCTTTTTTTTTTTGGTATTATTTGTTTATCTCCCCCATGTCTAGATTGGCTTCTCCTTCAGGCCATTGCCAAGGATCCCTCCTTGTGACCCCGTCACCAACCCCCGGACTCATATCACAGCTATCCCAGGGTAACCCAATGTATCCCTTCGTCGGGTGGGTCCTCCCCTTCTGGGGAGAAAGTGCCTTACGGCCATCCATCTTGGCCCTGAGTGCTACTGAGGTTGGGTCAGCATTCTTGGGGCTCCACGGAGGGGAGGGTCTGGGTGGCTACCATCCAGCCGATCGATGAGCCATGTTCTATTTTCCTCCGAACTTCTCTGATTGCACCATATCTGTAGTGCTCCTGGTCTCAACAGGGGCCACTGCAGTGAGTCATTTCCCCAGCCCACCCCAGGAGAAGAGAGCAGTCCTCCAGATGCTCAATCCTCTCCTCCTTACTGCGACCCCCAGCCCTGAGCCCATTCCCAAACTCGGTTCGCTGGCGTGGTTTGAGGTAAGGTGCCAGTGCCTCAACCCTCTGTGCCACTGGGCCAACTTGTTTCAACCTTTTATAACCTATGACCCCAAATCCTTGGTCATCTTATCCACAGGCAGGTCTCTACAGAAACCTACAGGACCAAGAAATCTCCCATGCTGAATACCCTGCAATGTGAAACAGCAGGTTCCTAAACCTTTTAACTCTGGGATGTCTTAATAAACATCTTTTTAATCATTGTGCTATTTTCAGCCATCTGTTACCATCTAGTACCTTGTGACCCATGTGAGAGTTGTCCCTTTTTCCAAGGGTGCCATTTTTTTTCTTTAATAAGCTCTACCTTTTTGGACACTCTTTCCAAACCCCAGGTATTAGTTCCTCTGCTGTCCCCAGCAGGTACCTCTATCTGGCTGCACATAAGACGGGTCTTAAGATAGGCTGTCACCTGTCTGTACATTCCTGGCCAGTAATAATTCAGGGTTAATCGAGGTAATACCCCACCATGGCTCAGATGCCCATAGGGACTAAAGTGAGCAGCCTCCATCACTTGTTGTCTGTAGGCCTCAGGCACCACTACCCGGGCATCCGCACTTTTTGTATGGGGGTTGGGCCTCATGTAGTACAGAACTCATAGAAACATAGAAATTGTCAGCAGATAAGGACCACTAGGCCCATCCAGTCTGCCTGTAGGCCCTATACATTGTATGTGGCCACTGACCCCATGTGATCAATGGCTTTTCATCCCTCCCTCCTCTCTCAAGCTTCCCTTGTGCCTGTCCTAGGCATGCTTAAACCCCTCCACTGTGCTTGCCCTCACTACCTCCTGTGGCAGACTATTCCAAGTGTTGACCACTCTTTCTGTGTAGAAAAACTTCCTTACATTACCTCTTAATCTACCCCCTTCCAATTTCATATTGTGCTCCCTTGTTCTAGTACTTTTTCTACATTGGAAAAGGTCCCCCACCTGCACCTTGTTTATGCCCTTGAGGTACTTGAAAGTTTCAATCATGTGCCCCCGCTGTCTCCTCTCTTCTCCTCCAGTGAGTACATATTAAAGTCCCTTAGTCTTTCCTCATATGTTTTGTGGTGCAAGCCCTGAACCATCTTTGTTGCCCTTCTCTGGATAGTCGCCACCTTATCTATGTCCTTGCGCAGGTGTGGCCTCCAGAACTGCATGCAGTACTCCAGGTGAGGCCTTACCAATGTTTTGTACAATGGCACCACCACCTCCCACCTCCTGCAAGTGATACCCCTACCTATGCACCCCAGCATGCCACTGGTCCTGCCTCACACTTTTGTGCACTGCTTTGATACCTTAAGGTCATCAGAGATGATAACTCCTAGGTCTCTTTCCTGTTTGGTAACAGTCAGCCCCCCCAACCTATAGCACTCCCCAGGGCTCCCTCTACCCAGGTGCATTATTTTGCACTTCTTTGTATTGAACCTCAACTGCCACATCTCCAAGCATCTTTCAAACTTCTCCAGGTCCCTCTTCATTTTCCACACCCCTTCTGGAGTATCCACCCTGTTGCAGATCTTGATGTCATCTGCAAACAGGTAGACCTTTCCTTCCAGCTCCTCTGCAATGTCAATAATGAAGATATTGAATAGGACTGGTCCTAGTACTGATCCTTGTGGTACCCCACTGGTTGCCCCCTCTCCCCATATTGTACCCCATTTACCACCACCCTCTTTCTCCTGTCTGTTAACTAGCTCCTAACCCAGTTCAACACCTTGTCTCCCATGCCCAGACTACCCATCTTGTTAATCAGCCTTCTATGTGGGACAGTGTTGAAGGCTTTGCTGAAATCTAATTAGGCGATGTCTACCACCCCTCCTTGATTTATTTCCCTAGTCACCCAATCAGTCCTGCTGTGAATCTGTGTTGCCTCAGATCCTGAGCACTGCTGGATTCCAGATGTGCCACTATCCTTTCTTTCAGCAGTGTCTCCATGATCTTTTCCACCACTGAGGTGAGCCTGACTGGCCTGTAGTTCCCCATCTCCTCCTGCCGCTTTTGTGCAGTGGGACTACATGTGCCCTCCACCAGTCCTCTGGAACGACACCCGTGTTGAGTGACTCTGTGAACAGGGCCACTAGAGGCGCTGCTAGTTCTCTTCGCAGCTCCTTTAGTATCCTCGGGTGGATGCCGTCTGGACTCATGGCCTTATCCACCTTCGGCTTTGTGAGTTCTTAGGACTGGTGTCCACTTCTCCCCCCATTGCCTCTGCAACCCAACTGTGGTCCTTAACCTTCCCCCTCCTTAGTGAATACTGAGCAGAAGTATTTGTTCAGTATTTCTGCCTTGCCCAGCTCCCCCTCCTTACACTCTCCCTTCTCCCCTTTGAGCCTCACAATCTGCCCCCGAGTTTTTCTTATTTCACTGATGTACCTATAAAATGCCTTATCCCCTTTGTTTACAGACCATGCTAAGCCCTCTTCTGTCTGTGCCTACGCCCTCCTAACAGCCTTCCCTGTTTCCCTTAGACATTCAATGTACACCTCCCTGTCCTCCTCCCTTTGGCTCCCCTTATATTTCTTGAAACTCAGCCTTTTAGCCCTGACTTTGTCCCCCACCTCTTTGGAGAATCATAATGGTTTCCTTCTTCTTTTGCCTTTGGCCACTATCCTGACACATTGGTTTGTTGTATTCACTATGGCTCCTTTCAGTTTCACCCATTGTTTTTCCACCCCCCCATTACCTCTCCCTTCCCCAGGACTGCTTGTATACATCTACCCATTTCAGTGAAATCCACCCTCCTGAAATCTAATACTCTTGCCCTTGTGTGGCTTAATTGAGTCCATGTCTCCATGCTGAACCACACCATGTTGTGGTCATTGGACCCCAGCTGCCCTTCCACCTGTATTTCTTCAACTCTGTCATTGGTCCATACCAGTCCAGAATTGACTTGTCCCTGGTTGGCTCATGCACCAGCTGCCTAAGTCCAACCCCCTGCAGGGATTCCAGGATGGCTGTGCTTTTGGCTGAAACAGTCACCTGGGTGGCCCAATCCATGTCCGGCATATTGAAATCCCCCAGTAGCAGGATTTCGCCTTTAGCTGCCACGTCATGTATGTTCTCCACTAGTTCCCTGTCTACTTCCTCCCTCTGTGCTGGAGGTCTGTAGATCACCCCTGTGCGTATTGCTGTTCCATTCCCTGGCTCCAGGGTGACCCACATTACCTCAGCCTCCCCTGTCTTTCCTGAACTTCTGTAGCCTTTATACCATCTCTGATGTGCAGGGCCACTCCCACACCCTTTTTATCCTTCCTGCCCCTCCTGAACAGTGTATAGCCTGGTACATTGACTTCCCAACCATGATTAGCAGAGTACCATGTCGCTGTTATTGCTGCTATATCAAGGTCTACATCTGCCAACAAGGCCTCCAGATCTGGAACCTTATTTCCTAGGCTACGTGCATTCGTTAGCATGACTTTCCATGTTTTACAGTCTGCCCTCCCTCTGCTGTTGTTCTTCCTCTCCAGTGTCTTCCCCCCACCCCGGTTTCCTTTCCTATGTGCTCTTGCCCCCCTGTATCACTCATTATACATTCTTCCTCTGCCTGCCCCTCCCTGCCTCCTGTTGTCAACTTATGTTCCTGCATGTTCCCATGGGGGGATGTTCCTAAGCCTCCTGACCCTCCCAGCACTCCCCCCTTGGCCAGTTTAAATGCTCACAGCTGAAGCATTTAAACTTCTCACAAAGGACCAAGGTCCCCTTCTCCCCCCAAGTGATGGAGGCTGCTCACTTTAGTCCCTGTGGGCATCTGAGAGAGTGCCTGTGGGCACTGTAGTACTCTCAGCTTGCATGGAGCATGGGTTGTGGCCTACTCCACATGGATGGGAGTCAGGGGGCAGAAAAGCCAGCGGGAGGTGGAGGAGCCAGGAGTGAAGCGCCTCCTCGCACCTTCCTGAGTGCCTCTCCAGTGGCAGTATTTTAATTAATTATGCCCTACGGGCCTTGAGAGGAGAGCTCAGAGGCAGAAGAAGCAGCTAGAGCAGCAAGGAAGCTGCATTAAGTAAAAGCTGCTCCACAGCATTAGAAAGAGTTGGGGGGCCCCTGGAGAGTATGAAAGGGTGTCAGGAGCCACCACATGAAGTAACGCCACACCGCGGCATAATTGTTAAGTCGGGGGGGTTCCCGGAGAGTGCGCAGGGCAGCAGGGGCTGCCAGAATTGAAAGCTGCACCGTGGTGAAATACAAAGCCCAGAGGGTGTCAGAGTAGAGAGAATGAGGAGGCAGCAGCAAGAGCGACAAGTGCTGCAGAAGTTGAAAGTCGCACTGCAGCTTTAACAAATAGCTGGTGGGCTAATGTTTTTAAAAACTATAAATTAAAGCTTGCAGGGTGCAATCAAGGAAGGAGAGTGCTCCCCGAGGGAAAATATAAATAAAAGCCACATGGCATATGTGTGGGAACTCCAAGGGGCTGAAATGTAAACTGGGGGGGACAGAAAAAAAACCCAGAGAGAAACAGACAGAAAAGACAACATTTGGGCTAGGTAAGAGCCCACACAATAGCAATAGCAGCAGCAGTCAGCAGAAGCCCAAAGAGGCTAAATAAATATATATTTAAAGGAGGTGGCTACCTGGGGGCAGAAGCAAGCAGTCCTCTAGGTAGCATCAGGCTGGGCATGTTTATGGGAGCATGCCGGCTGACACAGACGTCACTAGGACATCCTGGTGTCAGCATAGGTGGCAGGATCAGCCAGCTTGTGAAATAAAGTGATGGGGGGGCTGCATTTCAGTGGCTTCTGATGGGAAAATGATTATTCATGTTAAAAAATGTGAAGTGGGGTAGCTGGGGAATTGCCAGCCCTATCTACCCAGATCATATCTGGGCACTGTTACCTCAGAAAGGAGTAAATAAGGGGCTTCAAAGTGGGGCAATATAGCAGTTGGGAGGAGCAGCTTGAGACGCTCCCACCTCTAGGGGAGCTCAAGCTCTCTTCTGAATGGTTGCCAGAGGCCTTGGCAACTAAAAGTACCAATCAGTTGCTGAGTAGGATGGGCTAAAAGGCTGAGGAGGAGTAGCTCGAGGGTCCTTTCTCTCCTTCTCAAGAAGCTGACAAGAGTGCTGTGGGAGGGCTCTGCCACAAGCACCTCCTCTGAAGAAAAGAAAAAGAAAAGAGTAGGAAAAGTTTAAAGTGACAGGGTAGACAGTTAGGGGGCTATCACTGCCAAGTTAGAAATAAGCATTTAGTTAGGAAAAGTTAGTCAGATTGAGGTACAGAGCTGTTGGACCTTGACAGTCCAACCAAAGGAGCAGTGAGAGAAAGTTCCATTTAGTTTTCAGTTAATTGCCAGTGCACCTGCAGAGAGTTTATTTTATAGTTTAAAGTTATAGGAAGGGTTCAACTGTCGACAGAGGACCAAGGAGGACCAGAGGTACAGCTGAGTGGAACCAGGACCGAAGAGGACCAAGAGTGCAGCGGGACTTCAGAAAGATGACGCCTCATCAATCCCTGGCCAGGGCAGCACATCACATCAAGGAGCTAAATCATCCTCATGAATTTCACCTTTTGGGGTTGAGGTTTCACAAGCTGTGGCTAAAATAGACTGAAATGTGTCCAGGACATTTACTGTTCATCTCGGGGATGAGGGTGAAAAATGTGTGATACAAAAAATTCTAGATGCTTTGTCAGGGAAAAGAAACTGATATTCATTTGTGCAAATGTTATTTCACTGTTTAGGCTGTGCAGCCATGTTCCTAGCCATTTACCTTGTTATTGATAGAGCCATTGCTGAAATAAGAAAAAACAGTTATTTATAATCCGCTAAATAAACTGTCTCTGATTTTGAAAGAGATTTCTGCCTCTGTGGTATTTCCTAAAGCACTGTTGTTTATTGTTAGATTTTTTTTTATAACCCCAATTAATATCTGCCATCCTTGTAACTAATCTTCCTTGCAGCTAGCCAGACTTCATCATCCAGGTAGGTGAAAGCAGGGTAAGGGCAGGTGTTATACCCACATCACCATTAATCTGCATACCCTTCTTGACCTTGACATACTGTAACAGTTTGGCAACATTAGCATCTTGTTATTCATGGTCCAGCACCCCTGAGGGAAGAAGAGGAAGAGGAGTAGCTCTCTATGTAAGGGAAGGGATCAAAGCAACAGAGCTAAAGGGTAAACAGGGAGGAGAGGAGGCACTGTAGGTCACCCTGGAGACTGGAAATGGCTCCACAATCCGCACAGGGGTTGTATACAGACCCCCATCTCAGGGGAAGGAAATGGACAAGGAAATGATAGAAGGCATCCTTGGGATGGCAGAGAAAGGGGAGATATTGCTGATAGGGGACCTGAATATGCCAGATGTTGACTGGAGCACCTTTGCTGCAGCCACAGCCAAGAGCTGGGCCATTCTCGATGCCCTACAGGGGGCATGCCTCAGATTGCTAGTTTGGGAACCCACTCAAGATAGAGCAATCTTAGACCTGGTATGATCAAATGGGGACGGAGAGAGGATCTCTGATCTTGAAGTGGGTAGCCATCTGGGAACAAGCAACCACCAAATAGTGTGGTTCACGATAAACTTAGCTGTAGAGTCAAGCCACACAAAAGTGAAGGTACTGGACTTCAGGAGGGCTGATTTTGTCAAAATGGGAGCGTGCCTCAGAAAAGCACTAGCAAACTGGCAAGAAGGTGGGGTGGGGTGGAGCAACAATAGGGAAACATCAAAACCACCATCACAGAGGCAACAGGCCTTTGTGTGAAGCAAATAAACAAATAAAAAGCCAGCCTGGTGGTGCTGAGGGTTGAGGCGCTGGACACCACACCTCGCGCTATGCCGGCGACCGGGTTCAGAAACAAGCTCAGGTTGTCGGGGGTCAGCAGGGGAGGACTGGGATTGAGTGTCAGGAGATAGCTCTCCTAGTCCTGGGGTGGGATGGGGACTTCACACTGCGCTGCGGCGACCCCTGGGGATGCCTGGAGGTACAGCAGGCAGCAGTGTAACGAAGGGGGGGAATCATGGCGGACGTCTGCACGAATATGCGTGGACGTCATTGCATGTCCATGGTCCCAATGGGGAAAGAACAAGGGAAAAATCACAGCACGGATCCGAGGCAGCTTGGTAGCCGCAGCTCCACTGGCCGACGATGCCTGGAGGCATGTGCCAGTACTGGTTCCTCGCTGGGCACGGGGGGCTATGGGGGCCCCCTTTCTCAGGTGTAGTTGAGTCTGCCAGCTGGGCATGCAAACTTCAGGGTCGGTGGCGGAGTGGAGCGGTGGCTGGATGTAGGCAGGACCGTGACTGCAGAAGTAGAAAAATGTTAAATGATAAAAAATTAAAAAATAAACAAATCAAAATGAAAGAAAAAAAACACTATGGTTCTCAAAAGAAGTGGTGGGGAAGGTAAGGGAGAAAAAGATAGCATTCAAGAAGTATAAGGAAACACAGAAGAAGCAGGACAAAGAACTGTACCAGTTAAAACAGAAGGAAGTGGGTAAGGCAGTCAGAATGGCAAAGGCCTAAACCAAGGAAAAGATAGCCAACTCAGTTAAGAAGTGGGATAAAACCTTTTATAGGTACATTCGGGAGCAAAGAAGGACTAAGGTAGGGATACTGAGGCTGAACAAAGAGGAAGGTGGTTGGGCAGAGAGCGACATTGAAAAAGCAGGGATACTGAACGGATACTTCTGCTCAGTATTCACAGAGAGCGACAGTGAAAAGCAGGGGGAAATACCTAATCCAGTCAATAGAAGCACTCTGGATAGGGGGGGTTGATATTAGTCCTTTCACAGAAGAAAGGGTTTTGACAGAACTCTTAAAACTGAAGGTGAATAAAGCAATGGGGCCTGATGGGATTCACCCCAGAATTCTAAAAGAACTAAGGGAAGAACTAGACCAAAGGAGGGATAATGTGGCTTAATAAAGAGGTGGGGGGGTGAGGCCCATACCGTACAAGGCAGTCCAGATATGTGAATGAATGAATTATATCTGGACTGCCTTGTACGGTATGAGCGTATGCCCATTGGCTCTGCTCTGAACCACTGGGCGTAGCTCTATCGAGCTGTCAGTCGGTGGGCGGCGGGCAGCAGGCGGGTGGGTGCTGCCGCCTGACGGCCTGACGGGGAGCGGGTGGTGGGCTCCGTGGGTGGGTGGGGTGGGGTCCACTAGATCACCTGGGAAATGGACCTTGAGGAGGGGGTTTGACTCTTATGCCCGCGATCAGGCATCGCGGTCCACTGGACCACCAGGGATATTGGTCTTTGGGGTTGAACTCCGTTCTGCCCATGATCGGGCTAGTCGGGGGGTTTGAACTCCATTCTGCCCGCGATCAGGCTAGTCGGGGTTTGAACTCCACTCTGCCTGTGATCGGGCTAGTCGGGGGTTCATTTCGCTATGACCGCGATCTGGCCAGTCGGGGGTTCATTTCTGCTATGCCCGCGATCGGGCTAGTGGGGGTTCATTTCGTTATGCCCACGATCGGGCCAGTGGGGGTAATTTCTGTTATGCCCTTGATCGACCCAGTCGGGGAGATTTACCATGCCGATGGGGCTGCAGCGTCTCTCGGCTGCTGCTGCCTGGCAGGGTGCCAGGCGAAGTCGTCGGGGATCGGCACACCTGCATGCTAATGGCATGCAAATGGGGCCATAATTAGATGCAAATGGCCCCCCATGTGCCTTGCATAAATTATGGCCCCATTTGCATGTCACCTTTTGAATATCGGAAATTTGCGCATGGCGCAATGGAACGTGCGCCACCGCATCTGAATGCCCCACTCTGACCACTTGCGGTAGCGCAAGTTCCACTGCACCATGGACAGTGACTGTGGCCGGGGGGCGATATTCAAAGGAGTTGCTCAATAGCGCAACTCCGTTGAATATCGCCCCGGCCACACCCCTGCTCAACTTTATTGAGCAGTGCCAGGGCTTGCACCACAGATTGGCGCAGTTTGAATATCCAGCCCATAGAGTCCAAACAAACAGACAAGAAATATAACCTTAAAGGTCTCTTGGTTGCGGCTCTACATACTGCTGTCGAGAGTCTCACAGCAAGGTGTACCTACCCTTGAACTGCAAAATGCGTCTCTAAAAAAAGAGATGGACTTGCAGGCATCGGAGTTACAGAAAAAGGAACAGAAACTAGCGGAGGAGACACAGTCACTCCGTGATACTAATAATAGGCTGTTAAACTGTACTGCTCAAGACACTTAGTGAGAGATATGTTTATTAAGAGATGATTATGAAAGGCTGAAATGTGATAAAAAGCAGTTAGCATATTTGAATGATATTCTGAGCAATCCGAATGAGTTTTGAGAGAGGAGAATGCTGAGTAGAAAGAGGATTACAAGCGTGTGAGTTGTGAGTCGGACAAAGAGCTTAGGGAAAATGTCAAATTGGACACTGCGCATAGAGTGTTGCAGCATGAGGTTGAGAGAGGTATTGAGCAGGGCACTGCAAAAGTCTGTCAGAAGAAGTGTAGACAAAAGATGGTGAAGTTGAGCCATCAACAGGAAGTTCTTGCTGGCCATGTTAAGGCCATGAACGGGTTTCAATATACGTCCATTGAGATTGCATCGTCCGGTGATGACGACTCAGACTTTGATGATGAGGCATGCCATGTCACACGCAAGTCCGACCCCTGTGGTGGAGCAACTTCTGCTGGCCATCCACAAGATGCCGCCAACATCGGCAATGCACACTGCCACATCTACACAAACATGGCAAATGCCTCTTACAACGCCAAGATGGCAGCCCCCATGACACAGGCAGAGAGCCCGTATTCCATGGTGCGCATCCATTCCCTCCTCTCACCAGGGGTGATGAGTTGGAGATCCGCAGCATGATTAATGAGGTGATTAACAGAATTACCATTCTGGAAGACCAAAAGAAGGCCATCCAGGACCAAGCTGAGAAAATTCTCTTAGAACTGGTCAATCAAGACCACGCATACAGAGCTATTGTCGATGCAGCAGCAGAAGCTGTTCTTCCATGGAGCTTGGGAATGTGAAGAACTCCATGCACCTATGCACACTTCCAACCTCCTACAGGTTGCTCACTCTGTCCTGCAAATTACACAGAGCATCGGACAGATGGGCTCCATTGGCAGTCTCAGTTGCCACTTAGAAAAAGTGCACTCCCTGTGTGAGAGACTTTCTCTGCAATCCAAGTACCAGGTTCAAGTCTTGTGACAAACATTTGAACCTACCCTCTGGGCTGTGCTCTTGGAGTCAGTACGTAACTCTGAGACCCTCACCTTTGACAACAGTGCCATGGCCCATATATCCACCAATTCCCTGGGTATTGTGGGCTCTTGCTTGGCCTACAAGGTTAAGCAAAGCTCAAAAGAAAGTCCTGCAGCCTACCACCAATGGTTATGGCTCACATGCAGCACTGGAAAATGCCTCGCAAACAAACATGCAGACAGAGACCAAGTGAGTACAAGGATTTGTACATCTGGAATATGACTCTGGCCTTGCGGGAAAAGGTCAAGCTTAATGTTTACCTGAGTACCGATACATTTGCGGCCATCCTCACTAAGACAGAGCGTGCCTATCAGGTCTACCTCTGTACCCTTACTTCCGGCAAATCCAACAAGGTGGCTGCAGAGCAGCCCGCCCCTGACACCCCTACCCACTATACAGTAGAGGGAAATAACAAAACAAATGACGCCCCTTCTGATGACAAACAATCACACAGGGGGGGAGGCGGAACTATAGAAACAACAGGAACAGAGACAGAGCCAATTGGAAAAATCCAAATGCCCAGCAGAATAGCCAAAAAAGCAATGGTCCCAGCTATCAACAGATCAAAGATGAAAACAAGACCCTCTGCAAGCTGTTGGAGGAGATCTGTGTCGAGAAGGAAGTTAAAGCTACACAAACTATAACGGCCCTAGCCTTGACCGCTAAATGGACAAGCGGCTGAGGAGATCCTTTCTTAACCCCGGCTGTTGAATGTTTGAACGGCCGAGGGAATCTTTTTGTTGCACCGGTTACTGGCCAGGCCAATGTGACATCCAATGAGGAACCACCTGTACAGGCCGTCACAGTGCCTGTGACATCACAGGTACACTTGTACCCATTGGAAGACATACAGAAGGCCTTGGAAGACCCTGCAGGCCTTCGGTTTCAGGAACAGGATGATGATACTGATTCTGAAAATACCGAGTGACAATTACAGACCCCAGTCCAGATTGTGAGTGATCTGATTGTTGACACAAACAGACAGTCTTGTGTGAAGGCCACAGTCAGGCTGCCAACTTTAACCATGCTTCTTGATAGAGGAGCAGCCATGTCAGTCCTCCATGAGGAGGACCCAGTCTCATCTGACTGGTCTACTGGCTGGAAGACCAGTGCACAGGGTGTAGATTGTACCCAGCTACACACCTATTGATCTATCCCTCTACCTGTGGCGGTAGGCCACCTCAGAACTGATTTTGCATTTGACCTCATGATCCTACGTCATCACCCCAGCATCCTGGGAATTGACTTCCTAGCATTACATGGCTGTGTAGTGGATTTAGCCAACAGGCTACTCATTCAGATCAAAGGACAATGTCATGCTGTCACCATCCTAGACTTGCACATGGTGGCAGCCATCTCCCACAACAACAAGGAGTGTGACATCATGGCTTTGTTCAAAAGTCATGACCTGTTTTCTGAACTTGCACCGTTGTTGCAAAAACACCTTGATGTGTTTGCCACCAACAAGCACAACTGTAGTAGGATGCACACTGCCATTGAGATCACAGGGCCTAACCCCGTGAGGCAGAAGCAATACCCATTTCCTGCTAAAGCCTTGCCACCATTGAGGGAGACCATTCAATCACTGCTTCAGCAAGGAGTGAATAGGACCTGTGTCTCCACTGTTAACTCACCCATTTGGCCTGTGAAAAAGCCAAATGGAGCTTGGAGACTCACAATTGAATACAGGAAACTTAATCAAGTTAGCCCTAGCTGTGCCCCAACAGTAGCATCAGCACCTGATGTACTCAAGCTGTTGACACCTGACAAAAAGTGGTTCACAGCTCTTGACATTGCTGATGGGTTCTGGTCACTCCCATTAGCACAGGAAAGTCAATACAAATTTGCCTTCACTGTTGATGGACGTCAGTACACCTGGACCTGCCTTCCCCAGGGCTTTTAAAACAGCTCTTCCCTCTTCCATCTCCATATGATGGATGCTCTGTAGAGGTTCACCACACCCTACTGTCTCCTTCAGTATGTGGATGACTTGCTTCTAGCAACCACCACAAAAGAAGATAATCTGGCCCTTCTAGACAAACTTCTGTCTCTCCTCAAGAGAGCAGGCCTCAAGTGCAATCCCTCCAAGGCACAACTATGTGAAAAAGAGGTAATCTTCCTTGGCTTATGCATTACAGACCAAGGTAGGAGCCCAACTGTCAAGAAGATCCAGGGCTTACAAGATCTGCCACTTCCTACTAACATGGCAAAACTCAGACGCTTTTTAGGAATGGTAAACTACTCCAGGGATTTTATCTCTGACTATGCCTTGAAGGCCACTCCTTTTTATGAACTTCTGAAAAAGTATGTCCCATGGACATGGGGCCCCACTCATACTGAAGCTGTAACACAGCTCAAGCAGGCCTTGGCCTTAGCCCTAGCACTGATTAATCCCAACCCAAATCTCCCATTCCATCTGGAAACTGCCACATCTGATGTGGCCATGTCTGCAGTGCTGGCACAAAAATACAATGGGCGCTTCAGGCCCATTGCCTATGCTTCTCAGATGCTGTCCCCAGTACAGAAAGTATAGTCTATGTGAAAGAACACTCCTGGCAACCTACTGGACTGTCAAACATTTTATGTACATCGTTTGGTATACACCTATTGTTTTGCATACCTGCCACACCCCAACCAACTTTTTGCTTTCAGACAGAATAAAAGATGGTTCAATTTCCAATACCAGACTCACACACTGGTCTTTGCTGTTGCAGGACAGGGATATCAAAGTATTGCCTGCAAAAATGCCATCCATCTTGGCCCATGGCCTACTCTACACAGGTAAGTCCCATGACTGTGCACTCCAACCTCCTGACTTACCTGAGTCAGGACCATTCTTACCAGCTACACCATATGTTTTAGAAGATACCAGCATGTATCATATCTTTACAGATGGCTCCACCTCCTAGGTAGATGGAGAGCAGGTAGTAGGATTTGGGGTGTTTATATTAGATCAAGATGGTGATTTCAGATGCATTTCAAGGAAATGTACTGTCATCTCCTCATAGTATGCCGAATTGGCAGCTGTGGCCTGTGCTCTATAAGTTATGCCCCACGGTAATAAAGATGCAGTCATCTTTGCAGACTCCAACTGGGTCTGCCCCTCCCTTACAGAATTTCTACCATTCTGGGAGAAAAATAACTTTACATCCTCTGATGGCACACCAGTCAAGTACAGGGATTTGTTTGTGTATATACACACCCTAACACAACAGTTTACTCATAAACTACATTCCCAAGGTAAAGGCTCAATGTAAATCTGACCCTTACCATGAATTCAATGATCCAGCAGAGTCGCTTGCCAAAGCAGGTGCTGGGGGGCATGGTCAATGACTCACCCAGTAGCTGTGGCAGCCATTTTCTTAGCTGTCAACACCAGGAAGAAACCGCAACCAGAACCTCCACCGGACCCTTCTGCTGCACAGAAATCTGACCCACAGCTTCAAACTTCAAACTTTATTGGATTTCAAATTGAGATAAAATTTCAGTTTCAATATAATATTGATTAATTTAAGTTATGCACAAACCCAAATATCAATAATTTATCCATAACAATTACAGTGTTTGCTATATAAAGTCATTAAAAAAGATTTAAAATGATTAAATGGTAGCAATACTGTGCATTTCCACCTTTTAGATATTTGTTCCCAAGTTTTAGGCACTAAATTTGAGATTGTTTTATCACCAAATTTTTCTGGTTCTAGATCTAATAAAACCTTTCTGGACAGAAGATCTTAAATTATGTTGATTCTGTATTCTTATTTGCAATATATTTAACAAAAGATAGGCAATGACGCTGTACAAACTTATACAAGTAAATTCAATGATAATCTCTCCTATCAAATAATGAAAGGGCCCGAATTTTGATATAGCACACAACAATGAGTTCTAAAAGGAAGATTTGTTATAAATCTCAATGCACTATTGAAGAGAACATCCAAAGAACACAGCAATGATTTTTTTGCATTTTTGTAAATTATATCACCATAATCTAATATTGGTAAGAATAAGGCAGAAACCAATAATTTCCGAATCTTTATACTAAAGAGAGTTCTATCCCTATAAAAGAAACTCAGAAGTCTCTTCAGTCTCATTGACATAGACATTATATGCAATTCAAAAGTCAAATTTTTATCTAGTATAACTCCTAAACATTTATAGGAGTCTACTCTTTCTATGTTAATTGCTGACAGAGATCTAAGCTCTTTTATAGTTGAATCTTTAAAATCTTTTCTACCAAACATCATCCACTGTGTTTTTTTCTCATTCAGAAGCCATCTCAAATTAACAAGTTCCCTCTGTATTTTATTAAAATCTTGTTGCAAAACAACCATTGCCGTATCCACGTCATCACTCCTGGTGTACAAAATTGTGTCATCCGCATAAAGTTGTATACAAGTTTTAGGTGAACAATATTTTGGTAAATCATTTATATATAATAGAAAAAGGAGGGGGCCAAGCACAGACCCTTGAGGTACCCCATTCAGTAGGGTAGCTGATGTTGAACACATACCTCCTATTTTAACAGATTGTAATCTCCCAATCAAATAATTATGAAACCAGCCTAATGCTGGAATACCTAATCCAACATTTTTTAACTGATTAAATAATATAATATGATAAACTGGATGAATGCCTTCGACAAATCCAGAAATAATGATGGAACTTCCTGGTTTTTGTCGAAAGCATTCAACAGGTCATCAACTACTTTTAAAATTGTATATGTAGTATTATGCCCTTTTCTAAATCCTGATTGCAAATGTGTTATTATATTATGCTTAATAAGATAATTAGTCAATTGAAAACTCACAAGTTTTTCAAGCATTTTTGCACATATTGGTAATACTGAAATTGGTCTATAAGATCCTGGGTTTGATAGGTCACCCCCTTTAAATACTGGAGTAACAAAAGCTGTTTTCACATCAATTGGTAATTCACAACTATCCAAAGAAAGATTAAAAATATATGTAAGATGAGGTGCTAATAATTCACCTGCCAATTTCAGAAAAAAGGGGGGATCTCATCACATCCAGGACCTTTCCTAATATTTAAAGTCTGTAATTGTTTTTTAACATCATATAATTCAGTTGGACCAAATGAAAACACAGGTCGTTTAAGTCCACAATCAAAATCAATATCCAAAACAGGGAGTGGCAAGTCTGGATGCATTTTATTAAATGCATCACCGACAGAGACAAAAAAAGGAATTCAATACATTTATCTCGTCAACATCCGTCACAAAAATTTTTCCTTCAAATGACAAAGATGTTGGCAAGTTAACTGAACCTTGACTTCCCTTCATCAAATTTATGCCTTTCCATAATGCACGTGGATTTTTTTCTGATAAGGAGAAATAGTTTTCATAATATTTCCATTTTTGTTTCCTAATATTTTTAGTACAATTATTTCTAACAACCTTAAATGCCAAGATATCTTTAATTTCCTTAGTAGTTTTAGCTATATGCCATAATTTTGATTTTTTTTATTAAATCCTTCAATTCTTGTGTTATCCAAGGCACTCTTTTTCTTTTATTTACATTTTTTAATTTAAGTGGGGCATGTTTATTTATAACTTTCACAAGAGACCATTTAAAGAAAAGCCATGCTGTATGTACATCTGGACAAGTATACATTAAATTCCATTGAATTTTTGCCACATCATTTAAACATGCCTGTTCATTAAATTGATTAAACATCCTTACATAGATAAATTGTGATTGTTGTTTCTCCATCTGAGTGTCCCTAATACAAGAAATGTAACAGTGATCACTCACATCATTTTCATGAACTGCTGATATATATCTTTCAGGTCTATTTGTAAATATTAAATCCAATAAAGTATGTTTTTCATTATTTGATTTATGCAGTCGAGTAGGTGTATTAATCAATTGTTGCAAATTAAGAGCTGCAAACTGATTTAGAATCGTTAATTGAGGAATTAACATATTCCAATTAAAATCTCCAAGCAATACTGTCTCACAATTTATAAAGGGAGCAATATGTTCACACAAAGTTTGTAATGCAAAACTTTTAGCAGATGGGGTCTATAACAGACCATAATATTTAATAAGAGACCTGTGTTTCCTTGTATTTGTACAATTAACAAATCCAATTGATCTGTAAATGTTTTAGCAAGTTTCAATTGACCCTTATATATGTTATTTAAATACAACATAACCCCCCCCCTTTTTTTGTCTATCCTGCCTAAAAACATTATAGTTCTCTATGGATACATCAACATCTTTGATTTTAGATGAGAGCCAAGTCTCTGTTAAAGCTAATACATCTGGTTTAATTGTTTCAACTTAAGTTCTTATTATATCCAATTTGGGTAACACACTTCTAACATTTAAGTGTATAAAACCCAAATTTTTCCTTTCCCCAAAATCAACCAAAGAATAGTCATTTCCCAACTGAGGACCGGGGTTCACATGTACATCACCAGAGACCAGCAAACTAATCAGTATGAATTTCCTAATCCATACAAACTTCTTTTTTGAATATGTTTTCAATTTTTGTGTATCTCTAGTATGATTATAGTACATCTCAGGTGCACGCACATGTGAAATCCCACAGCCCTCAGTTAATACTAAAACAAAGCTCTCAGTCAAATCAAACCTCTCTACATATACATTGGGAAGAAAGATCTCATTTCCTACAAGTTGTATGGGAACATAATTTCCCCCATTAGGGTTATCCCTTCCCACAGTACACAGTATTGCTAATAAAACTACCAGTATAACACGCATGATAACAGCGTACATACCTGCTAATAGTCTAATAAAACAAACTGAATTATCAAGCATGCAATTTCTTATACTTTAAAAGTAAAAGCAAAGACTGTTGCAGTGTGAAAATTTTCTCTTCTGAGTGGCGCTCACACTCGCGCAGTAGCAGCACGAGGTTTAAATAACTGCTCTGCCCCTCCTCCCAGTGCGATGTAGGTGCTGTCTGCCGCCCCCTCACAGCTGACTCAGCTTCAGCAGACTGCAGGATGTAACAAGCACTCAGGTAGAGCAATGGCACAGTTCACAAACTAGCTGGATGACACAGCTGCTGCAGCTTTCATTTACACAGCAGTTGTAGCACTGAAAGATGTACCTGGTCAGCGAAATAGCAGCTAAAAGATGTATTCAAATTATTTGACAAAGGAATTGAACAGGAACTACCTACTGGTAGTCCATAAAAGGGACACTCCGACAACATATACCTGTCTAGTGAGCAGAAACTCATCTGTATGGAAAGGAAAATACAGGTGACAAACTGTGGGTTGTACCACAGTTTCTGTGAACTGAGTTCATCCATATGGTTCATGACATCCCCACTGGTGGACACCAGAGGGCAGATAATACCATCCAGAGACTCAAAACCATTGTCTGGTGGCCTGGTATGACCAAGGATGTAGATCACTATGTGGACAACTGCATAGTGTGTGCCCAGAACAACCCAATTTCAGTGAAAATAAATGCCAAACTATTGCCACAAAGGCAGTCTGGACCAAGGAATATGACACACATCGATTTCATTGGCCCCTTGACTAACTCAAGCAAGAACAACAAGTATGCACTTGTCACAGATTTGTTTTCCAAGTGGGTGGAGGCATTCCCCATTAAGAATAACACAGCAAAGACAACTGCCAAGATCCTGGTGGATCAATTGTTCTCCAGGTGGGGCCTACCCTTTAAGGTAGACTCAGACCAGGGAACCAGTTTTACAGCTGAGCTGATGAAGCAGACACTCCAAATTCTTGGAGTAGATCAAACATTCCATATCCCATACCATCTTCAATCCCAGTCCAGGTAGAAACAGCAAACAGAAGAATCAAACAGATCTTATGCAAATTCATCAATGACAATCCCAAGGATTGGGATTCCCTCTTACCACTACTACTGATGGCAATCAGGGGTACTCCTGCAGCAACCACAGAGTGCACACCGTATGACGTTATGACTGGTACTGCCATGAGATTACCTGAGCACCTGTTAATTGATCTCCACACCCCCACAGCAGATAGAGTATCTGTGGACAAATCTGTTGAAAAACTTCATGATGACATCATGAAGACACACCTGTTTGCTGCCAATCATATGGGTAAAGCTCAACAACAAGCTAAAGCTCATTTTGATAAGCATGTCAAAGAAGTCGACTGGCAAGTTGGAAACCAAGTTATGCTCCTCCAATACAGACAACCAGCTCATTCATTTGCCAGCAAATGGGAAGGCCCATTTCCCATTGTTGACAAACTCAGTCCTTCTGTCTATCGGGTCAGAGTTCAACAGCAAAAACAGACCACCGACAAGTGGTTCCATGCCAATCAGCTCAAGTTGTATAAAGGTGACTAATTACTTTTCCCAACCCTCTTAGGATGGAATAGTAACCCTCACTTAATACTTTTCTATTTCTTTCAGATACACTGGCAAGATGGCTATCTTGCACCTCCTCATCTTGGTGGGACTACTTTCTTTGACTTACTCTCAAGACAAATCCCTTTTGACTGAACACAGACAAAGTTTAGCACATTTGCTTGATAAACTTGAACATTCAGCTAGAGATATACCCGGCCCAGAGAGAGTTCACATTGATGTACCCAACAAAATGATTACTGTTAAGAAAGGCTCAGATGCCTTATCTTAATGCCATGGTTGTAGCTCCAGACAAATCCACATTGCAGATACAATGGGAAACTGATTTTAATGGTTACACGCTTCCTGTAGCATGTTTACCTAAAGGTACTTTTCATGGATGACCTAACACAGGGATTGCACCAAACGTTACACTCTCTATTCAACAAACTTCTCCTAGACAAACTGGTCTCTATAACTTGACTGCCTTAATAGGTCCTACCTTTTGTGACTACCTCAACTCTGAGGAATCATGTGCTTTCTGTCTTCATAACTATATGGCTACTGAAGCTATGTTTCTTTCTGTAGTTGCACCCACCGAAGAAGAACTGACTGCATGTCCTCCCCAGGAGCCTGGTCCTCCTAGTGGTTTGACCACCACGTCCCTTCCAGGAGCTTTGATTAATAAGGTGCAATTCAAGCATGTCCCAGTTATTTTCAATCTTACACACTGCAATATGGCTGAGTTTGGTCTCTGTCACACGACCAACACTTTCTAAATTTTTCAGTATGATGCTTCTAGACATCGTAGCTGTTTACCAAACTCGCACAAATGATCCAGTTAGTGGACCTCATGCCACTGATCACTTAGGAGTTTTAGACCTGCACCTAATGCTAGAAGTAAACCACGCACTAGGTGTGATACTGCAGATGTTACCGGTGCAACAGGCACCATCTCTGGCCTTTTTGGTTGAGGAATGTCTATCTGGAATAGAGTAGATATAGCTGCTATTAAAGCACAAACACTTAATTTTCAACAAGCTGTTAAAAATGATATTCTACCCCCACTGTTACATGGTGTAGATGGTTTAAGTAAAGAGGAACATTTTACTGTTTATAATATGCAGGAAATTGCCAAAGGCTTCAATGATACTAAAAACAAAATTAATGAATTGATTTTCAAAAATAACAAGGAGGCAGACAAGCAATATATTGTCCATGAACTTCTATGCTCCACCTATGGTTCTTATGTAATTACCACTGTTAATCTCTTCAGGGACTTGGAAATAGGATGCATTCTGGATATTATTCATGATACGAGAATGGCTAAATGGTATTGTCCTCACTGCAAGTCTAATGCATGCATCACTGTATGTATGTCAAATAATGTTAATATTTCTATATCTACTTCTAGAAATCTTGGGTATGTTTCATGTTATCTGGACCAAGCACCTGTTTCTTTACTAAGAAATGCTCAATCCATGACAATATGTTCATTATCTTTACTGTGTCACTACCTCGCTTTACTCCACAAACTTCTGTCTTTGACAAACTGACTGCTATTCATTCCATCGGACATCTTGACGAGAACATTTATTGAGAATGAACTGATTTACCCTCTTTACTCATCTACCACTCTGTTCTACAAGCCTGGGTCACACCCCATACAAACTGCTGTGCCAAGAAGGGACATTATTACCTGTGCCACTGTAACGTATTTGACTTTGTTAAACCTGTATGTGGATATTCCCCAGGAACATCTCGACTGGTCCTTTACATTGGGTGATGATCTGCTGTCCAACCTGACTGATGAATCTTCGCAAGCTGCATCTTCAGTGCCTGACACCAAAACAGCTGCATCCTGAAGCTACCTGGAAGAGGTACATCGCTTCACTTCGTGGCTCACCATCCAGTCCTTCGCTTGTTCTATATGTCTACAATGATGGAGGGTTCCAACTGTATGAGTTACATACAATTCAATGGACAGTACTGTGCAGTGACAAATCATCAAGCTTTTACTTATGGTGCCAAAATTTGTGCTATTAATGCTCCGAACTTCTGTTTTACTCCACAGCAGAAAACAGTAATTGGTCACACCGTAATCACTCCTGTTCCTCTCCCTGAACCAGATGTTATTGATACTGATACTCAATACTTGCTTGCCTTGTCTCAATATTTGCCAATGTTTAATGTGCACATTGACCCTTTGATACTATCCTTGAAATCTCTTTTAGCTAGAAAAGATTCACATTTGATTTATAGTAGCAATAATATTTCTAAGACTGGTGATGCTCTTAATGATCTTATTCATGATGGTGATTTAAGCACTGCTCTATCCAATACTTGGTTAGAACTGACTTTTAAAGTTTTTGTTATCTAAGCATTTTTGATTGTTTTTCTGATACTAGCCCTTTGCTGTCTGCGACGTACTCTAAGCCAACATCATGAACAACACAAATTCCTTTACAAGGCTTGTGTGTCTGGCTTGTAAACAACTTTTGTAGTCCATCCCGCTACTTTCCTGTGGTTGTTGCCTTTTCTTCTAAAGGCAACAAGGGGGGAATGTTATCCATGGTCCAGCTCATAGGTGGCCAACCTTATGGACTAGAAATGGTAAAGAATAGATTAGGCTATGAAATAGAAGAACTGTTGCAACAGATTTAAGAAAAGGTTGGTCCTCAAGAGTCGCAGGATCTCCCTGTCACAATGACAAGCTTGATCGAACCCTTAACAAATTATAAGACATTAAAACTAATTGTCATAGCTTTAAACTTGAGCAGGAAGAAATGCACTCAGAGGTCACGGAGCTACAAACTAAAGTCACACAGATAGAGGAAACTCATACAGCCCAAATAAACATCACAACTCAACTACAAACTACAGTAGCACAACTGGTAGATATTTGCCAGACCCTTGGGGAAAGACAAGAAGATGCCAAAAATAGAGGGCGTTAGAGAGCCGCTTTCATGACAGGAAGCATCACCAAGAAGCTCTGCATCTCTTGTTGCCAAACATCGAATAAAATCTTAATTTACTATTTTATAAACAGAGTTTAAGTTACTTAACTCGATGGCTTAAGATCCACTGAGCAAAATGATACCACAGTTGATATGGGGAGGCAGAAAGGAACAGCAGCCAGGTCAGGTAAAAAGTCAGCACCTCAGCCTGTACAGAATCAGCATGGTGGGCCAGACCAGGCCCCATGTCTGAGTGGAGCAAAAGAAGCACCACCCTGAGAGATGGTCCTCAATACAGTCTGAGAAATGGACTGGAAACTGGAGAAAGTCCTGGATCAATTGGTGGCACAAGATGCTAAAATTGAAACAGCATCGAGAATTGTACAAGAAGCTAATGATCGCGCCCAAAAAACCTAGGCAGCTTTTGTAAGATCGACAGTGGAAATCAACCATTTGAAAGGCTGCATGGAAGCGATGGAGAATTCTGCTAGAGCTATGAACTTGTGGCTGGTGGGGGTTACTGAGGGCGTAGAGGGGATCGATTTACTGGCGTATATGAAGAACTGGCTAGTGGGCAGTTTGCCCTCTGAATGGCAACTTGACTGAGACTTTCTGAAGCAAGCCTTCAGGATAAACTTTTGCAGGACCCAAATGAATCAAGATGGCCCACGTACTATCATGTTGATCACTGACGGGATTGATACAAGGGATCGTGTGCTGCAATGGGCAAGAGCTACCTACCCAGTCACAATGGAAGGGCAAGAAATTAAGATTTTCCCAGACTGGTCCTTTGCCACAAGAACAAGAAGGAAATGTTTTGATCCACTTAGAAAACAACTACGGAGCCTAGGGTTGGCTCATTCCCTGCTGGCCCCGGCATGACTGTGCCTGACATATGAGGCAAAACTTTCCAATTCAGTGACCCTCAGAAAGCCAAAAAAAGGACTGATGCAATAGCGAGTGAATTCCAGAAGAAACCCCTTAAGAATCCAGGTTTGCCATCTGATTCAGAAGATGAAGGGGACTAACGGAACTTTTGTAACTTCTTTCTATGTTCTACTTGAAGGTTGATTGGAGCTGAGACTGTAAACCGATGATTTAAAAACTTCCTGAACTAATAACAGGTCTTTAATGTACTGTTTTTCCATAATAGGGAGACCACTCTTTTTATAATTTGATCAGAGTGGGTCTCAAGCCGATTACAGGAACAATAAGACAATATAGGAGCTGGCCTGTAGTATAGTTGTGATGCTGACCACGAGGTGATTTTCATGTGGCAGGTTGGTTGCTAGTGGACAGTACCTGATTCAAAAACCCGTTGATAAATCGTTACCAGTATTGCTGTTTAAATCTACTAGCATAGCTGTTCATAGTGGGCAGTTTGCCTTAAGTGAAAGTTATTACAGCCCAATTTCTTTATCTTTTACACTGTTTATTTAAACACTGCTTAACGATGTATGGTAAGGGGGAGAGATGTTCTAGCAGAAGGGGTGATATAATATTCCTTTATTCAGACAAGTAATTATGTGGGGATAATGGCTAGAAGGGCCATAGTTTACATTCCTTAAGTATTATTTAACCTTGTTTTCCCCCAGAGGTTTAATGGGGCTAGCCATCCTAAATATCACTATTTGTTGCTGAATAGGTTGTACCCCACAAATTGTATTAATAAGACAGTTGACTTTCATCCTGGTGCTAACATATTTGTATTGCACCTTAAACTGGAGCCAATGTAACCTTGCTCCACTGTCTCTAAAGCTTTCTCAGAGCCCATTGTAAAATGATTAAAAAGACAGTTAAAAAAAGAAGATGCCGAAAATAGACATTGCTGCAATAATTTGCGAATCTATGGCATACTGGAGGACAGTGAAGACAACAACATAGAAGATTTTATGGACATGCTACTCTACACAGCACTAACCTTAGAGGCTGACTTTCAGCTGGAATTGGAGTGGGTGCACCAGGCCCTAGGACCCAAACCGACCCAGCCTGGAGCCCACCCCTGCTCTATCATTCTTCGATTCTTGCGTTATTTAACAAAAGAAACCATACTCCGGAAAGCCTGGGCCTGTGGAAAAACATATTATGGCAACACAAGAATATATTTCGATAATGACTACACACCAATAACCATGCAACATCACAGGGAATTTATCCCCTTGTTCCCCATCCTGCGTGGACATAAACTTAAATTCCACAAGCCATATCCTGCCAGGTTAGTGATACAAAATCCGAATGGACAGCAGAGTTTTGACACCATGGGGGCTGCCCTGGCTGACCTGAAACAATGGAGATATGAGCTCCTGACTTAAGACTCCTTACTGCAGCGCTTTAGACCAAACAGAGTGAAGGAGAAGAAGATGCAGGCCCCAGACCCACAAATGCAACAGGCAACCTTGGCCTTGATTAAACAGCCATTGCACCAGTTTGCCAGAAAAGACACCGGAATGCAGATGAGGAGGTTCCATTCTTGACTTTGCCTGGTTGTAGAATATAGAGGTGAGTCCCTGAGGGTACCAGGGGATTTTCAACCTGCCTGGGTGGCGGGACCTGGGGGGGGTATTGAGGGATGCCATGTACCACAGACTCCAGGCCTCACGGAGGCCTCTGGCCAGTTAGCTTGCTCTCTCCCTGATGAACCGACTGCCTTTGTGATCCAAGTGAAGGAGGTAAACTCTGGCAGTGAGTGACCTCCATTTAGATACTGGGCCCTGGTCGATCCAGCTTTCCACTTATAGGCTTATTTGGGCATGGATTTAGTGGTGGCGTACTCGGAGGGGCGGAGGCCTTGCAGGGGACCGGAGACTCACTAAATAGGGGTTGGGGTTAACCTGTGTGAGATTTTCGCCTTCCCTGAGACAGTAAGATGAGCCAGTGGTGGGGTTGGGGGGAACACCTCCCTTCTTCCTGGCCCATCTGGTAGCTGTCCCCTCGCTAAATAGGGGGAAAAATCAACTGATGCTAATGCCGCATAGGCAACAGTTATCCATGCTCAGGCCCAGAAATATAGAAACCATAGAGCCTCTTAACCTGGTAAAACCAACAATGGATCAGGTTGGCTCATGTTGGTCACCCCCGAGTGAGCTAACCTACCCCTTAAGACAAGAGAGACAAGAAAATGTTGATGTTTAACATGGAGGCGGACTGATGTCGGGGGCCCGCTAAGTCAGACATCACTGCTGGAGTCTGTTGGATACTCAACGGGTGACCCTTTTCTGAACACTATCAATGAAGCAAGGACATATGGCAGGTTGGTTCAGGAAGGCAGATGACTGAGACGAGCTTGCCGGCCATGGTGCTGCAGAGGGGGAGGAGATAATATGCAACACCTCAGCATGGCATGCAAGTTAGGATCCTGTCCACCTCTACCCTAGGAGTGCCTCCTGGGGAGGGACCGACCTCTGGGGCTATTTGGGGACTCTCGTACACGTGGTCTGGGCTCGTCCCTGGGGTTCCTCAAGATTGGGAGGGGGTCCAGGGCCATCTCAGAACATGTAATTAAGCTACACCTCAATGGGGCATTCGATGGAAGCCGATCAATACAGTATTGATGGGCGAGGAGAGCCATAAAAGACTAGCAAGAGTTGGAACTGATATAAGCTTCCTCATCAACGAACATTGCTTCTGAACTTTACAGGATCATGTGTTTCAGCAACTGAACTTATTTTAATTACTCTTCCATTGGACATCTTAAGGGGAAGGTGGGGGGAAGGGACCTGAGATGGCACTTACTTTGGGAGTATGCACCTTTTTTCCTTTTCCCTTCCCAAAATTAATAATCCTCTGCCCCCTCAATGGTGGGCTAATTTTTGCTCTCCCTCAACTGTTTCTTTTGCTCTATCTCATTCTTACTGGGGGAAATTTTACCCCTAGGTGCACTACGGTAACAGAAGTATACACCTCTACTGGCAGCAACTTGCTTCGCCAGGGTTAGTGTCCATAACACTGATCATGGAAGTCACTTTGGTTTAGATATATATAGTTTGCATAATTCAGTATTGTACACAACTAATTTACAATTTTGATACATGTTATTTGAAGTTTAGGCATTCGTTACAGCTCCAAATGTTTTGTATTATCAGAGGTGGAATATTAATAGCCAGCAATCAAGGCACACTAACATCTCCCTTGGGAGAGGGAGGTGAGACCTCACTTTTTCTCTTATCATGATGCAAACACTTAATATTAAAGTGATATCCCAAAATGTAAATGGCCTGAGCAATCTCATTAAAAAGGGGAAAAATTATATTGCAACTGCAGAAAACCTGCCCACAGATAATATTACTTCAAGAAACGCACATGAGTTTAGCAGAGCACCAGAAGTTGACTAAATTTGGGATGTTGACAGTGGTAACCAGCTCCTACCAAATAGGCAGAAAGAGGGGCACTGCTACATTAATCCCTGAATATTCATCCTTACAGTTACAAGAGACCTATCAGAATAAGACGGGAACCTTGGTTATGGTTAGGGGGACCTGGTGGGGTGCTCAATACACAGTAGCCAGTATTTACATCCCTCCAGGTGCAGATGCATCCTCTCACCAGAACTTGTTTGACAGAATTCTATAATTTTGACAAGGAGTTTTGTTGATAGGGGGAGATCTGAACTTACTGATGGACCTGGGACGGGACCGTTCCAATCCACGTCCCCCACGTATGACTACAGGACAACGACACGAGAGATGTTTAGTGAGGGACCTGGGCCTTACAGACATGTGGCGCTATCTGAATTGGGGAAGGCGACAATACATATTCTATTCAGGAGCCCACCACACATAGTCCCGCATTGATTATTTTTTGATAACAGCAAACCATTGGGACCAGGTTAAACAAGTACATATACATCCAATCCTCTTATCAGACCATGCACCGATTCAGATTGAACTGTATATGATGATAGAACAGAGCCCAAGACAATGACACTTTAATAACTCCCTATTAAGGGACCCACATTTTGTAAAATTAATATGCCAATGTACCACTGAAATAGTATATCAAAATGCCTCTCCTGAAATTACGTTAGGGATATTATGGGACACAATGAAAGTGACCATTTGAGGAGAATCCATTAAATACACAGCAGGAGTTAAAAAACGAAGAGAACAGCAACAAAAAGACCTTGAAGGGGAACTTCAATTCTGGCAGGCAGCTCACTTACAGGGGGATCTCAGCCCAGAGACAGATCACCAAGATTAAAATGAAACTACAAAACATTTTGAATTATAAAATGGAGCAAGCCCTTCTATATCTCAAACAGAGATATTATGAGGGTGGAGAGAAAGCTTCTAAAATTCTAGCATGTAGACTATGCTGCCAGTGAAAACAAACGATGGTCACTCAACTCAGACACCCCCACTCCCGTCAAATTCTTACTACAACTAAAGACATTTTAGAAGGGTTCAGACATTTTTACGCAAACCTATAACACAAGATCCTGAACCTTGGGACAATAAATACACCTCTTTTATTCAAAACTTGGCCCTCCCTCAACTCACAGAGCTACAAAGGCAGTCATTGCAACATATCACTCCCCAAGAGATAAGTAAGGTTATAAAGATGGCAAAATCAGGGAAGAACCCAGGCCCAGATGGCTTGACCTCCAAATTTTATAAAAAAGCTTTCAAAAAGATCTACTCCCTATGTTAGGGACACTCTACCAGGATTTACAGAGTGATGAAACGGCCTCCCCATCCTGGCAATATGCCAATATATCAGCCATCTTGAAACCTGATAAAGACCCACTTAATTGTGAATCCTATATACCTATCTTGGTCCTAAATCAAGGTTATAAATTTCATGTTAGTATACTAGCCCATCATTTGGAGCTCATATACATAAACATACATAGAATTTGACAGCAGATAAGGACCGCTTGGCCCACCTAGTCTGACCATTTCCCTACCTAATGGATAAGCTGCAGATCCTAGTTAACCAACAGCCTACTTCCTCCTACCCCCCCAGAATTGCTTTATGTCTGTCCCATGTATTCTTGAATTCCCCTACTGTTTTTGACTCCACAACCTCCTCAGGAAGGCCATTCCATGCATCCACCACCCTCTCCGTGAAAAAATACTTCCTTACATTACATCTGAGCCTTCCCCCCTCTATCTTCAGATTGTGCCCCCTTGTTCTTGCACATTTCTTTTTCTGAAAGATGCTACTCTCTTGGACTTTGTTGATTCCCATGAGGTACTTGAAAGTTTCTATCATTCCCCGCTCTCCCTCCTTTCCTCGAGGGGGTATATATATATATACACATCTCTCGTTTACTCTCTTCATATGGCTTCTGGTGCAGACCCTGCACCATTTTAGTTGCCCTCCTCTGGATTGCCTCCATCCTGTCTATGTCCTTGCAGAGATGGGGGCTCCAGAACTGCACGAAGTACTCCAGATGGGGTCTCACCAACTGTCTGTACAGAGGAATAAGAACTTCCTGTTTTCTACTGGTGATGCCTCTCCCTATGCATCCCAGTATCCCCCAGCCCTCCTTACTGCCTTCTCACATTGCTTGCCTACCTTTAGGTTGTCTGATATGACTACCCCCAAGTTCCTTTCCATTTTTGTTGTTAATACCTACCCCCCCATTGTGTACTTTTCCCTTGGGTTTTTGTTTCCTAGGTGCATTACTTTGCACTTCTTTGCATTGAGTTTAAGCTGCCATACTTCTGACCATTCCTCCAACCTTGCCAAATCCCTTCTCATCCTTTCCACCCCACCTTGTGTATCAACCCTGTTGCAGATCTTTGTGTTGTCTGCAAAGAGGCACACTTTTCCTTCCAGTCCCTCCGCAATGTCACCTATAAAGATATTAAAGAGAACTGGTCCCAGTACTTAACCCTGTGGTACCCCGCTAGTAACCCCCCATTCTTCAGAGTGGACTCCGTTTACTATTACCCTCTGTGTCCTGTTGTCCAACCAATTTTTGACCCAGGTTACCACCCTGGGACCCACTTCCAGGCTGGCTAACTTGTTTATTAATCTTTTGTGTGGGACTGTTTTCACCAGGAGTAGCACACTAAGCCGAAGCTTGTTTCCAGATGCAACCTGGGAGCTCAAGGAAGTTAGATGACTTGCTCAAGATCACACAGTATGCACCTAGGCTGCTGTGGGATTCAAACCCAGGTCTCCAGATCTGCAGCTCAGAGCCTTAACCCACTGCACTATATTGCCTCAAATGCCTGTGTCAAATGCCTTGCTAAAGTCTAGGTAGGTCATGTCCATAGCCCCTCCCTGGTCTACTACTTTGGTCACCCAGTCAAAGAAATCTATTAGATTTATCTGACATGACCTTCCCACTGTGAATCCATGCTGCCTTGGGTCCTGTGCCCTGCTGGCCTCTAGGTACTCAACAATTCTTTCTTTCAGAAGTGATTCCATCATTTTCCCTACCACTGAGGTCAAACTAACAGGTCTGTAGTTTCCTGCCTCTGCCTTGCTCCCATTTCTGTGAAGGGGAATCACATCTGCCCTCCTCCAGCCCTCAGGTCTCACACCATCCTCCCATGATTTGCTAAAAAGGGTAGTCAGTGGTGTCACTAGTTCTCCTCTTAGTTCTTTTAGAATTCTGGGGTGAATCCCATCAGGCCCCATTGCTTTGTCCACCTTCAGTTTCAAGAGTTCTTTTAGGACCCTTTCTTCTGTGAATGGGCTGGTACTATCTAGAATGCTTTTATTGATTGGTTTAGGTATCTCCATCCCCTCTTCTTTTGCGAATATTGAGCAGAAGTATTTGTTCAGTATCCTTGCTTTTCACTGTCACCTTCTGCTCCCCTTCCCCTTTATTAAGCCTCACTGTCCCTCCCTTGGTCTTTCTAAGCTCCCTAATGTACCTGTGAAAGGTTTTATCTCCCTTCTTAATTGAGCTGGTGATCTTTTCCTCAGTTTGGGCCTTTGCCATTCTGACTGCCTTCCCCGCTTCCTGCTGCTTTAATTGGTACAGTTCTCTGTCCTGCTCCTCCTGTGTTTCCTTATACTTACTGAATGCTATATTGTTCTCCCTAACCTTCCCTGCCACCTCTTTTGAAAACCATAGTGGTTTTTTGCTTCATTTTGTTTTGTTTATTTGCTTCACACAAAGGCTTGTTGCCTCTATGGTGGCAGTTTTAATTTTTCCCCATTATTCTTCCATCCCTCCTTCTTGCCCTTTTGCTAGTGCTTTTCTGAGGCACTCTCCCATTTTGCCAAAGTCAGCCCTTCTAAAGTCCAATACCCTCACTTTTGTATGACTTGACTCTACGGTTGTGTTTATTGTGAACCACATTGCTTAGTGGTTGCTTGTTCCCAGATTGCCACCCACTTCTAAATCTGAGATCCTCTCTATGTCCCTGTTTGAGAGTACCAGGTCTAAGACTGCTCCCTCCCGAGTGGGTTCCAATACTTGCTGTCTGAGACATGTCCCCTGTAGGGCATCAAAAATGACCCTGCTCTTGGATGTGGCTGCAGCAGAGGTACTCCAGTTAACATCTGGCATATTCATGTCCCCCATCAACAATATCTCCCCTTTTTCTGCCATTCTAAGGATGCCTTCTATCATTCTCTTGTCCATTTCCTTCCCTAAGATGGGGGTCTGTATACAACCCCTGTGCAGATTATGGTGCCATTTCCAGTTTCCAGGATGACCCACAGTGCTTCCTCTCCTCCCTGTTCACCCCTTAGTTCCATTTCTTTGATTCCTTCCATTACATGGAAAGCTACTCCTCCTCCTCCTCCTCTTTACTCTCCCTGTCCCTCCTGTAGATTGTGTACCCTGGTATGTTGACATCCCAGTCATGGTTCTCTGTGTACCATGTTTCTGTGACTACCACGATATCCAGGCATCCCTCTTCCATCAAGGCTACTAGTTCAGGGAGCTTGTTACCCAGACAATGGGCATTGGTACTCATCATCCTCCATTTTTTGATGGCATTACCCCTTTGAGCCCCATCCCTGTCCTTACTGCCTTTGCCTTTTTCTCCATTTACACCTGTCCTGCTCCATATCGACTTCTCTAACTTGGTGTTTACCTTAGTAACTACCCTTGTTTTAGGGGGGCTGGGATTTCCGTGCCCCTTTTCAGTGTCTCCCCCTTGGCTAGTTTAAATACTTGCCAATGAAGCATTTAAACCTTTCACCTAGGATCCTGGTTCCCCTCCTGGACAGATGCAGACCATCGCACCAGTATAGGCCTGTATACCTCCAGGTGGACCCCCAGTCCCCAGTGAAGCCAAACTCTAAGCTCCACACCAGTTTTTCAACCATTCATTGAATCCAATGGTGTGGAGCACCCTAATCTCACCTATGCCATACACAAGCAGCACCTCCGAGATGGTTGACGTGCATGCTACTTGCCTAAGGCCCCTCCCCAACTCCACAAACTCCTCCTGCACTGCTCTGATCCCATTCCCAGCCAGGTAATTTGTCCCTAGGTGGACAATGATGTCCAGCTCCCTCTCCTGTGCAGCTGCTCCCACGATCCTGAGGATTTGCTTCCTGTCCCTCAAAGCCATGGCGCCGGGCAGGAACCTTACCTCCCCCTCCCCTCTGTCCTCCATTTCTACCCCCCCAATGCCCTCCAGAAACCATCAGCTACAACTCTGACCCACCACCCCAGTGCATGTTTTCCTTCCTTTCAACAAGACAACCTGCACAACAATTTAACAGAAAATATACCCTGCCAAAAACAATTTCAATCAGAGAAAAATAAAGCAGTAAACTGTAAAACCTGTAACAAAACCTGTAAGCACAACCTGTAACAATTTTTTTTTTGAATATTCTGTTTATTAAGAATTTTCTTTTACAAACGATACATGTATGACATACAGCAACGAGCAACCACACAAACAGACATACTGACATCCCAGATAAAACTAATAATACATAACAAATAATAAATAATAACAAATAACAAGTAGATGCAATTGAGTGTGCATTTCAATCTATACCTTTGGACATATTCAAGTACTCACAGTTAGACACATAAAACCCAAGATATCCATTTCATTCTCATTCTGTGCAAGATAATAGTATCATGAACACATATTAGACAGTGACTACTCAGTTAGCGAGAGGAGCCCTTCCCCCTTGGACTGGCATTTATACTGGTGTTTATATACTCAGCCCTGTGCGTAGCATTATGTTTTCAGATATACTCAAGGATGCCAGAAAGGGAGCCCAGTCCCTCAAGAACGCCTCCTCCCTATCCCTCATCAGCAATGTAAGCCTTTCCAATGCTAAAGAGCGGATGGCCATTCTCCACCACTCAGTCACCATAGGCCCATTCCCAGTGATCCAAGTGTTCTGAATACAGTGCCTGGCCAGTACAAACAGGACTCTTATCCACCTAGGCAGTGGCAGCCACTCCTCCTCCCCTCCTACTACCTCCACCCCAAATAGACAAACCAGGGGGTCCCGAGACAACTGCCCTCCTGACACCTTATTTACCGCTTGTACTACCTCCTCCCAAAACTTAACCAAGGCTGGGCATGACCAGAAACAGTGAAAGAAGGTACCCATCCCCCTGTTACATCTCCGGCACAATGGGGATAATGCGGGATGTGCCCTATGAACCGCCACTGGGGACCAGTATGCTCTATGCAAAAACTTATAGAAGGCCTCTTTAAACTTATTACACACCATGATCCCCTCCGGCATCCCCAGGACTAACTTCCAATTCTTTTCCGATATTTGTTGTCCTAAATCTCTCTCCCAAAGGGCCTTTGTGACACCAGTTAGATCCGGCAAATTTTGCTTATCCTGTTTAGCCACTTTCCCTATAAATCCTTTTGGGTCTTTCCTAGCCTGACATACCATCTGCTCTACTATATTCGGGTGCAGCCCTCCCTTATCCCCCATTCCCATCTTCCCCACAAATGCTTTCACTTGCAGATATCGGAATAATTGGGATGTCCCCAGCCTCACATCTCGCCTAATCCTGTCAAACTCACTTAGCTCTCCCTACTCCAGAAGGATGCCCACATAGGCTACTCCCCCCCTTTCCCATTCTAGGAACCCCCTATCCTCCATCCCAGGCACAAAGAAGGGATTCTTCACTATCGTTAATAGCACAGTCTCCCTCTGAGCCAATCCTTTCCGCCACCACATATGGTCCCACACCTCCAGTGTTTCCCTAACTAATGGGTTACCGTTCCCCAGTTCCCTATATGCCCGAAGTCCCTTACTATGCAGGTAGGCTGTAAGTCTCCCTGGGGTCCCCTCTTGTTCCAGCTCTACCCAACTGGCCACCACCGGCCTGTGGACCCAGTCAGCTATCCCCCTGAGCTGCACCGCCCTGTAGTAAGCACCCAGATCTGGGAAGTTAGGCCCCCCTTAATCCTATCCGCCTTAAGCCTTTTCAGGCTAATTCTGGGCTTCTTGCCCTGCCAGATAAAATCCGAGAACCCCCTCTCCAACCTTTTCACATCTCTCATTATTAGCCTCACCTGCAACATTTGCATGGGATATAGGATACAGGGAATAATATTCATTTTTATTAGATTAATCCTCCCAATCCAGGACACAGGGAGCTGCATCCATCGCTTAAGATCTGCCAGAACCGATTTAATCAGGGGTTGATAATTTAACCTATATAGCTCTTCCCATCTCTGCCCTATCCAGACCCCTAAGTATTTAAAGTCCATCTGGACCACCTTAAATCCAATTTGCTGTACCTCTTGGCCAACATGCGGGAATCCCATAACTTCAGATTTCCTGACATTAATCTTATAACCTGAAAACCTACAAACCTCTCGATAATACTCATTAAATGCCCCATGGATCTGTGCAGATCTCCCAAGAACAACAGCATATCGTCCGATATAAGCGCCAACTTATACTCTCTCCTCCGCATCCCCTACTCCCACCACACCCTGTGCTGGCGTATCACTGGCCATGGATTCGTTGCCAAAGGCAAACAGGGGGATGGTAGGCTTCCCTGCCACACTCCCAACCTGAATCTTTCCAAGTGGCATCCATTTACTACAACAAGCGCATTCGGCCTAAGATACATGGCCCTGACCCAACCTATGAACGAGTCACCCAAACCAAACCGGGTCAATACTTCAAATAGGTAGTCCCATTCCACCCTATCAAATGCTTTTTCAGCGTCCAAGGAGATCACCCCCATTTTCCCACGGGTCCGGCCTGCCCGCCCTATGATATTAAGCAGTCTTCGCACATTATGATAGGACTGATGCCCCTTGATAAACCCGGTCTGGTCTGGGTGAATCACCCCCGGAAGTATATTCTCCAATCTAGTAGCCAAGACCTTGGCCAAGATTTTCAGATCTACATTAAGCAACGAGATAGGTCGGTAAGCTGTGCAATCCGACTCGTCCTGCCCCCTCTTGTGTATTAGGCAGATATCCGCATCGTAGCATGAGTCAGGCAGCACTGGGATCTCCCCCTCCACTCCCTCCTCAAATACCCTACTCAATGTGTCGGCCAGCTGCCTCCCCAAAATTCTATAATACTCGACGGGGAATCCATCTGGCCCACTGGCCTTTCCCAACTGCAACTTCTGTATAGCCCTTAGAATTTCTACTCTAGAAATGGGTTGGCCCAGCAACTCCTTCTGCTCATCTGTAATCCTCTGCAGAGACACTCTGTCCAAGAACTCTCGTATACAATCTTCCTTCCCAGTATGCTCCACCCTATATAACTTCTCGTAAAAACTCCTGAAACAGTCTGCTATTTCCTTTGAGCTAGTAAGGACCTGCCCCTCCGCACCCTTCACCCTCAGTATTCGTGTTGAGCACCTACCCCCTTTCATCAACCTCACCAGCATGGGTCCTGGCTTATTCTCCCACTCAAAAACCCTTCTTTGACAATAGAACCATGCTTTCCCGGCCTTGTCTCTTAATAAGGTATTAAGAGCTTCCCTCGCCGTTATTAACAATCTGGTGGTATCCCCTCCTTCTCCTCCCCCTACCCGCTTCTCCAACTCCTTCACTTGTCTCTCTAGCTCCTCCCTCTTACACCTACTCTGTTTCTTGATTTTAGCTACATAGGCTATTAAGGCCCCCCTCATAAAGGCTTTTCCCGCCTCCCAGAAAATGGTACTAGAGACCTCACTCGTGGAGTTCGTCTCCTCGTATAGCTTCCACTGCTCTGCCAAGTACTCCCTAAATGACTGGTCTTTGGCTAGGTATGTAGGAAATTTCCAAGTGGCAGGTCTGTCCTCAGGCACTCCCCCCCCCGACAGTTTTAGCATAACCATGGCATGATCTGAGATAAAGATGGGACCATGGGCTATCTCTCTTATCCTACCCACCCAGTCTCTGGGGAGATAGATATAATCCAAATGAGAACAGGTCTTGTGAGGGTTAGAATAAAAGGTATATTCCCTCGCACTGGGGTTTACCGCCCTCCAACCATCCATCATATCCAAATCTGCTACTCCAATTCGCCACTGGTTCATAGCCTCTGTAACTCATCCCTTTCCTGCAGAATGATCCATGCATGCATCCATGGTCCAATTGAAATCTCCTCCCATAATAAGCCCAGGAAATTGCTCTCTGGTCAGCAGACCCAGCAAAGAGGTATAGAACTGCGGTTAATACACTGCTGGTGCATATACACAGCCAAACGTGAATGTCTCCCCACGTCACATTCCAGTGACAAAAATATACCTGCCCTCTTTCGGATGTCTCACAACTCTTTTCACCTCAAAGAGCAGGCTCTTATGAAAAAGTATCGCTACACCCCTTTTATGAGAGGAGTAAGAGGCAGCCAAACATTTCCTCACCCAGTTCCGTACCAACTTGGCATGTTCCAATTCTGTCAGGTGGGTCTCTTGCAACAAAGCCACCTGCGCCCCCCCCTTTTCAATGCAGTCAAAAGTGCTGCCCTCTTTACTGGGCTCCCTATGCCTTTTACATTCCCAGGGACAACATTAAGGTTCACTGCATCACCCATCCCACCCTAAACATCTTTTCAGATACCAAACCATTTCCACCCGACATTCTCCTGTACATTTCCATTGTATCGGAACATTTTAAAATAAGCTTGCACATTGTCTGATTTCTACACACTCGATTGCATCTAAAGAAAAAAACTAACATAATTGCACTAACAATAATAACAGTAATAACCCTACTCATGCTAACATTTTTAACTTTACAACCCTGATATGCTCCCCCACCACCTTTCAGCCTCAGCTACCCCTCCCTACCCTCCCCACTCGTACTTCCCATCCCTCCCCTTATCTACACTAATTGCTAACATAGCACAAGTGTATATTCAAGAAAAATGAACACTCAGATATACTCCTCCACAACTGAGATGCGCGTCTCGCCGCTCCCCCCAGCAGCCATGTCCGCTCCATCCTGGTAACCTCCCCCAGTGGCTCCACCAAAGAAAAGCAAAGGCATGAGACACCAGTCCACTGTCCATCCATCCTTTCCTTCTCCCCTTCCCCCCTGGGGTCCCCCCTGCTGCCCTCTTCCCCCCTCCGCTCCTATCTCCTTACTGTCGACCTACCCCCTCGACCCCAAGTACCCAACCACTCTTCCAGGCCCCATTCTTATAATCCCCGGTCATGGGTCCCATCACCCAATATGGCAACCTGCCTTCACCATAAGGATTCCATTACTCCCACACACACACCCTCCCCCAGAGGAGCGAGGGCACAGTCCCGTCCTAGTGGCCCATTCCATCCCTTACCTCTAATATCCCCCATCCCACCCCCTGCCTCTCCCGATACTATCCAGCAGTAAGAAAAACTCCTTCATCTATCCTACCCCACCCTGCCCCCAAAGTGTATCCCCTCGGGTTGAGCACTTCCCCCCAACTTATAACAAGGTTCAATTTTTCCCCCTCTCCCCTCATCCCCCGGCCTCATCACACTACCTGTGCTGATATCCGTTCTCCTCAATTGCACCACTGCACGACCTCCCTTCCCATTCAGGGGAGAGCTGGGCCGCATGGATGCACTGAAGGTATGAGGGCTAGGCTGCGCCAACTACTAGCACATGGCCAATCCGCCCCTGCCCCCTCGCTACAGGACCCAAACCTCCGATCCACTAATCTCATGCTCCGTGGCCCCATCCCCTTCGGACACCCACGAGGGGTGTATGATAGCGGGGATGAGAGGCAGAAGAGACCGAAGGAGGCACAACAAAGCAACCTGGACTATATTCAGAAGCTTTAGTATACCCCCGCGGGGCAGCCGCCCTACTTCCACTGCCCAGCCTGAACGGTCTCGGCCTTCCCCCCCAACTCTGCCATGCAATCCATATCCACAGGCTCTTCCCTCTTAATTATATTACTATCCGACAACCCCTCTAGTACAAAGATCAACAGAAACATGCAAAGAGAGGAGGTATAACGGGACACCGAGGATGCGAGGGCCAGGCCGCGCCATCAAATTACACACGCTAGGCCGGCCCCCGCTCCTACCTTATTGATATCAGGTATGCGGCCTAAAGGCCTCGCTCTCCACAGTCCCCTCATCCACATGTACTCTCGGGGCTCACGATAGAGCAGAGGTCCAAAGGGGAGGCAAGGGGAGATACTTCACAACATCGTCTTCGGCCATCTCAGCCTCCTAATGTCCGATAAATGTCGGTACCCTCCAAACCAGTCACCGTCCCTTCTTAACCATAGATTCCTCAAATGAATAAGGTGCAACAGCGCAAACAGCTCACACTTAACAAATAACACGAACCAACAGGAGTGCAGCACATATGCACAAGCTCTATTCCGCCCAACCATCCAGCTCTTCCTCACTCTCCCGCTGGTCTTCAGCTCACCCTCCTCCTCAAGGCCTTCACAAATTCTTCTGCTTTCTCAATCTCCCAAAAGGAGTAAGTTGCCCCTTCAAGTTTAATCTTGAGTGTTGCAGGGTAAACAAGAAAGTTTTCCACCTTCAGACTCCTCAGCTGAGCCATGAGTCCATTGAATGCCTTTCTTTTCTTCAGCAGGCGTGCCAAGTAATCCTGCGAGAGGAACAGCTGGTGACCTTCAAAACTCAGGGAGCCCTTTGCTCGGTATGCCTTCAGGGTCACCTCTCGGTCTTGAAAATTATGGAACCGCATGATAATCTGATGGGGAGACTGATCCGCCGGCGGCCGCGGCATAACTGCCCGATGTGCTCGTTCCAATTTCACACGGCCATGCTTCATATTGAGGCCCAGCAGCTCTGGCAAGACCCTGCTACAAAAGTCCAGGGCATCATTACCCTCTTGCCCCTCTGGAAGCACTCTTAAGCACAGGTTCAGCCACCTATGGTAATTCTCTTGATAATCATAGGCCTCCTTGAATTCCTCCAGCTCCTTCTGGAGGGCTCAAACTTGCCCAGGAACCATCAGCACCTCATCTTCCAACCTAGAGATTCTTTCCTCTGCCTCTGTAAGCCTGGTACCTTGCTGCGCTTGCTGCTCCAGCACCTCCTGCAGCCTGCAGTCCAGCTTGTCTTCCAGCTTAATTAGGCGCGGTTCGAGGGCTGCAAGTACTTGGCCCGTTAGCTCCTTCCCTAACGCCGTGACTTCGGCAGCTGAAAGTGAGACTAGGCCCGCATTTTCACTCACAGAGGCCGATGCACACTTCTTTCCGGTTTTCCCGGTCGCCCGCTGATTTTTGGATGGCATGGGGGTTAAAAACTCATCCATCGCGCTTTCCTCCACCCGACTATATAGTTTTAGCCACTTAGGGGTAAATTATACCTTTAGATTATCATTAATTAACGGCTGCCCAGGCAGAGAGAGCAAGAAACGTGACCGCTCAGTTAGCTGCTCATTAGCGCCCCCCAACCTGTAACAATTTAATAGAAAATATACCGTGCCAAAAACAATTTCAATCAGAGAACAATAAAGCAGTACCCCAGGAAGTCCCTTACCATACTTCCTATAACAGGAAATAATACAAATGGCCAACCATTTGGACAAGCACTGTTTAAAAACTGGAATGCCCTCTTTCCCAGAGTGAAAGAAACAAACAGCTGTGAGGACTTCCTGCAGTCCCTCATGCAATGAACATAATATCTCAGTATTCTATGTACATCTAAAGTATGAAACAATGCTTCCTCTGGATTGGCATGCTCTGGGAAATAAACAGGTAGGTGGATGGTTTGATTCAGGGTAAACTCAGACACCACCTTTGGTAAAAACTTAGGGTTGGCATGCAAAGACACCCTGACTTTGTGGAAAATCAAATGAGGATACTCACATCAGAGTCTGAAGCTCAGAAATCCTTCAAGTAGAAGTAACAGTGACTAAAAAGAAAAAATTACTCACCTTAGTAATGTTGTTTCTTCTAATGGAGTATTGCTGTATTCTGACAATAGCAGACTACCAAGCAGTACCTCCATGGAGGAGGGACAGAACCTACTTAGGAAATAGGCTCTGAAGCACAGCTGTAGCAAACTGAGCATCACTCCTAGCCTGGATATCCAGAGAGTAATGCTTGGTAAAAGTGTGAACTGTTTTCCAGGTAGCTGCTTGACATATCTCTAAGATAGGAATATCCCTGGCAGCAGCCAGGGAAGCAACTGTACCTCTGGTAGAGTGAGCCCTCAGGCCTGAGGTTGGAATCCTACCTAGTTTTTCATAGCAAAATTGAATGCAAGAGACAATCCACCTGGCAATGGATCTTTTAGTGGCAGGTTTTCCTTTACCAACCTCACCATAAGTGAGGAACAGTTGGAGGGAGTCAAACCTGTGACCCTTGGTACGTTCTATGTAGTAGCTAAGGGCTCTTTTCACATCCAGACTGTGCAACCGCCTCTCACCAGAGGAGGAATGGTCAGTGAAGAACACAGGAAGAGACATAGATTGGTTAAGGTGGAAGTCTGAAACCACCTTAGTTAAAAACTTCCTGTTAGTCCTGAGGACCACCTTATCTCTATGGAAAGAGATAAAATCAGGCTCCACTGACAGGGCTTGTAACTCACTTATGCGCCTGGCAGAAGTGATGGCCACCAAGAACACAGTTTTCCAAGTCAAGTACTTCAGCTCTGCTGAGGACAAAGGCTCAAAAGGGGGTTGCATAAGCTGAGCAATGCAAACATTAAGGTCCCAAGCAAGGGCAGGGTCCCTGAATGGCGGATTGGTATGAAGCAATCCCTTGAAAAACTTGGAGAATACAGGGTGAGCTGAAAGAGAAGAAGGCTTACCTGCTGAAAGAAAAGCAGAGACAGCTGTCAGATGCACCTTTAGTGTAGCTGGTCTGAGTCCCAAGCTATTCAGATGAACCATATAGTCAAGGACTGTGGGCAGGTCAGCAGACTCTGGGGAAATATGCTTCCCAGAGCACCATATGGAGAATCTTTTCCATTTGGAATTATAAGTAGTTCTGGTGGAAGGCTTCCTAGAAGCCTTTAGAATATCCATAACACCTTGAGAGAGGTGTAAATCAGCAAACTCTAACTCTTCAAGAGCCAGGCCTTGATATTGAGAGATTTGAGATTCAGGTACCAAACCCTCCCCTGAGCACAGGTTAACAGGTTGTAATTCCTGGGAAGAGACAAGGGAAGGTGGACTGCTAAGGACAACAGGAGAGGGTACCAGGGCTGTCTGGCCCAGTCTGGAGCAATCAGAATCACCTTGCAGGGTTGAGACCTGATTTTGACTAGCACCTTGAACAGGAGAGGGAAGGGGAAAAGCATACAGGAACTTCCCTTCCCAATTGAGAACCAGGGCATCCAGGGGGACTGAGCCCAACACTGGGGGCCTGCAGCAAAAAAGGGGAAGTTGGTGATTGTCTGGGGCTGCAAAAAGATCTATCTGTGGGGTGCCCCATCTGGAGAAAATCACCTCCAAAACCAGGGGATCCAGTGACTATTCGTGATGGCCCTGAGATATCCTGCTGAGAGCATCTGCCAGGACATTGTCCTTGCCTGGGAGGTGTACTGCTGTAAGGGAGGTGTTCAGGGAATATGCCAGAGACCACAACTTCATTGCTTCTGTGCACAAGGCCGTAGAACGAGTGCCCCCTTGCTTATTGATATACCACATTGTGGTGGTATTGTCTGTCCTAATCTGAACAACTTTGTTCTGAACAGACTTGGAAAAAGCTTGAAGTGCTAGAAACACTGCTCTGAGTTCTAACAGATTGATGTGAAGCAGAGATTCCTGAGGGGACCACAACCCTTGGGTGGTCAGGTCTCCCAAGTGGGCCCCCCACCCCAAGAGGGAGGCATCTGTAGTAAGGATTAAAGAGTGAGACTGAGTGACAAAGGGAACTCCCTGTCTTAGATTGTTCTGATCCTGCCACCACTGTAAGGCCTGGATCAGGGTTCGAGTCACTGGGATCAGTTTGGTCAGAGGGTCCTTTTCTGAGACCAAAAGGCTCTCAACTGGAACTGGATGTCCCTCATCTGAAATCTTGCTCCCTGCACCACTGCTGTAGAAGCAGCCATGTGCCCCAGGAGCTGCAGAAAATGCCTTGCTGGTCGAGACACCTGTAGGGCGAATGAAGAGGCCAGTGTGATAAGGGTCCTTGCCCTGTCCAGGGGAAGGAAGGCTCTTGCCTTTTCTGTATCTAGCTCTGTGCCTATGAAGGTGAGGAGCTGAACAGGCTCTAGAACTGACTTTGAAAGATTCAGAAGGAAACCTAGAGAGGTGAGCAGTTGCTGAGTTATCTGTAGGTGTAACTTGACTTGGTCTGGGGACTGGCCTACTATGAGCCAGTCGTCCAGGTATGGGAAGATGGCAATCCTTTGCCTTCTTAGGGAAGCAACTACTACTGCCAGACATTTTGTGAACTCCCTTGGAGCAGAGGTTAGGCCGAAGGGCATTGCTCTGAATTGGTAATGGCCTGAGGGCAGCTCGAACCTGAGGTATTTTCGATTGGTGCTTTTGATGAGAATATGGAAACAGGCATCTTTGAGGTCCAGGGAGACTAGCCAGTCCCCTGGCCTTAGAGAGGGTAGAATTATTCCCAGAGTCACCATTTTGAACTTTGGCTTTAAAAGGTGCTTGTTTAAATATCTGAGATCCAGGATGGGCCGCCATTCTCCTGTCTTTTTGGGGGTGAGGAAGTACCTGGAGTACAATCCTTTCCCTTGGTGTAGGGGTGGAACCCTTTCTACAGCTCTGAGAGCCAAGAGGGAAGAGACCTCTGCCTCTAGGGCAAGTGCCTCTGAAGGATTTGTGGGTGGAAAGGATCTGGTTCTCAACTTTGGAAATTATTTGAAGCTGAGAACCAGTCCCTGGCTTACTACCTCCAGGACCCATTTGTCTGATGTTAAGGACTTCCAGTCCTGGACAAAGTAAGCCAGCCTGCCCCCTACAGGAGGTGGAGAATCGGCCCTGGCAAACCCATCAGGGCGCCCGTTTGGCAGGGGGTTTAGGCTGAGGGATGGAAGCAGGTCTGCTTGTACCCCTTCTGCCTCTCCCTAAAGAACCCCTCTGAGCATAGGCAGAAGAGGAGGCCTGCTTGGTAGAAAGGCCTATGAAAAGGCCTGCCCTGCCCCTGGATGCTGCCTCTGAGGAGTGGCTTGCCTTTCTTGGCCTGAGCACTCCTATAGGTGGTCCTGTATTCATCCATTTTTCATGTAGTTCTCTGTTTTCTCCCCAAACAGAGAATTACCCACAACAGGAAAATCCATGGCCTTAGTCTGGGTATCCTGGGACAGGCTAGTACATCTGAGCCAAGCCATCCTATGAAGGGCCACAGATGTAGCCATGACTCTAGATGAAACATCATTGGAGTCCACTGCAGCATGGAACTGCACCTTGGATGCCTCAATACCATCAGCAGCCACCTGCTCCAGCTCCTTGGCAAGCTGGCCAGGGACCTGTTTAGCTAAAGCCATGACAGTGTCCCATCTAGATTTCTGATATCTAGCTGTATAGGCCATATAATTGGCCTGCCTGAGTCCCAAGGATGCTGCCATGTACTGTTTCTTTGCCATGGCATCAATCCTCCTGGAGTCCTTATCTGGGGGGGGTGTGAAGCCAAGGGTATATTAGCCTTATCACAGGCTGCAGCCTGCACTACCCCAACATGGCGGCATTGCTGGGTAAGGAACTCCATATCTGAGCCTGACAGAGTATACCTCTTGTCCATTCTTTTATCCACAGGAGGTATAGAATTAGGAGTCTTTAAAATCTTAAATGTCTGTTTCCCAAAAGACTTGTGTAAGGGAATAGACAGCCTCCTGGACTCTGGGATATCCATCATTTCCACATAGTCAGGCTCTTCCTGGTCATCCACAGCTTCTTCCATAGGATGCTGAAGGGTCTCTGCCACTTTCTTGTAAAACATGAAATGGGAGGGGGGGACTCAGAAAGCCTAGGAGGAGACACTCCTGAAGGTCTGTCTGGGGAGATGTCCGGGTCAATGGGCACATCCAGACTTTCATAATCACATTCACTTTCCTCATACTCTCCTTCCTCCTCCTCCGGTTCATAAAATTCCTCCAAATCATAATCCGGAACCGGTGGAACCGGCCAAACCGAGCGCCTTCCTGATGGTGCCAGTTCGGTCGGAACCGAGGATAGCGACTGAACAATTTTTATCGCTTTGGCTATTTCATCAGCAGTTGGAGAAGAAACTTTTGGATCCACACCAGCTGATTTATCCCTTCTTGTTCTCTTAACCAGAACCAACTCCTCGGAATCGGTTCTCCTTTTGCCTGAAGAAGTTTTTCCCTGGTCAGAGGGCACTCCTTCTGGTTCAGTTTGAACTGAACCAGGCTGGCCATCCGGGTCAGCGGACTTTTTGGCCTCCCTTTCCCTGAGCCTACCAACTCTCTTTTCTAGGGTAGCTGCAGGAAAATTTTTACAAATCTGGCAGTCTGAATCGAGGTGGTCAAACCCCAGACAATAAACACAGATGGTGTCGGGGTCAGCCTTAGCAAAGACTTCCCCACACACACTACAGTGTTGAAACCCAGTGGGCCTGGTTTTTCTTTTGGGTTTCTCAGACATGGTACCAGTCCTAACAAAACTTACTCTTTTAATGGCAATCCGCCAGGCAAGACACTCTTATTGGTTCCTGACCGTGTTACGGGTTGTGGAAAAAAGCGTAGTAAAATCTGTTTTTTTTAGAACCAATAAGAACTGGTAACCACACTCTAAAAGTAGAAGTAAAGATTTTTAAACAACTTGATCAGTTCAAACCGAACCGATGAAACGTTTACAAATTCCACACAGAATAGAAAAACAATATAAACCTATCTAGTACTCACGAATACCACAGACAGAAACTGAACCGACAGGTTGCAGTTTAAATTCGGTTGAAAACTGAGAAAAATTGACTTTAACCGACAAATTGAACTGAGCAAAGGAGAAATCTCTGGAGCGACTGTTCAGTGAGGCAAAGTAAAGAATCTGACGGTTTGTGTTCAAATAGCAACAGACAGAGTCTCAACCGAGCTCGAGCTCAGCGTTCCATGCCTGGCATGGAAAGTTAACTCTTTCATCTCCAGGGCAGTTCAAAGGTTGGGACTCACTGCTATTGTCAGAATACAGCAAGACTTCATGTTGTTTGAATAATGCTTTCCATGACAGACAGCAGAGCTCACATGTTGCGGTTGGCTCAAAAGGAGCCAAAGTAAGTTTCTCTAACATAAAATGTAAGTCCCAAGGTAGAACTGGCTTACGGATGGGAGGCTTTAAATGAAGAATGCCTCTCAAAAATGTATGGGACACCTCCAGTTGTGCCACCATACAGCCATCAATAGGCATATGGAAGGCTGAAATAGTAGCCAAGTGCTCTTTTGCAGACCAGAATCTGAGAGGGACTGCAAGTACTCCAGAATCTGATTCACAAGACAAGTGAAAGGATCTAAATAATTGGAAGCCGCCCACAAAGTAAAATGCTTCCACTTCATGGAATAACTGGCAGTAGTGAAAGGCTTCCTAGCAGCCACCAGCACATCAGCCACCTTTTGGGATACCCTAAATCTAGCCATGGCTATATCTTCAAGAACCAGGCATGGAGATATAGAGACTTGAAGTCCAGATGGACCAAGGAGCCCAGTTCCTGTAAGAGCAAGCCTTTGCATAGGAGCAGAGGTACCGGAGATTCCACCATCGACTGTGGCAGTAAGGGGACCAGATCTGATGAGGCCAGAAGGGAGCAATGAGGATCACAGTTGCTTCTTCTATCTGAAGCTTGAGCAGCAACCTCTGAATTAGCAGAAAGGGAGGAAAGGCATAGAGGAACCTCCCTTTCCAAGAGAGGGACAATGCATCTTGCCAGAAAACTCCAGGCCCTAGAGTGAGCGAGCAGAAAAGCAACAATTTTGCATTGACTGGAGAAGCAAAACAGTCCAACTGTGGATGACCCCCACCTGTCGAACAGGTCTTCTTTGACCAAGGTCAGCAGTTCCCATTCATGCATCTTGGACTACAACCTTCTTAGTCTGTCTGCCAAGAAGTTTTCTGTGCCTAGAACTGTGCTAGAGCCCAGTACCAGACCCTCACTGCTTCTCTGCACAGGGGTATGAATGGGTCCCTCCTTGCTTGCTGATGTAGTGCACTACACTGATTGTCTGCCTGCACTAGCAGAGGCCCCACAGACAGGTAGTCCTGAAAGGCTTGCAATCCGTATAGAATGGCCCTCATCTCTAGCATGTTGATGTGGAAGGAAATAACCATGGTCCAAGTACCCTTAGTCTGTTGAGGGCCTTGGTGTGCTCCCCAGCCCTGAAGCATCAGTGGTTAGGCTGTAATGAGGGGAGGCAATCAGGAAAGGAACCCCTTTGAGAAGATTGCTGGGTTCTGTGCACCTCAGGAGCACTTTCTTTACTGATGAAGTTACTAGAATCTTGTGGTCTAGATCATCGGTGCTTTGATCCTATTGAACTCTTAAAGTCCATTGGGAGGTGCTGTGGCGTGTGGGCTTGGTGGACACTGGAATTTGGAGCTCTGCATTTTTCTAATATAATGGTGCTTAAATTAACTTTAAATACAACTTTTGTTAATCTACAAACCTAATTATCAGGAGCTGAACCCTTCTAGATCAACATGGGTTAGTCGAAATCTGCACAAAATATTTTTGTGAGCAGAAAAGAACAGCCAAAGTTGGGGACATCTAGGCCCAGCACCAGATCTATGCCACAAGATGGCAACACGGAGATGAGGGCAGAAGAAATGCTCCAATCCTTGGGCACCAAAATGAAGCAACTTTTGGCACCAGTCTCTGCAATGAATAATAAGTTTGATGCCCTTACGTCCAGGATGGTGACTGTCAAAACCACAGTGGAGGGACTCAAATTGGAGGTGGGGGACACTTGTGGGCAGACCAAGAGATACAGCACTGCTGCAATACGGTATGCCAAAGATTCCAAGGCCACACTAAGCAAACCAGAAGTTTTGGAAAACCAAATCCGTTCAGTGAATGTTTGGATTATTGGCATTCCAAAAGAAGCAGAGGATGACCATTTGCCCCTTTTTCTGAAAGACTGGTTGGCAGGGCAATTTAAAGATGACTTGGAGACCCACAAATGACCCATTTTTTTTTAACTTTATATTTTATTTGATTTTTCATTCTCCTTTGATTACAGGCCCATACAAACAGTAAAAACTTATTTACAAGTACAAATGTCAGATTTAATTACATTGACTTCACAGACAGAACCACAGAGAAAAGATAATGAAGGGCAAAAGACTCAGACAGTTCCTTTCTTATCCCCCCTCCCTCCCTTCCTACCCCTGCCTTTCCCCCTTTCCCTCTCCGTCTCTTCCCCTCCTCTATATGGGAACTGGGGATCAGGTAAATATTATGTAAGGGGAATTTAGGGTGTTCAGCTCTTCTAGAAATTCAGTCTTATACATATATTTAATTCTAAATAATTCATTATTGACAGTATGAGGTCTTCGTTCCTTTTTGTGTTTCCCTTTCTTGCTTTAGACCCAGGATGTGACTTCTTTTCTATGCTTTGTGTTTCCCCTTCCCCTCTTATCCTTTCCTTTCCTTTCCCCCCTATCCAGCCCCCCCTTACCCCATTCTACCTTCTTCCCCCTTTTTCTTTTCTGTCTCCTTCCTCTATTTCCCTTTTCCCATTCGCCTTTCCTTTCGTTCCCTTCTTCCACTTCCCTATCAATGTCTCCTATATGAGTAGCTACATTGTGCCAAAGTGCTTTTGTCCAGTTTGCTCTCAGGGCACAAATGTGGAGTTATGTTTCATTATGTACAATACCCATTGTCTCCAACTAACTTCAAATTGCTCCCCCTGGTGGCGAATCCAGGCTGTAATTTTCTCCATCCTATAAATCTCGTTCATCATGTTTTGCCACTCCTTAATTGTTGGAATGTCCGCTGACAACCAATGTTTTGTAATTGCTTTTTTTTGCAGCTAAAATAGCTACTAACATAATTTTCCTAGATTTTAATTCCCTATGCCTGTCTGCATAGTCATTAAAAAGAAATAACTCCCCAGTGATTACTATCGGGGAAGAACACAGTTCTGTTAGAGCTTCTTCTAACTTATCATGAAAAGGTTTGAGCTGCAGACATGTCCAAGATATATGCCCGTGAGTGGCCGGTGAGGTACCACACTTCCTCCAACAAAGTCCCCCAAACACTGTGGTATATTTCAACTGTACTGCTGGAGTTATAAAGAACCTAACAGACACCTTCCAATTAAACTCCTTCCAGTAAGGGGAGGCTGTGACTGTGTGTAATTGTCTAAGGTTCTGCTCCCAGATTTCAGATGGGATCTCCATTCCCAAGTCTGCTTCCCATTTCTGCTTTATATAGTGTGTTATGTTTTTCTTTAAGCTTATTATAGCCTTACATATTTGGGATGTCAGGTGTGCCAGGGGGGCCTTACCTTCTAGTGCTTTCCTTATAAGGTCAACAATGGGGGCGTTATAGTTCTGAATTAGATTTTCCTGTGGGAGCTTCCTGACAAAAGCTGCCACTTGCATATATCTGAATCTGTCCTGCGGGGTTAGATTATATCTTCAGGACAATGTCTCAAAGTTGTTTAAGATGCCATTCTCTAGTAAATGCCAGAGAATGATAATACTATGTTTTTCCCACTTTCTAAAGCCACTGTCTAGAGTGGCAGGTCTAAACTGAGAATTTCTGCCTAAAGAGAAAACCAATTCTCTAACTGTATGAAATTGCTTTGATGCAATAAACTTATTCCATGATACCAGAGTGCTGATTGTATATGGGTTGTCCGTCTGGCTCAAGGGTGAGGGTCTAGGGGAGGAAAGGAGAATCTGATAGGGATTAGTTATATCTTCTGTTTTAACCTCTATTTCTCTCCATTTTGCATAATAGGTTTTGTGTAGCCATGAAAACAACACTCTTAATTGTGCTGCAATATGATAATTTCTAAAGTCCGGAAGTGCTAGGCCTCCATCCTGTTTTGGCAGCTGTAAAGTGATTAATCTGATCCGTGGGCAATTGTTGTTCCAAAGGTATCTAGAAATTTTTTTGTTTAATTCTAGGTAGAATTTTTCTGCAGGGTTTATAGGTATCGTCTGTGCTAAGTATAATATTCTGGGTAACAGATTCATTCTAACTGCTTCTACCCATTGTATTAGTGGAATTGGTAACTCCTTCCACCTTTCGAGATCCTTATATATTGTATCTAATAGGGGGACATAGCTGTATTCATATAGTTTAATTGGATCTGGAATTAGATTAACCCCCAGATACTTTAAGGATTTTAGTTCCATTTAAATGGGAGTTGTTTGGTTGTTCTCTGCAAGGGGGTATAATTTATTTAAAGGACCTCTGTTTTATGTGTATTTAGTTTGTATCTTGCCACTTTACTAAAGGAATCTAATATCCCCCAAAGTGGGGGTAAAGATAATTCTGGATTTGTCAGATATACCAATAGGTCATCTGCGTATAATGCAATTTTGTGTATATCCCCTTCTATTTCTAGACCTCCTATGTTTCTGTCCTGTCTTATTGCTTGTGCCAATGGTTCTAAATAGATTACGAACAACAAGGAACTAAGAGGGCAGCCTTGTCTTGTGCCTCTTAATAAGTTGATTGGAGAGCCTATTGAGCCGTTTATATGTATATAAGCCTTCGGTTGACTATACATTGCCTCTATAATATTGACGAAGGCCTCCGCAAATCCCATTGCCCTTAAGGTCGCGTATAAAAAAGGCCATGCCACCCGGTCGAAGGCCTTCTCCGTGTCCAGGTTCATTAAGAGGAAAGGGGCCCCCGAGCGGGCAGCATGATGTAATATGTGTTGAGTTCTTTTGATGTTGTCTTGGGTCTGCCTCATTGGGATAAACCCACACTGATCATGATTGATGATAGTGCCCAGTATTCCCTCCAGTCTCTGCACATATATTTTTAAAAAGATCTTATAGTCTATATTTAAGATCGATATTGGTCTGTATGAGGCACAGATCGTTTGATCCTTTCCTGGCTTGGGGATACTGGCCACTACCACATAGTGCCAAGAGGGCAGCACAGTCTCCCCTGCGATACTCCTATATGTTTTAAAAGTATGGGCTATGTGTCTCCTTCTAAATTGCTTAAAAATTCCCCAGAGTAGCCATCCGGGCCTGAGCTTTTCCCATTTTTTAAATTTCTGATTGTTGTTTCAAGTTCCGCCTCTGTGATGGGGGCTGTGAGCGTTGCCCTCCATATTTCATTTATTTTGGGTAACTGCAATTGTTCTAAAAAGGATCAAATCCTATCTTCTGCGACTGTATGTTCTGGTGAATAAAGATTTGAGTAAAATTGCCGGAAAGCCTCCCTGATCTTTATGGGGTCCTTTGTCTTACTAGCCAATGCTTCTGAGTAAATTTGAGTGGTCGAGGTCTGCACAGTTTTCAGCCTAAGTCGATGTGCCAATATCCGGGCAGCTCTAGGGCCCCCTTCATAATATGTTTGTTTTAGGTGCTGTAGGGCATGTTCCGTTTTTAAGTCTAAGTGTTCCTGTATATGTTGCTGAGTAGCGGTTAGTAGGGGGTATATAGCTTGGTCTCCCCTTTGATGTTGGTCCTGTAAGTCTCTGAGCTGTGCCTGTCAGTGTTGTAATGTTTCCTCCTGTTTCTTTTTATAATGTGTGGCGTATTCAAATGACCCATTTTAAGAGCTTTCCATATTCAGCCACGAGGTCCCCAAGTTGGTAATGCAACATGAGCAGTCCTAGCTATCTTGGATTCAGCGGCTACTCAAGACAAACTTTTAAACCTTGCCAAGCGCTATTACTCATTATTATTGGATGCCAACCCTGTCCATTTATTTCCTGACATACGTTATGCCATGTGTCAAAAAAGGAAAAAAATTGACGGAGTAAGAGGGATTCTTAGACTTAAACATTTCTCATGCAATTTTCTGTCTTGTCTGTCACAGTATTTTATTATACTATTTTGCGCTGGTTTGTAACTTCCTTGATTCAACATTAGTTTAAGTACCTTTAACAGCTGCTCCAATTAGGGGTGAGTGCTATTTTCATTTTGCTGTTAAAATGGTGGCCAAACTTGCCTGACATACTATGGTTTTAGAACATTTCATCATTGGAGTTCATCACTGGATGCTGCATCTCAGATTTCTGTAAGTTCCGGCTACCTGTTGTATGGACTTCTAACTGTTCTACACTCTCTGATAATGGAGCATTGTTTAAATTTATACAACACTACAGGCAATTGATTTAATGATTAAACTGTGCCCTAAGTTCCATTTTTGCACTAGCTACTATATAAGTTTAATGCTGTTTCTCAGCTCATTTCAAGTGTTCATTCTTAAAGAGAGGCACCAAGTTAATTAAAATCAGATGTGCGCCACATGGTGTGGTACCTTACCTCTGTGGCACCACTTCTGGCTATTTTAGATACAAAAATTCTTCATTATTTAAGGGTGGAAGGGATTATAAATTTCTGCTCAGCCGATCCCTTCCACTTCCCGGTCCTGGGAGCTGAGTAAAGACCCTCCCCCACACTCAGGCATGTAATGACGAGTGCCCAAGGAGAGTGTGGGGGCATGCTCCATTGTAGTCTGTGGGGTAACTTTAAAAAATTTTTTCTATATCGTAACGGTCGTTTTATCATTAACCAAGGGCACAGGGTGGCTAACAAGGCCTTTGTTAATGATAAAATGACCTTAAGGGGTTTTTGGGAAGTGAAGTTAGGAATAGAGAGAAAAAAAATTATAAGCTGTTGGGGAAAGCAAGGAAATGCATATTGTTAATTGTTGAATTTATGGGAGCACAAAGTAATTGTACCTGTTTACTGTTCTACGCAACTCAATTGTAATTTAATATAGTGGATTGTTTTTACTGTGGGACTGCATGTTGCTTCATTTTCTTTCACTGCCTACCAAAACTATTTTTAATTCTCTAGGGCTGTACTGTTTTCTCTCTCTCCTAATTACTGATATTTTTAATTCAAAACTAACTTCTCCTAGTACCTTTGCCCCTACCATTCAAAGTCCCTGGCTGAAGCTATTATTGGCGTCAAAGCAACGGCCTCTCATTGTGCTGTCTGAGTGCCCCCCTCCTGCTGTCTGTATGCTCGCCTAACTCCCTGAACTGATCCCTTTTTCTCCACCCAGCAATTAAGAGCCCAGCCAAGCCTTTGTCTCTGCCTTCTGCATTCAGAGGGAAGAAGCAGCTGATTCAGACCCTCCACCCCGGCTGCATCCCCAGAGGACCCATCCTGATTCTAACTCCAGGTACTGCACCTCGAGCCAGCTCACAAGCTGCAGAGACAAGCGGCTAACAGCCACCGGTGGAGGAATCCTATTGGCTGCTCTTAGCAGTGACCAGGATCCGACTGGTTGCCATACTTGCTGGCTTTACAGGGCTGCTTCTCCATGGCTTTTCGCCCGAAAAGAAAGGTCCCTGGCAGCCAGCATTTCTGTCCTTGCCACCCTGCGCCTTAAGGGTTTTTTGGCCCTCCTCACCAGGCCACCTTAAATACACATTGGCCCCTCCCAGTACTACTGGCAGACATCTCCATTGGAGAATACCTTAGCTGCATGCTATAAGATTACTCCTAACTGAGGCATTGCCTGTTCCTCTTCAGTCTGCTCAAATATCCTGGGAGTAACATATTAATGACTTGCCCTAATTACTCTCTTCCCTGTGTGTCTCCTGCTGATTGTGAAACTACCATTGTACACTGAACCACAATAAAGTGATATCTCTCCCTCTCTCTCCTGCTGCTGAATTAGCCTAAAGCTTTATAAAAGCTCATGAGCTCCTGATACCTGCAGTCTGTGGTCCCTCACCGTGCACACATAACCTTAAGAGACTCATCCTTCCCTCCTCCTGGTCGGTTCTTTCCAGGATCAATGCTCCCAGCTTCTAAGATAACTTATCACAGAACTCATCCCTCTCTAACTCCTAAAGCCATTCTCCAGCAAACATGTTCCTCACTAGGACAACTAGTTTGCTGTTGTTCTACTCTATCCTGGCCTGTCCCCAGCATGACCAAAAATATAAGAACAGTGCATCCTCTTCTCCTCTCTCCTCCTGGTCCTCTCTCTCTCCTCCTCATCACTATGCACCACTTAATTCAAGCACACCCACCCTTAACCTCAGATATCTAGTCTTCACCCTGCATGCCAAAACAACCATGAGTATGCACTGGCCACAGAATTGGCTTAAGACTCCTTTGCTAGGACCACCTGTTATCCGTTCCCAACTTTGTGTACTAATGCTCTCCGGTGACATCAAATTAAACCCTGGACCCTTTAAGAAGGTTCTGCAGCACCTCCAATCTCCCTGTCCTACATGGTCAGAGATGAAAGGACTCAAGTTAGCCCATATGAGCATCCAAAGTGTTAGACATAAAATGGCTGAACTTGAAGGTTGGACTCAACAATACAAGCCAGATGTCCTTTGCTTAACTGAGTCCTGGCTAAAACCCTCCATACAATCTCATGAAATTGCTCTCCCAGGTTACTCCTCCTACCGTCAGGACACCCCCGCCGAAAGAAAGGTGGGGGCGTACTGATATACACTAGGGCTGGGTTGGATGTTAGTGTACTGACCGGCAAAGGTATTGACCCTGACATCGATCACCTATTCATCTCAATCACCCTTGGCAAAATCAAATGGCTGACTATAGGATGCATCTACCTCCCCCCCCAAACATGCACCTACCTCCTATACAGAACTCTTCGCTAATCTCAACACCCTCCATCACAGTGACACTATTATTTGTGGTGACTTCAACCTAGACTGGCACAGCCCAAAACATACTCTCTACCTGTTGGCTATATCCGATGCCAAATTAGAGCAACTTATTGACCAACCAACCAGGCTCGATATGAAATCTGGGAATCACACGCTCCACGACTGGGTGTTAATAAATAACAGGTCCCATATCAGGGCTGCAGGCATCCTCTCTGATGCTCCAAGTGATCACTCCCCAACTTACTGTATCTGGAAAAATGACCTCCCCAACCCCCCTCCGAAGATCTTCAAAGTCAGAGACCTAACTAACTTTAACACCTCTGAATTTATACATTGCCTTGCTTCCTCTGATTGGTCTCCTATAACCACCCTTCCTGACATCAGTCAGGCTCTGGATTACTTTATCGACACCTTCAGCTCTGTCCTCAACCTCCATGCCCCCTTCAAGATTTCACTCCCCCTGGCTCTCCCAGGAACTCCATCTCCTAATGTGCTCCACAGACAACGCATGGTGTTCCTACAAAAAGACTGGGTTCCTCACTGATTGGAACTCATACCGGCAATTGCGGAACATCTGCAAAACTAAAGTATTCAAATCCAAGTGGCTACAGTCTACAATCTACAGTCCCTACAAACAGCTAACCTTGGTGACCCTAAACGCTTTTGGAAGCAAATAAACACCCTCCTTAAGGGCGATGAAAGGAACACCCCCCAGGTCATGTGACTGAGGTCTCAGAACTATCCTCACCCTCAAAGATCGCTGCAGGAATAAACTTATTCTTCACTGACCTCGAGGTCTACAAGGTAGGTCTCCTGGATACCAGCCCCACACCACAATCCCCCTATGCTGAAACTCACTGCCCCCTCTTTCATTTAAAACTTACTTCTCTTAAGGAAGTCCTTAAGGTCCTTATGGGCCTCAATCCTGATAGCTCCCCTGGTTTTGACACACTGCCTCCCAGATTCTTTAGGTTTGGAGCCCCCGTGCTGGCTCACCCAATTGCCCTGTTGATTAATCGATCATTTCTCTCACATACTATCCTAGACAAATGGAAAACCACCACTGTTGTTCCTGTGTGCAAATCGGGCCCAACCAACCTCATCGAAAACTACAGACCTATTTCCATCTTGTGTCCTATAGCAAAAATCCAAGAAAGAATCCTATATAGTCAGCTGTACTCCTTCCTTGAACAGACTAAAGCCCTTACAATACATCAACATGGCTTCAGGAAATCACACGGCACTGACTCTGCTCTACTGAAGGCCACCACTGACATTCTCCACAACATGGACCATGGTAATGCTACAGGTGCATTCATTGACCTCACAAAGGCCTCTGACCTTGTTAACCACCCCCTCCTCATTTCCAAACTACATTCATTAGGTCTCGACTCCAACTCCCTCTCCTCGATATCAAACTATTTGTCCAAACACGTCTAGTGTGTCAAATGGGCTGGGGCCCTCTCTTCTCTATCTCGAGTCACAGACGGGTTCCCCCAGGGATCCATTCTTGGGCCCCTACTTTTCTCTATCTTTATTAATGACTTTCCCCTTAACTGTGGGGGGGGATTGATACAGCTATATGCTAATGATGCCATCCTATACCATCATGGCACTGATGTCTCCTCTATCAGATCAAACCTGGAAAAGGACCTCCATCAGTTGGAAGACTGGTTCAAAGGAAACCTGCTGGTTCTGAATACTAAGAAAACTAAATCCATGCTGTTCTGCCATACATCCTTTGACTTAGCCTCTCAGCCCCCCCTTGCTCATCAGCACATCCTCAGGTCAGCCTCTTGAAAGAGTGGATTCTTTCAAATAACTAGGTATGACTCTCGACAAACACTTATCCTTCGACTCCCATGTTAACAACATTATCAAAACTACAAATCAGAAGCTTGACCTTCTCCATTGTACTCCCCCTTACCTTACTCCTTGTGCTAGGAGGATCACTGCCTCTGCTATCCTCCACCTGGTTTTATTCTATGGTACGCCCATAATTCACTCAACCAGGATCACCATTCTGGCCAAGATCAAACAAGCCTACCATAGGATAGCTCGGTTTGCAGATGCTGCACCAGCTTGGGCACATCACTGCAATGTTCTTAAATCTTTAGGCTGGCTGTCCTTTGAGCCAAAAATGGACTTCCCTGTACTATGCACCACATTCAAACTAACCTGACTTCATCCCCCACCCATTCTCTCTGGGCTATTCACCCTGAAATCATTCCCCAGGGCCCTTCGACGCTCCCATCTCCTATTGCTGAACCTTCCAAAGGTTTGCTTTAGCCATTGGCAGGCAATCCTTTGCTTTCTCTGCACCTTTAAAATGGAATACCCTCCCATATAGTATACTCTCATGTGCATCTCTTCCCCAATTTAAAAGAAGATACAAGGAAATCTTCTTTCCACCCCCAGAGTGGCAATTGCACTTAACACCCTCCGCTAACCTCCATATACCTTTCACCTACATTCGGTCTTTCTCCTATCTTCCACTTATCCCCCTCTCCTTAAACCTAGAGCTCCCTCTGCCTCTGTCACACCCCTCTCTAGCTTTCTTTTTCTTCTACTTAACTCCCTCCCTCCCTTCCCTGCTCCCACTTCTTTCCCTCTCTTATATCCTGTAATTATGTAAATTTTAGTAGTTCTCTTATACTTGCAAAATTTGCAAACTTTTGTATTAGGAATGGTGTTAGGATTTTTGTTCTACTGTACAAAATACCCCACCTGATTTCAGCGGTCTCAAGCCTCCTTCACAGTTGTTCCCAAGCCCAATCACAGACTTATCACCATTGGACCCTTCCAGACCATCATGGAATCATCGGCCTGAAGTTGTGAAAGCTGACTGTCTGCTCATGAACATCCCATGGCTTTTATATATATATATATATATATACATGTATTGTTATCCTGTCACTGACTGTTCTCATTCAATGTATGTGTTTTTGCTATTGTACCATATTGTATATTGTAACTCTCTCAAGGAATTGCCTTTATTCCCTGGGTCGTCCCTGAAAAAGGGACATTACTGTCTCAGTGGGCCCACCTGGTTATCAAAATTCAAATAAATAAATAAACAAAATAAAATATTAGTATAAAAAAAAAGGTCCATTGGGGATCCACATGTGCAGCCTTGCCAGGGGAACCATGACAATGGATGCAACCATGAAGCACAGCAGATGCAGGAAATGTCCTGGCTGTGACATACCGGGTGCTGTAAATCAGCTGGGCATGTGCTATCTGGCATTCTGCCCTGTCTTGGGGCAAGAAGGCCACACCGTGGGTGGTGTTCATTATGCTCCTGTGTATTGAAGATGCTGACAGGGGTCATGACTGACTTGGGCAGGCTGACTGTGATCCCTAATGTATGCAACAACTGTCTAGTACGTACTAGGGTGAGGAGCAGTTGCTTCTTAGATTGAGCTGTGAGCAACCAGTTGTCCAGGTAAGGGAAGTCATACAGTCCCTCCCTCCTGAGGGTTGCTGCCACCATCACCATCAAACATTTGGTAAAGACCCGTGGTGCAGAAGATAAGCCAATGGGTAATGCCCTGAATGGGCAGTGCTCCTCCTGGAACAGGAACCTGAGGTACTTCCTGTGGGGAGCACAAATCTTTATGTGCAGGTATGCATCCTGCATGTCTAGGGAGCATATCCAGTCTCCCTTGAGCAGTAGAGGCAGCAGACCTTGTAGGATTACCATCCTGAACTTGTACTGGATGTAGACATTCAGGTTTCTCAGGTCCAGGATGGGCTGCAAATCTCCTGGAGATTTGGGAACTAGAAAGAAGTGAGAATAGAACCCTCTGTTCCTCTGGAACTGATTCAATTGCTGTTTTCTGCAGTAGTGTGTGAATTTCCTCCAGCAACACTGGAATGTGATCTGGAGGGTAGCTTCAATGAACTAGAGGTAGATCTGGAGGCCACTTTATAAGGTCTAAAGTATGGCCTTGCTCTATGAGCTGCAGAACCCAAGCATCTGTTGTGATCTCCCTCCACCAGAAATGACCCCCTACCACTGCCCCCTGTAGTACATGGAGGGTGGGATTCTAGTAAGGAGTCATGCTGAGGCAGAACCAGCGGCTGGAGCTCTACCTCCACCTCCACCTCTAGGGGCCTTCCCAGTGGTGGAGGTAGGGGCAGGCAGAGCTGTTCCTGCTCAGCGCTTGCCTGACTGTTAGGTACTCAACTTGGCTCTGTGGGAGGCCCAACCAAAAGGCACCTTCTGCCCACTTCTTAGCTGGGTATGGTAAAGTGAGTGGACCGACCGCAGGGTCATCCCTGAGGTCTGTAGGTTAGAAAGGATGTCCTGTACATCCATCCCAAAAAGCTTGTAGCCTCTAAAGGGGGTGTTCAGGATGGACTGTTGTACATCAGTAGCAAAGCCGGACACCCTGAGCCAAGAATGCCTTCTTAGGCAGATGCCAACTGCAGCTGCTCTAGTAGAGGCATTGGAGACATCATAGACCTTAAAAGGTGCTTACCCACATCTGCCCCCACATCAGGGGACTGGAGGGCTTTAAGCAGCTCCTGAAGACCCTCTGGAAGGGCCAGAGCTGTAACGTTGGCCTTTTTCCAGAGAGTGTTCTGGAATTTGACCATATGGGCAATGTAACTGATAATTCTGAGAGCCAACATGGCAGAGGCATAGGCTCTCTTGCCCATCATATCCAGCTTTCTGGACTTCTTATTCACAGGAAGAGAGCTGAGGTGCCGAGGTCTCTTGCTCATATCATGGGCAGTATATATCACCACTGATTCTACCTGTGGTTGCCCTGCAAAAAAAAGGCTTCCGTGAGGGAGCCTGGTACAATTTGTCTGCCTTTCTGGGCGTAGCAGGGATCATATTTGGCCTGTACCAGTCAGCCATAGTGGCATCCTCTAATGCAACCAGCAGAGGAGGAATAATTAGAGAGGGAGAATCTAGCAATTCCAAATATTTGGCTTAATTTCTCCTGGTAATATTCTACTTCTCAGCATCAAGCCCCATAGCTGTTCACAGCTGTTTCACCACTGAGATGAAGGAGGGGTCATCGGGGGGAACTTGGGGTATATTTGGTGGAGTCCTTACCCACTGAGGAAACTGTGGAGGTAGACCTGGGGAGACTCCTAGCTCCTGTCACAATAGCCATCTTACCTGTTACTATTTGTATATAATTTTGATATAAATATATGTTTTTGAATTCTGCTTGTGAAACATGGCAGTCAGCACAAGGCATCATGAGACACTGGATTTTTAAAATAAAAAAATGTGCTGGCCTTGCTTGCTCTCACACCTAGCCTGTAAAAGCTGACTTCCTGGGACTATAATAAAACTAGGTTATAAAACAATCCACTGCTTTGAACCCAGGCAGCTTGTCATAAAATATTGCATTTTACAACATATCAGGAGGAAAGCAAGTTCTGATAGACACCTGTGAAAATTCACCCAACTAAGAGAAGTGTTTTTAGGATGTTGTGCTGAGAGATCAAAGGGGAATGCTGTCATAACGTATGCTTTGATGAAGAGAGACTGTCTGTTACAATTTGATATTGCTATTTTTGCAGATTTAAAAAAAAAACAGTAAGATGAAACCATTTTGGTTATACCTGATCATGTTACAAATGAATTACAGGATTAAGAGTGATCTCATATGCTGTGACATCACAAGAAGGGTGGGACTTTAACTGATATTGCCAAGCTGGCTGAAGGGACTGAGACACTTGTGTTCTGAACTTGGAAGGGACACTTTTGTTCCTGGATTCAAAGAGAAGCACTTCTGCCAAAATAGGTAATTTCAGCACCACTATTTACCAACTGAAACTGAGGTAGGGTTAGTTATTCAATTCAAGGCAGTTTGTTTATAATTGCCCATTTATTTTCTGACTGTACCCTTAATGTATATATGTTCTGTGTTTTGTATTTTATTTGCTATTTTTTAATTTTCGTAAACTTTGTTTTTCCTTAAAACGCTGCCTGAGACATGCCCACTTGTGTGTGAATGGTGGAACGGTCTTAATATTCTAACACAGCTGTTGAATGCTTATTGTGTCACCTTATGCAGCTACGTTAACAAGGATATGTGTAAAGATCCAGCATGGTAAGAAAAATACCAGTGTCTCAATTGAGTCGGAAGGGGTGTGTGAATCAGATTGGTTGTTTGCCCACTGGGTCAAATATTGCACAGCATTTACCTGAAGAGAGTGTGATATTTGGACCTGTTACCTGGGTGTACTAGCTAAAAAGGGTTCCTAATTGACCCCAGGACTCGAGACTGGTAGTTTGCTCAGACCCAAAACAAACAGGAGGGTGTCCCTGTTTGTCCCCTGTCTGCGAATCACACTTCAAGGTTGGGCACTGTGGTAGCAGAGGACCTGACCCCAGGAGTAGGTTTGTGACAGATCTGGTGTGCAGTGGTGCGATCTAAAAGATTTGTTTGCATACTATGCAATTATTTGGTGACACGAGCATTAACAGTCCAGTGTGTTTGATTGATAATCTGTAACAGTTAACACACAAACAAGACAGAGATTTTAAAAGAAATATTTCATTTTGGTTACAGTCTAAGGTTCCCTACCTGTTTTATTTTTTTTTCGGGTGCAAACTAGTGTAGCCGTAGATTAGGGAAGAGGATGGCTTCCACCTACAGTGAGTATACTGCGGAATACCTGAGGCAATTGTGCCAGGAAAGAGGAGTCCGGAGCAAGAGGAGAAGCAAGCAGCACCTCGTGGAGGCTCTTGTGGCAGATGATGCACAAGCGACTGCCCAGGACCTCGGGTCACAGTTGGTGACTGAAAGGGACCAGACCTTGGATGTGGTGGTGACAGAGTTTGTCACAGTGTCCAGTCCCAGGGAGGAGGGCAGCGAGACCAGTCAGAACCGAGAACCACAGCACCATGGGAGGATCACCACAATGCTGGAGCCAGAGGGGATCAGGCTGCAGCTAGAGCTGAGGAGAATGGAGCTGGAATTCAAACAGAGGAAGTTCCAGCTGGAGCTGGAGAAACAAGAAAAAGAAAACCAGCACCAGAGAGAGAGGCCTAGGAAAAAGAAAACCAGCTTCGGAGAGAGGCAGAGGATAGACAGCAACAGCTTTAGAGAAAGGCTGAGGAACGAGAACAACAGCGTCAACGAGAATACGAATTGGAGAAACTAAAACTCCAAAGACCAGTGCCAGAGCAGGTAAGTGGCATGGGTGAACCTGGAACTCCAGGACTGGGTTACAAATTAAATTCTAAATTGATAGCTGACTTTAAAGAGGGGGAGGATATGGATGCATTTTTAAATTCATTTGAAAAGGTATGAATTCAGGCAAAAGTTCTCCGAGAGTCCTGGAGCTTCCAGCTATCCTTGCTGCTTACTGGGAAAGCTTGTGATGCCTTGGGTCAAATGAACAATCAGGACAGTAATGATTATGACAAATTTAAAACTGCATTGCTTAAAAAGTATGAATTGACAGCTGAAACATACAGAGTTAAGTTCCGTAAGCTCTGGAGAAGCCCTGACATGAGCTACGAAGAACTAGCCACAAAGCAACGTCAGTTTTTGAAACGTTGGTGGGAGGGGGTCAAAGCAGACTCTATAGAGAAAATTGAGGATGTGGTACTTTTGGAGCAATTCTTTTGGGCTTGCTCAGCAGAGCTAAAAACCTGGCTAGAGGACAGAGATCCAAAAACGGTGCAGGAGGCTGCCGAGCTCTCGGACTGCTATGTCAGGAGCAGACCTGCTCTGAAAGGGAGTGAGGCAGGTGTGGCAGTGCAGAAAAGGAAAAGCACGCCTTCAGGGCAGCTAAAACCCTCACTGCCTCCCCAGAATGTGGGCAGCCCCAGGTTACAAAGAAAGAATTTTCCTGATAAAAGAAATGACGATTGTTGGTTTTGCAAACAACCTGGGCATCTTGCAAGACAGTGTCCTAAAAAGGCACAGAGTGCACAGTTGTTGTTGTTGTTTAAAATTTTATTCAAAGTTCATGAATTGGAAAAGTTGTTAACATACTCCATTGAGCAAAGCTCATTTCAAAGGAGGTCCAGTTTTCAGAAATAGAAAACATACTAATTACACAGACAACATTATATATAAAACAATATTTAAATACAGCATACAAAATTATGTATGCACACACAGTTTTAAAATTTGGACACAGGATACACATACAGTTACTGAACAGTAGTGCTTGAACAGAGGTGGGTGCACTGTGTATCCCTGAAAGCATGCCTATAAACATGAGGGAGCATATACACCCGGTTACTGTAAATGGGGTGCAAACCCATGGGGTTGAGAGACACGGAGGCATGCTTTACTTTGGTAAAAGGGGATTTGGTTGGGCCTGAACAGCTTATACCTAATCAGTTTGTTACAGTACGGGGATTCACTGGGGAGGAGAAAACTCTGCCACTTGCTAGTGTTCTCCTGGACTGGGGTGAGACAGGAGAGACTGTGCAAAAAGTTGCAGTGTCAGAAAATCTGGCCCTGGATGTGATTATAGGGAACAATCTCCAAAAGGGGGTGGTGTGTGTGTGATTACCCACAGTCAGATGGGACATGCCAACTGTGGTTCCCTGGACCCCATAGAAGCCCCTGTTGAAAACACTGGGAGGCTTGTTCCCCAGCCTGTGTCTCCTGAAATGGAGAGTAGTGAAAGGGAGATAGAACTCCCCCAGGTAGCACTTAACAAAACAGCTACAGCAAGTTACTCTGAGGAGGGAGAGGTAGCCAGTTGTCAGGGGATTAGGGATGGCAGTGACCCTGAATGCCCGGACGCCAGAGCTATGGACCCCAGTTTAGAGACTGATGTGGACATGTCTCATGCCTTGGGAAAATGTAAAGATTTTGCAGCTGCCCAGAAAAATGACCCTAGTTTAGAGAGTGAGGGCTTGTGCAGAATCTGACGGGACACAGGGAGGTGACGGGAGACATATAGTATATTGGGACAATGGACTACTGTATATGCAGAACGTAAGGACAGAGTGAGGGGTGATAGGTAGGCAGCTTGTCGTTCCCCAGGGGTACCATGAGCAGTTGCTCCAGATTGCTCATGATATCCCCATGTCTAGACATTTGGGATTCATGCACACTATACAGTGATTGGCCCAGAGTTTCTATTGATGTAACTTCACCCAACAGATGAAGGAATATTGCAGGTCTTGTCACCGGTGCCAAGAAATAGGGAAGGTGGGTAGAAAAACCCTAGCCACCTTACTTCCCTTGCCCATACTGGAGGAGCCATTCCAGAGGGTAGGAATGGATATTATTGGACCTCTGAGTACCCCAAGCTCCTCTGGGATGAGGTTTATCCTAACAGTAGTGGATTATGCCACCCAGTACCCAGAGGCAGTCGCCCTATCCTCACTGAGGACAGTCAAAGTGGCAGATGCCTTGCTAGGGATTTTCTCCCATGTCGAGTTCCCGCAGGAGGTTATCACTGATTCAGAGAGTTCCTTCATGTCGGACCTGATGAAGTGTTTGTGGGAGAAATGTGGGGTGGTGCAGAGATGCATGACACCTTATCACCCGCAGGCCAATGGGCTTGTGGAAAGGTTTAATGGTACCCTTAAACTGATGCTTCAAGTGTTTGCTGAACAGCATGGGAGGGACTGGGAGAAATACCTTCCCCATCTGTTGTTCGCATACAGGGAGGTGCCCCAAGAGTTGACAAGGTTTTACCCCTTCAAGCTCTTATATGGACGCAGGGTGCATGTTCCCCTAGACTTGATCTGGGAGGATTGGGAAGGCAAGCACGCCACCCAGGGAACTCCTACAGTAGATTATGTCCTCAAGTTTAGGGAAAAGCTGAAGAAACTTATTGGAACAGCCCAGAGCAACCTGGCAGCTGCCCAGCAAAAGCAAAAGGTATGGTACGACCACAGAGCCAGAGCTTGCTCATACACTGTGAGTGAAGAGGTTATGGTCCTAATCCCAGTCTGGAAAGATAAGCTGCAGGCCAAGTGGGCAGGACCATACAAAGTAGTCAAACAGGTGAGTAGTATAAGTTCATATATCTCGTCAAATGTTAAATTTTAGCCAATCAGCGCGTGCCACGTCATTTGACAGGTGGGCGTGGCCTAAAACGGACCAATCAGAATCGCCCCTTGTTAAACCGGAAGTCCCTCCCTAAAATGCGCTAGCCCCGCCCCCTTCTGGCAGAAATAACACGCATTCGAACCTCAGTAAACCCGCTCGCATAAGAGGAAAATGACAACGCTGCTCAAACCCGTGTCCCAACCCTTGCACAGGAAATGACCTAACACCACCATTTTGTAAGCATCTTACGCCCCTCATTCTCGTACACTCCTCGATCCCCTGCCAGACCAGCCTGGCTCGAATGCCTGTCCCCCGCCCCTCCTTCTCGTACACTCCTCGATCCCCTGCCAGACCATCCTGGCTGGAACCCGAGGCCCACCATGCTAGCTTGAACTCCTGCGTCCCTCCTTTCTCCTGCACCCCCACCGGCCTGGCTGAACCGCTGTCCCCCTTCTCCTGCACCCCACCATCCTGGCTCGAACCCCTGTCCCCTTTCTCCTGAACCCCACCATCCTGGCTCAACCCCTGTCCCTCTTCACCACCGTGCTCCCCCACCCCAAAAATCACTCAGTTAGTGTTTATGTAGTGGTATGTGCCCCCTGTAGGCCTGGTGTATAACTGAGGGACATGTGGGTGTTTTTGATTAGGATATTTTCAGAAAGAAGTATCTAGGAGGGAACCTGATCTGCAGAGGTTTCATAGATCTGTGTGGAGACTCCCACCCCGAGGAAATTCATCTGCCTGTGTAGTACCCCTTTTTCTGTTTTTGTAACAGTATACAAAATTATTTAACATGCATCTGTAGGACTGTGTTATACTTGCATCAAAAGGATAGCTTTATGTATATGCATGTAACATTTATAAGCTAAAACGGGGGGACCTCTGTGTAAATAAGATGGTTCAGCAGTTTTCTCTGGATAGCATTGCAACAATCGAAAAAACTAATATTTATACTTTGTCATGAATTAGAAAGAATAAAAATATATCAGAAAAAGGAATACACATACCTATAGTTCACCCCCTCAGCTCTGTGTAGTATCAAGGAGAAGGCTGAAATGAAATGTGTGGTGTGATATTTATAATGTTTTGAAAAGGGGTGGGGGCTACAACAGATGTACCTCTGACACGTTACCATGTATAGTATGATGAGGTATGGTGATGGTTTTACCAAGGGCAGTCCATCTTGCTAAGCGTTATATAAACCCTGCATTTGAAGCCAGAAGGCACAGCTTTTTGAGAATTTCTCAGATTCTGTTTTATAGACTTGGAGCAGATTATCAAAAACATCAAGCAAGAAGATGGCAAGTGCTTCTATTTCAACATCCCTGTAACAGGTCAGATTGTCATACCACCTAATGAAAATTCAACCTCCCTGTAACAAGCCAGATTGTCCACAACGCCCTAATGAAAGTCTGGAGATGAAGCACCAAGCAAGAAGATAGCTGTCGGGCCCCACAACCCAAGCCAATGTATGTGTACTACGTGAGGTGTAGACAATCTATACACAAGTCTTATTAGTGGAAGAGTGTCTGACATAAAAAAGAAACTCGCTGAACAGTTTGTGAATCAGAAAATCCTAAATCTGACTGTCCTTCTGAAGAGACACCACTGCAAGACCTTGAAGAGTTGCTGGGTGTGAATCTGATGCAGAAAAAGAAGTTACTATGAGAACCAAAAACAGAGAGTGACAAGAAGGGGAGCTAGAGATGATGGTCAGTGAGACACCACAAAAAAAAAGCATCAGAGAAAGTTGTGAAAAAAATGCAAGACAGAGCCAAGAGGGGCTCGACTCAAGAGGGTATGATGATAATGCAGCCACAAGCAGTCAGGCCCAGGCTAAGAAAGAGAAAGATGAGAAAAATGAAGAAAAGAGTTGCCTTGATGAGGTAAATGCATTTAACATTTAAAAAATGTGAGTGGTGACATGGTGAACTGAGGGAGATGAGTTAGCAGTAGAACTAAATTCACCTATAATGAGTCAGAGGACCAATGCTGTTTTTGTTTTACTTTAATAGACTGAAGGATTTGCAAGGAGCAGCAGTCATATTCGGACAGCATGGATTCTCGACTTTCCACAAATCTACTGTCGAACTGTCTTTGCTGTGTGAAAGATACAAATGTGGTTGTTAATGAGATGTGTGAGAACCTATGTTAGAAATACAGAGGCGATAGAATGTTTCAAAATGTCACAGAACAGGCTGTGATCACTACACACCTCTTCTTCTACTGAGATTAGACAGGGGACTCACGTGAAAAACCAGGCTTTAGTAGTAAACCCCCAAAACTGACAACATTATGTATTGTAAGTACATTTATGTATCATACCATCCGTAGTGCAATTGCTTCAGTGATACAGAGGGTAATACATAATGAAATTGGCGATTCCTGTCCTGGGTGTGAGATAGATGATCCAGTCAGAAAACCATTCATGTGTCCTTGATGACTTAAGGTCTAAAGAAGCATACAGAAATGTTTCTTGAAGCCATACATATAGGGCAACTCATGCCCGTGATCTTGGCAATCGCTATGAAGCATCAGGGTTAAATATGACCATTGTAAATTCTGGAAACTATAAGTCATGTTTTAAATGATGTGAAGAATCCAATGACCACATGTGGTTAGTTATGCAAATGTTACAGCAGACAGACGGTGAAATTAAAAAGATGCCTGCCGTCTGGTCAGCAAAGGTCCTTTAAAAAATTTCTAAAAGAAATTCGAGAACACTGTTTATATTGAAAAATTACCCCACCCTGCCCCTACCCTCCCCAAATTACTACATGGAAACATTTCAGTACCAAATGTATCATATTTTATTTTTACAGATAATCATGCGGAATGGGCACAGAGAGAATCTAAAGGTTAATGTATCTGATTCTATAGCCATTACTGTCATCCATCACTGTTTGGTTCAACTCAATATGACATTGCCTTTGTGAGATACATGCAGCCTATGAACTGATGATGTTTGCCCTTCCAGAAGTATGGGAGGATACAGATAAATATAAATGAATCTGTGTTACCACTTGTAGAAAATGTTAAAGTGATTGCCGATATGTTCATGGAAGTTGATGAATGTCTTTATGGACTTTATATCATGGTCACCATAGCCTGTGTGTGTGTACTACAAAGCAGAAAAAACTCGTGATATTATACGTGTTATTAACCTGACTTCTCTCTGCTGAAATGATCCACTGGTCAAAAAAGGACCCTTTAAAAATTATATATAAAATTCAGGAACACTGTTTTCATTGTTAAAAACATTCCCCACCCCCACCCCAAAAACTGTTACTTGTTACCATTTTAATATTGTTCATATTGTTATCTCTGGCTTTACAATCTTACAAATGTATGTTTTTTCCAGAGTATACAACGATGGAAACACCCTGTCAGTGCATCCAGAGGCTTATTACCAACTAGTCAGACACAAAGCTGAACAACCTGGTTTAAATCTACCTACAGGACAAGCACCATCCTGTACTTTTGAGAGACATGCAAGTCTTTTGATGGTCTCCCCAGAGGACCCCAAAAGAACTGTAGGATTATTTTAAGGATGAGGGCTCTTTGAGGAAGCAATGTTAAAATTGCTAGAGTTTATGCATAACCCTTATGATGTAATACACTTTGTGGTTTTATCTGTACTCTGTTGACTTTTAGTGTTTAGTTTGCAGAACGGGGGTCTGAGTCTGACATCATAAATTTTGGCTTCTTTTATCACTTTTGTTGTGTTTCATAAACCAGATTTAGTATATGCTTTTCCTAAATAGTGTATTATAATGTACTTTCAGATGGAACATACCGGCATGCTCCCAATATTCCAGACAGTCTTGATGTCTACAATGTACACGTGTGATAAAGGACATTTAAAGGAACCTATATACTTTGGAAAGCAGCCTGCATTAAATGTCTGCTCTGAAGATGCTGCTGCTTCACTGGCAGAAAACACTAACTCTGATTAAAGAGTTGCCACCCCTTGTATGGAGACTCTATGTTGACGTAATGGAAAACAATAAACTGAGAGCAGTATGCAAGGTGAACATCATTTAGATGTAAAGAATGTCTTCAAATCCAGCCTTGTTATTTTGAGTGGTGTATGGATATATGTGTGTACTGTACTCCCATCACCACAGGGGACGTGGATTCATGCCAATGTACGTGTAAAACATGCAGCTCAAAAGTTGCTGTTTCGAGGTATTGTGAAGCGTGTAAAATTCGAAGAGTAGAAAAACAAAATATTATATAATCTGTTGCATGCTTACCATGTGTTATGCCTTTGTATGCAGAACCTATAAGCATTGAGTTGATGTATTATAAAGCAAATATTCAAATACTGTTATGATGCAGTGTATTTATAAATAAAATATAATCATACATTGCACTTTGTGGTTGTCATACTGTTTTAAAAGAACAAAAAGATAACATACTTTATTTTACTGGTGACAAGAGTTTTTTAACTAGCAGATGTGTCAGGTGTTGACAAAGAGATGAATGATCACCTGTTCCAGAATAAATATTTTAATGAAAAAAGTGGGTAGTTTCACAGGGTGACTCTAGCCGTATAAGACTAAAAATCTTGATAAAGAGGTCACCAGGAAAGTGTTGCAGAATGGCTTATGTAGGCAGGAGCCCTATTCATTACACAAAGCAACCAGAGTCCGATTTAAGAGAAATCCTGTCATTGTTTCTGACATAGACAGACAATGGCAAGCTGATTTAGTGGATATGAGTCAATATACAAAAGTACAATAATGGGTTTAAGTACATACCGATCGCAGCATCGATGTACTGTCCAAGTATACTAGGTAGTGACTTAAGAGACAAATCCAGGCAAGGGCAGTGACATAAGCCTTTAAAACTATTTTTAAAAGTGGACTACTACCTCAGAAGTTGCAGACTGATCAGAGATGAAGTTTCCTAAATACTTTAACTTGAAGAACCTATTAAAACAAATAAAATACACCATTTTGTGTGCGAATAATGAAGTTAGGCAGCATTGTAGAAAGATTTAATAGGACACAGAAGTCATGCATGTATGCTACTTTACAGCCCCAGAATACTTGGAAATATACAGATGTGTTGTCAGACCTGGTGCACAGCTATAACCATACTTATCACAGAAGCATTAAACACAGACCTGTGGATGTTAACCCTTCCAATGCCCTGGGTGTATGGAAGATCCTATACGGTAATTCTGTCCTTGGTAAAAAACAAAAGGGTACCCTTCAGAAAGATGATCACGTGAGACTATCTAAGCTAAAAGGGTGTTTGAAAAGGATATGAACAGACGTACACAGATGAGGATATTTAATGACGGAGGTCTTAAAGACACAGAGGCCCACCCATAAGCTAAAAGACTATCGGGAAGACATTAAAGGTACTTTTTACACAGAGGAGCTGCAAAAAATTGAACCTGATGAGGACCGTGTGTACAGGGTGCAGAAAATCCTAAAGGAGAAAAAGCTGGCAGGAAAACATGGTATCTGGTAAAGTGGAGAGGTGACATGATAAATTTAATAGCTGAGTTGAGGCAACACAGGTTTGGGACGATAGAAGCAGATAAGGCTTAATATGCTCAAAATGGATTTTATATCACATTGCCCAACAATGCATCGCTAAACATTTTCCCCAACAATACTATATCCACTTTTACTGTAAAGTTACCTACAAACGCTGGAACACCTGGTGAATGGGAAGTGGCTGCATGAAATTAGTACCCTCATACCTGGGACAATGTGCCTGCACAGAAAAACAGGTTCAGTAATGCTCTATCAGCCTCTAAACATAGCCCACAGTAAAACACACCACCAACTGGACCCTTTACTGAGTCAGCAGCATTTAAAATCCCATTGGGCTATTATCTAACATGGCTGGTGTTATTGCTCAAATTAATAAAAGCATATTTGATAAATGAACAGCCAGTGGTTTTGGAACAACAAACCGCTGGAGAGAAATAAGCGTTGACAGTGACATCAAATGTATTTTGTTTATGCACAGGCAGTTACAGTACCTTTTGGTTTTAGCAGACTTGAGGTGAGTGTAGGAAAGAATCTAGCAAAGAACCCTCCAGATATTAATGGGGGTTTTTACACATTATATATCTACACTGACATTATCACACATGAAAATAGTGGGTGACAGTCTAGTGCCTTTGCTGAGATACACATACCACGTCAGAAACCAAGACAATGAGATAGTGACCGTGACCTCGATACCGCCATTATCAAACAGTCAGTAAACATCAGATCGATACAGTCACTATTAAGGAAAAGAATGATCAAAATGAACCTGTACCATTTGATTTGGAAAGATGATCGTGAAGTTGCATTTAACCCCCAGAGAGTGCTCTAAAAATTTAAACAAGGATGGTGATTGTTCGACATTATGGGGACCCCTGCCTTGTGAAGCTATTACAAGGCACAGGCAAGATCACAAGGTCTGCCAGGCTTTCATGGACTTCCTACTATGTATGGTTCTGGTATAGGAGGGATATTTAGTAGTCTGTTCAGAAAAGCAGTTCCATTTTAAGAAGGGGTTTGAAATTGCAAAACCACATCTACAGACAGCTGCTAAAAATGTTGCAAAGGATGTTGTAGGGCATGTGACTAGTGCTGTCGCTCAAAAGATGTCAGGGTAGTAATAAGTCCTCAGAATTGACTCAGGGCTGATTGTATTCAAGAGAGGTAAAAGAGAAAGCGCAGAGTACACCTGCCTCTCATCGCCCCCGGCTATTTTAAAAGAGGTGTCAAACGTAAAACTTCACATAAAAAGAAAACGCTCAAAGGCAAAAAAAGGATCTGAGGGGTCGTAAAAAAGCAGAGACCTGTTCTAAAAAACATGGTTTTCGTGCACTGTGGTTCTGAAGAATGCACAAAATCAGAACTTGACTTGTTTGCCGTTTCTCCCACACAGACAAGCATTGAAAAAAGCATTTATGTAGATACCCCCTCTGGCTGCCCTTTCAGAAAACTCACCGATTGAATTTTATATAGCAGGGACTGGTGAAGACTATTTGGATCTAAACAACACACTTCTTTACCTGGTTTGCAAAATCACTGAAGCGGATGGTAGTGATATACCTGCAGCGCCAAAGTGTACATTAAACTACCCAGTGGCAACCATTTTCAGTCAGCTGGATGTGACTGTCGATAATCGGCTCATCAGTCAGAGCAATAACTGTTACCCCTAGGGCTGTCATAGAATCTGTGCTGAACTTCAGTGAAGACCCTTTCTACAAACCACCGCGAAGGTTATTTTACAAAGACACCCCAGGAAACATGAAATCACAGACAGAGATGGTGATAATGTAGGTTTTAATAAAGAACTCCCTTCACATCTCAGTAGAGGGGTAGAACTACAGGGACACTTGCACACAGACTTGTTTTTCAAGAGAAACTGATGCTGAATGGCGGATATTAAAAATTAAACTGACACGTAACAGGGACAGCTTTTGCCTGATGAGTGGAGATGCTGAGCCTTATAAGCTAAAAAAGTCATAGCCACTTCTGTTTGTCAAAAGGGTTAAAGTGACCCCGAGTCCGGCTCTGGGACACTCAGAAGCCCTGCTCACCTCCAACGCTAATACCTATAGACAGAGTGGGTATGAAAGTTTCAGCCTTCCTGCAGGCAGCAGGGTCTGCAATCCAAGATAATTTGTTTTTGGGACAGTTACCAAAATGATGGTCATGGGATTTGTTGACAATGATGCTTTTAGTGGTTCCTACACTAAAAACCCTTTAACTTTAATCATTATAACATTAATTTTGTGGCTCTGTATCTGGACGGTGAACAAATTCCCATAAACCTCTGGCAGATTTTAGAAATGGGAATGCTGTGAGAGAATATTTGAATCTAGTACTAGCGTACGGGAAATCTATGAAAGATCGACTAGCTTTTAGCTAACCATCAGGAATTTACCCAAGGGTACACCCTGTTTGCCTTTGATCTCACTCCAGACCAAGAATGTGCTGATCATTATTCTTTAATTAAAACTAGAACCTCAGAGCTGAGATCAGATTTGCAAGCCCTTCCACAAACAGTTAATCTCATTATCTATGCAGTGTTTGATAATGTCATTGAGATAAACCAGAGAAGAAATGTCATTTTGATTATATGTGATAAACCATAAAATGAACACAAAGCAGCTGGAAAAATTGTAACCAGTGACACCCATCACGTGACAGCTTTCTGGGCATGTTTCCTGTGATCTGCTACCCAAGGAGAGACTGAGAAACCTTCCCGCAGCACTAGTCATCAATATTGACCCCATGACCTCCCTGGACAGCACTGGTTAGCCGTATACATTTCAGAAAATGGGACTGGGGAGTTCTTTGACACTACGGTTTTCATCCTGACAATCATGCACAAACTATTGGGTTTTTTAAACAGAAATGCAAACAACATTTTGTACCTAAACACACAGTTACAAGATACCTTTTCTACCACCTGTAGATTTCACTGCATATTTTTCTTACACCACAGATGCAAAGGACTTTCTTATGATCAGATTTTAAAAATGTACTCTAATGATTTGCTGAAAAATGATGCCATAGTAACTAGTTTTATAAATACTTTTTCCAGACATCTGAACATGTCAGGGCACGTATCAGTGAGGTGGCAACATGTTCGCAGACTTGTTTAGTCTTGTAATTGAATTTAAAATATGCAGCAGCTTGTAATTTTATTCAAAACCAGTCACTTATAAAATCATACACAAACACTGATAATTGTGTGTCTCTGTTTGCTGTGTTTAAACTGTGGGGGCTGTGTTTAACGTTTTCAGATATGCAATGTCTTCAATAATACAAAAATATATAAAATATAAAACGCATATTGTAAAAAACTGCCAATAAAATACAACAAAAATCAGTGGTAACATCATGGATAAGATATGCAATGTCTTCAATAATGACAAATATATAAAATACAAAGGCATTTATTAAAAAACTGGCAATAAAATACAACAAGCATCAGTGGTGACATCATAGATATGATATAATAAAACAAAAGCATCTCCTGTTAAAAAAATGCACACTATATACGCCATAGCAGTGAGAGTAGAATTATAAGCACATCTTTCTAAAAACATGTAACATATTTAACTATGAAGTAGGCTAACATGCATCAATATAAACACTTTTTGTAAAAACAGGATTACATATTCCAGTATGAGGTAAATGGCTAACATAGGTTGTACACAGCAGTCACTGAGGTAGGATTACATATTTAATATGAGGTAAAATGTTCAACATATGCTGTACACAACAGTCACTGAGGTATCTAACATTCATACATAGAGATTGCATTTAAGTTTACATGGTGAGCCACACAGGTTTCTTAAAAGACTTTTGTCTTTTAGGCGTCACTGACCATTGGCTAACTGGAGATGGCTGTGGCTGTTTTGCACCAGCTACTGATTTCAGCCTTTCCACATAGCTCCTGTTTGCTGAGTGAGCAAACACCGAGGTGGGTATGTTAGACTCTGCCATTGCTTTGACAAAAACATCCCAGCCCTTTGGCTTTCTGTGGTCAGGGATTAAGTGAGTGGCTGTAGCACTCTTACTAAATCGACCATATGACCCAGAAACAACAGTAGCCTTTATACATTAATTCACCCTTATCACTCCAAAACACAATATCCTTGTTTTGGCCATATGCTTTAACAAAGTTCAGCATTGGTTTTAGACCGATAAGAAACACTACTTAAAATGTCTTTTTCCATAGTACGTATAGCAGAAGCTGTCTCTGCCATGACCGCAGGGGGTCAGACATTGATTCATTTTCAGGCATGAGTAATGTCAAACTGGTTTTAGCTTGTTCTCCTTGTCTTACCAAAGTCAGATAGCGCTGTAACACAGCAGAGTACATTTAGCTATGTCATAGTCTGATAAATCAGTCCGGGACAGTATAGCTCTCATGTCAGTGTCCAAACTGTCAGTTGCAACTGTTCTCATATCCTGATCAGGGTAATTAGTTTAATGTGATCCATCTGTTGCTGAGGTACTAAATACATTTTCTGTGTAAATCCATTATCTGTTAGCCAGCAGGCCTGTGATCAAAGGGATGGCAATTCCTAGCAGCGTTCCTATAAAGCCACCAGTCTGATTAACTATTTTCTTTTTCCTTTTTAAGGTTATTTATCATTTAAAGTTTTAATGAATCTCCTTTTTTTTTTCAGTACACCTAACTGCTTTGCTGACAGTGGAATATTTCCTCTGAGAGTGTTTAAGGCTATCTCAGCTATAGCTGATATCAGATCATCAGAGGCTGAACATAAAATAGCTTTTCTTAAGCTCGGAGGCCCTTTACTAGTAACTTTAAAACAGACAGATTTCTCTGCAATCTTTTGACATAATGACAATACAGTATCAAATATTTTAGAAGCAGAAGTGTTTTTTCATGACATATGCCAGGCCAGTCGAGAAACACCCACACGACAGATCTATATTAGTCTGGTGTATTGGATCTTAAATCAACCAGTAAATAGCCATGAGGCTTTCTTGTAGCATCTTCAAACGCTTCTAAGAAAAATTTTGTCTGACCAGGATACATTTGTCTAGCTAGTGTTGTGATCTGAAGCTTGTCTCTGGGGTTTTTAAACAAAATCATGTATTTGGCATTTAGTGTGATGGTCCTGCTTTTTACCTTGACAGAACACATTCTGGACAATTAAAATATTGTCAATTGTTTATGATGACTGTACTTGGTAAACCCAAATTCCACTTCACTATTTTGACAGCCAGTCCATCAAATCATCTATAATGACAAAATTTACCTTTCAGGGGTAAGAGATCATTGTCAGCTAGTGACATCGGTAGACCCTCCACAAATTTAATCTGAGGAACTTTAACAGCAATTCATTATACAAAGGTTGCCAACAGCTGTAGAACCAGACAATATTTTCAGGCTTGTGTGATAAAGTGGCATCAGCATGTTCCAACAACTGTTTTATAAAGAAGCTCTTCCCACTATTAGAGGGGCCAGCCAACAGACAAGTAAAGGGATGCTGCAACCTGATATCCATTTTTTCACAATCAGTATCCGTAAGGAAGTGTTTTAAAATTGTCTTGTAAAACTCGCTTGTCATAAACTATTCTCTGTGTCTTGGACAGCGTTTTTGTTTCAAGGGACCACTGCTTTTTATTCCTAACAATGCTGGGTTGACTCACGGTAATTTCTTTAGAGATCTGTGACCCGTATAGTCAAAGACCAGGTCCTTCAGACTTTCAAAATTAATGGTTTACTGCTGGCTACATTAAGGTAAACCCTTTCACTTTAGAACAACCTCACCACTGGATGACCTGTAACCATAAGTTTTGGGCCTGCAGAAACAAACTCTGTAATGTGTTCATCAGCAGGAACTTCACTGGTCAGCTCCCTAAATAATCACCCAGAGGGGCCCAGTCACCAGTCTGGACACAAAAATGACAGAGTCTGTGTCGTGGTAAAGGCACCTGTCCTGTAACCTATCTAGCAGGTTGTAGAGTTTGACTCTGGCATGCCGTTATAAAACTAGCTATAAATATGTTGATATTATTGGAATTTGTGTAATGATCGCTGAGTATATTTCCAGCTTAAACAAGCTGTTTCATCATCGATGAAAAAGCACGATGAGATTTAAGTAATGCAGGGACGAATACATATTGAAATAATTTCTGTGGGTCTGTTACTATGCTGATTTAGCCGGTAAATTAGCTCTCCCAGAATTTGCCCCAAAGAATTTAAAACAGTTTAGATATTTGTCTCCTTGCAGGGTTAACAGTTATGGCTGCAGGGTTCAAATGTACATTTTCCTTTCAAAATACTGTTGTATGTACTGACTTTATCCTCTTCAGTTTGACCCATGAAGGAAACCAGATGCCTCTTGCTTGCCTTTTAGATGCAGCTTGATGTAATCTGCAAAAAGCTCTGTGCATGACTCTTTAAAATGCCGAACTTCATAAATGTTAATGATTTTTAGCCTTTTCCAGTGCCAGGTTTAGTTCTACAGTACAGTAGGTACCTGTAAGTGACCTTGCTCATCATCAAGTGTGCATGATGTTGTTGAAATCTATTTTCAGCGCATGCACGTCATAATGTAAACACAAGCTTTTACCAATCCTGGATGGCAGCACTGGAAAGAAAAAGACCTCTAGGGGTAAGACTTTACTTTGCTAAACCAAAGTACTGAGTGAGGTCATCAAATTGTCATAAATGATGTCAGGATGACCGACTGGATACTGTTTGGTTTTGTTAACAAAAGGTAGAGGCTGGTAAAATCATAATAGTGTATTTTCTCATCAGGCTGTTGTCTTATAGTACAGACAAATGGCATTTGTTCTCCCCCAAACAGTGACTGCCTAGGTTCGAGTGGCTGTGGTAGCTGCCTGTCCCTCAAAAATTATTCAAACCCTGATCCAAGTGGTCAGCATTGCTTTCATTCATGTTCCCACAATACTCTAACTGCAAAACCCTGTCTTTTTAGAAAATGAAATTTGTGCGTGGTCTATTGAATAACTGTCAAAACTAGTCCCTGTCATGTGATTTCTATCTTTCTCACAGTAACAGATGTTGCAGCCATGAAAAAACAACCATTAAATTCAAATGCTGTGGGTATTCCATTTATGACTGAATAGCCATCCAAAATCACGGACCCACCTTAAATTCACCACCCCTTAGTGCATGCTGAATAAAATGTTTTTCTCAGATATGTACATAAGCCACTGAATAGCAGGTGTGGATGCCTCTTCAATTGTCTGTGGTAGTTGTCTGGGGAGAACAGCAACAGTGCATTCTTTCAAAAACAGAAACCTGTACATCGCCATAGAAATTGAGGCTATGGTGACGACTACTGGAAGGACTCAAGGATACTGTTTCATACTCCACTGTATCACCGTCTGACTGTTTTAAAATACTTTTCCTAGTCATCTCCAGTACTTCATTTCTAAATCTGACACAGGCTTTTGAAGAATTTCAACATCTAACTGACAATAATGGCGAAGCTCTCTTTCAGATTAAATTCTCTATGTCTGTTAGCTAGGTACCATTGCAAAAACTCTTGCTTTTCTGCAGGCAACATATATTCAGAACCATAAACTGAGCATCAGGCAGGGCCTACATAATTTTCATTAGCCTTGGTGTTAAAAAATGGGGAAGTAGCCTTTAGCAATCTCATTCTCAAATCAAGGGCTGCAGGGATTTTGCTAGTTTAAAGGAAAAAGCAATGGCTGTCAATAAATCTGATGTGTAGGGATGTCACTGTGACACAGAGGTACTTTTCCTCCTTGTGTGAGCAATTATATCAATTCTTCCTGACTAGCTGGCTATTGATAAAGTAACTGTCATAGCCTTTGGCATTGTGTGCTATAAATGTGTAGGGTCTAAATGGGGCATCAATAAAATGTCCTACAAAATCTTTTATGCAATCTTCACCTTTGAATTCTAGGACCTCTCCCCATCTAATTGCTTGACATACAAAAATTTGGTATGTACACCACGTTTCTTGTGTGGCTTCAAAATCAAACACTATATATTTCTCAGTGCTTTTACATCTGTGAGTGGTGACATGTAACACAGATGCTTGTCTGCTGTCATGAAAGACCACATCTGCTACACTGAATCAATTTACATGTATGAGATCCATTAAAAACAAACATTGTTCACACAGTTTCATGGATTTACAAGACCCTGTATCACCATCAGCTCTAGCTAAATGTCTTTCTAAGCACGCTGAAGACCTACAAATCTTCTTCATTTGTGACAAGATACTGTGCCAATTTCCTTTTCGAGACAACGGATTAAAACTAAACTTTACTATTATTGCGTGCACAATATGATTTCATATGGCTGTAGGCTACATCACAATATTCGCCAGAGAGTACTGTCGCCTATGAATTTTTTTACATTAGTGATGTCATAAAAATGGTTTTCATGTAATAATACAAACAGTGTTTAGGAAATCTTTCTGGACCTGTTGAAAATGTTTGCCAGTTTCCTTCATTATGATATAAAATCTTAATTTGACTCCTAAAAGCGTTCAAACTGTGACACATCACTAAAAGTGACAGGTCTTTGGTCTGACAAACCTAGCTCAGCATACAATATTTTAGCCTTGTTCAACAACTGACTGTCACTCATATGTGGATTTAAGAGTGCGAGAATGAGCCACCAAACACAAACTATTGTCTCTGTTATTTAAATCAATCAGGTATACGTCTCTTTTTGTAAATCCTGCTATACAGATGGAGCTCAGTGTCCGTCTCCCCCCACCCCCGACCCCTGGTGGTTTCTGATGGTCGTTACCACAAGATGTATAGAGGAATCAGTAATTACTTCAGTATTGCTCTGTAGCATATCAGCTATCTGATCTAAGAAGGTTGCAGCATTTAGTTCATTTGGTCTTGTCTTTCTTGAGAACAAGGGGTGATTCAAAAGAAGCATTTAATCTTACCTGTATAAAATCCCCATATTGTGTTTTCTCTTCACCTGTCTAACAAACTTTCTATAGACCTTGCATTGCAGCAATAGCCTCTGTAAAAGATTTTATTTTATCTAGATTTATAAACTTATATCTTTGATGAAATTCTGAGCATTAAATTTTTTTAAACTGCGTTCATATTCCTGTACAGCTTCAAAATACACTGTAAAGAAGCCCTGTTAACCTGATCATCATCATGATGGTTTTCTAATTCAGACTGTAGACCATTTGTAGCATTCTCTGTAACAACCTACGCTGTAATATTTTCCTGGCATGTTTTACTTTTCTTATCAACTTTTCACGGATTGTTTTATTTTTACCCAGATTTTTCTTTTTGACCCATTTGTTTTTTTCATTTTGTTAGTGATGCAACCCTTGTACTCAGTTTATGAGAGCTTCTGTGCTTTCACTTTGTATTTTGTTCTTTTTTTTGGCAACTTTTCCTCCAAGCCCCTGTACTTTTCATACATGTGGGTGCACTAACATCATCTTCATTTCCTTGATTGAGAATTTAGAAATATGGACTAAACCAAACACTGTTCAGTACAGTAGCTGAACTTTTAAAAAGCTCAGATTTAAGCAGCTGATGATCGTAATCCTCACTAGATAATCTGCCCTCAATTACCAAGGCATTAAACAAACAATCAATTGTTTTAAAAATAAGGCTTTCCCAATATTGATCATGTCAATGTCACTTTCTTGAAACCTTTGGGCATAAACTCTTGAGCCGCTGCTCCTAGATGGCTGTACAATGTTTATTAGCACATTTGGTCTCATTTACAACTGCGAGAGACTCTTGAACCACCGCTCGTAGATGGCTGTACAATGTTTATTGGCACATTTGGTTCATTTACAACTGCAGAGACTCTTGAACCACTGCTTGTAGATGGCTGTATATCTTGTTCAGTTATGCTATATGTATTCTGGTCACTGACCAGCAGAAATTCTGGCATGTCTTTGAAAAAACATCACATTCATGTAATGATCTCTTTTCCTCTCACATCTGTAGGGTTTGTCTGTGAGGCTGTTTAAAAACAGAAAATAAACCCTGTCACTACTTCAGTATTTAAAACTTTATAAGACAACATTTAAACTCTAAAACCTGCAGCATCTACTATTTCTAGATAAAAATACACCTTCTGTAGCCGTAATCTGGGATTAGCCAGCCTCTCCCCTCCAGGGTTTCTCTGTGGGGCTGTTTAAAAAACAGAAAATAAGCCCCCTGTCACTACTTCGGTATTTTAAAACTTTTATAAGACAACATTTAAACTCTAAAACATGCAGCATCTACTATTTCTAGTTAAAAAATACACACCTTCTGTAATGTTCAACTGTGTATTAGCCAAATGATTAAATGTTTGGATAAGCTCTTCGTCAGGAGTCCACGGTTCCATGGCTAATTGTTGAATATTTTAATTTTTTTAGCTCAAGACAAAGGACAGAGCGAAACTAACACAACTACTACTTGAGCTTCCAGTATCTTGAAATGCTTATATAAAATGACTCAGACCCCTCCCCACCCCAAGTACGTGGCAAGTAGTGAAAACATCTGGCACTGTCCATCAGACCAACAACCTCCATTCTCCAAGGGGGATATATAAGAACCTATGCTAGTCAATGTAGGCTTTGTTTCTCACTTCCTACGACAGCTGGAAGGCATTAAAAATTCCTTTCTGCTAATAGGCTGGTCACAGTCTAATTAAAACAGATGCTTTTTATCAATCTTAAAACACAGAGAGGCAGTGGAGTGCCAGGTTAAGTTATGTTTTGAAAAGTCAAAACAGAAATTCTGTCTTTTAAACAGCTCGTCCTTTAAATTAGTAATTGATAAAACATAGCACACACAACAAAGTGTGTATTCTTTTACACCGACTCTAAGCAAAACTGTAGATACATTTAAGAAGACTGTGTGCTTTGAAATTATTCTGAAAGAGAAACATTATCATTTTACATTCTATCTTTTCTTTGTAGCTATCATTTATTTTCTATTTAGTACTACATGACTTTTTAATTTTGATAATGTAACTATAGACATTTATTTTGCAACAAAAGCATAAACTACTTTTTACAGACCCTGAAATCCAAAAATCTTGAGCACACATGTTTCCAAAGAGAATCAATAGGCATTTGTAGCCATGGCTGTGTAAATGAACAACAGATGTTTTGTCACGTCTTAACAGACAAAGACCCTACCACACAGCCAACAGGACCGTGAGCTCAAAAGTCCAGCTATATTTTAAACATCCATAAAGGCATTGCTTTTCCTCGTGCCCTAATAAAGGACACACACACACACACACACACACACACACACACACAGCCACCAGGCTCAAAAACCCCACCATCTATATTTTAAACATACAAAAAAGACATTTCTTTCTCACGTGTCTAGAGGACACACACACACACACACACACACACACACACACACACAAAGTGTGTATTTTTTCAACAACTCTAAGCAAAGCTGTAGATACATTTTAAGACTGTGTGCTTTAAAATTATTTTGAAGAGAGAAACATTATCATTTTACATTCTGTATTTTCATTGTAATATATCATTTTTTCAAAACATTATAAATATCACTTACACATTTCATTTCAGCCTTCTCCTTGATACTACCACAGAGCTGAGGGAGTGAACTATAGGTATGTGTATTCCTTTTTCTGAAATATTTTTATTCTTTCTAATTCATGACAAAAGTATAATAATTAGTTTTTGTGATTGTTGCAATGCTATCAGAAAACTGCTGAACCATCTTATTTTACAGAGGTCCCCATTTTGGCTTATAAATGTTACATGCGTATACATAAAGCTATCCTTTTGATGCAAGTTTGACACAGTCCTACAGATGCATGTTAAATAATTTTGTATACTGTTACAAAAACAGAAAAAGGGGTACTCACACAGGCAGATGAATTTCCCTCGGGGTGGGAGTCTCCACACAGATCTGTGAAACCTCTGCATGATCAGATTCCCTCCTAGATACTTCTTTCTGAAAATATCCTAATCAAAAAACACCCACATGTCCCTGCAGTTATACACCAGGCCTACAGGGGGGGCACATACCACTACATAAACACTAACTGATTTTTGTGGGGTGGGGAACGCACGTGGTGAAGAGGGACAGGGGTTCGAGCAGGATGGTGGGGGTTCAGGAGAAAGGGGGGACAGGGGTTCGAGCCAGGATGGTGGGGTGCAGGAGAAGGGGGACAGCGGTTCAGCCAGGCCGGTGGGGGTGCAGGAGAAAGGAGGGACGCAGGAGTTCAAGCTAGCATGGTGGGCCTCGGGTTCCAGCCAGGATGGTCTGGCAGGGGATCGAGGAGTGTACGAGAAGGATGGGGTGGAGGACAGGGGTTCGAGCCAGGCTGGTGGGGGTGCAGGAGAAAGGAGAGACACAGGAGTTCAAGATAGCATGGTGGGACTTGGGTTCCAGCCAGGATGGTCTGGCAGGGGATCGAGGAGTGTCTGAGAAGAGGCGAGGACAGGGGGTTGAGAGCCAGGCTGGTCTGGCAGGGATGAGTGTACAAGAATGAGGGCGTAAGGCTTACAAAATGGTGGTGTTAGGTCCATTTCCTGTGCAAGGGGCGGGACACGGGTTTGAACGCGTGTCATTTCCTGCGCAAGGGGCGGGACACGGGTTCAAACGCATGTCATTTCCGCCAGAAGGGGGCGGGGCTAGCGCATTTTAGGGAGGGACTTCCGGTTTAACAAGGGGTGATTCTGATTGGTCCGTTTTAGGCCACGCCCACCTGTCAAATGACGTGGCACGCACTGATTGGCTGAAATTTAACATTTGACGAGATATGTGAACTTATACTACTCAGGTGAATGATGTAAATGATATTGTAGAACTGCCTGACAGGAGACGTACCCAAAGGATGTACCATGTTAACATGGTGAAGCCATATGCAAGTAGGGCTTCATTGATTTCATTGACTTCATTGACAATACAGAGCAATTGAACACCGAAGTCCATAAGCTCGTCACTAAAGCCTATAAGTAGCCCTTGATTCCTTTATTAGTGCAGTACTGATCAAATTAACTTTAAATTCAGATATTGTTTTGCTACCAACCACATCTCTGGGCAATGCATTCCATATTTGTGTAACTCTATTATTTATCCAACATCATCTCTTGTTTGTATTTGTTTTCTCTTTAACTAATTGCTGGCTATGTGCTCTTGTATTATGTCCATGGTCGCTATGCTTCAACCCTATACAATCCCAAAGAAAATCAATCTTTGTGAGCTTTAAAAATCCGGCACATGTCCCCTCTCATTCTTCTATATTCAAGTGTATACAATCCCAATGCACTTAACCTCAGCTCGTAACTCTGTCCTTTAAATCCTCTAATAGTTTTTGTAACTCTTCTCTGGACCCTCTCAAGTGATCCCACATCCTGTCTCTTATAAGGTGCCCAAAACTACATGCAATACTCCATATGGGGCCTCACAAGTGCAGTATACAAGGGGACTATAACTTCACTTTCCTTGCATCCTATATGTCTATTTATACAGTGTGCAATAGCACTAGATATTTTTATAATCTTATTGCAGTGTGTACTAAATTCCAAGTTACTGCCAATATTAATCCCAAGATCTGACTCTTCTACTGAGACCCTTAATACTTTACCTCCCAGATTATATTTAAAGAAATTATTATTATTTCCAAAATGAATAACGGAACTTTTATCTACAATAAATACAGATTGTTTTTGGGAAGCCCAAATTTCCAGTTCATTTAGAGCTGATTGAAGAATATTATATGCAGCTATATTATTTACTGTTCCCCCAAGTCTTGTGTTGTCCGCAAATTTTGACAACCATACATTCTGATTTACCTGCATTGTTGATATGTAAAGATTGAAAAGGCAGGGCCCCAGCATGGATCCCTGTGGGACACCACTAGTCACACTAGATTGACTAGAAAATTGACCCCTAACACATACTTTCTGTTTCCGGTCTGCCAACCATGCCCTAATCCATAGAACTGTCCAATTTGGCAGATCAAGTTGTTGAATAACTTTAACAAGCTGCTCATGAGGGACCTTATCAAAGGCCTTAGCAAAGTCTAGGTAGATGACATCAACTAGAGTACCTTTATCAATTGACCTGCTAACCTCATTATAAAATTCCAATAGATTAGTCTGGCATGATCTCCCTTTTCTAAAACCATGTTGAGATTTATCATCCTTATCAGATTTTTCAAAGAAGTCTACAATAAAATCCTTTATTATAGCTTCCAATATTTTACCCAGCACTGAGGTCAAACTTATGGGCCTATAATTGGACACTAATTGCAGTGATCCTTTCTTATGTATAGGGATCACGGTTGCCTGTCGCCAGGCTTCTGGGACCTCTCCTGTTTCAATAGATGACTGGAACAAGTGCGTTATGGGATCAACCAAGACCTCCACCAGTTCCTTTAACATCCTAGGATGACTACCATCTGGTCCAGGTGCCTTGTTTTGCTTGACTTGAGTCTCATAAGTACATTGGCCCTATCAAGTTAATAACTAGAGTTTGGCTGCAATAAGGCAGTCCCATGTTTGGCAGAATGTTGACTTACATTAAAAACTGTAGAGAAGTAATTATTAAATTCCTCAGCTAGTGACCCATTATCGGTTATACTTTCCCCATTGTTGGTTTTAAGGGGTCCAACAGATGAATTTTTACTTTTTTTTACCATTTACATAAGTATAGAAGGATTTATTATTATCATGTACTTTGGCAGCTAAAGTATACTGAAAATTTCTTTTTGCTATAAAAATGCCATTTTTAGCCGCCCTTTGGCTTATTTTATATTTTTCCCACCTTTCCTCTGCATTAGTTTTTTTAGCATAATGATAACATCTATCTTTTTCTTTAATTAATAATTTAACTTGAGGGGTCCACCAAGGTGGAGGAACATTTCTTTTTGTCTCATTATATTTGTTAGTAATGAGCACATACCTTTGGACCAATATATTTAGTTTATGAATTAATTTGCCCCAAATTACATCAACTGGTTGTGCACCAAAATTTGATTTCCAATCCCAGGCTTCAAGTATGTGTCTCATAGACTCAAAATCAGCTCTGTTGTACCTTTGGAGTACAGTTGTACCTGTACATTTACCTAATGCCTCCTTGTACTGGAAAGTAACAATAGAGTGGTCACTGGACCCTAGTGGGGGATTTACATTACAGTCAATGATTTTTTCACCCATATCACTTAACACTATATCCAAAATATGATGACCCCTAGTGTTAGTAGCAACAAATTGGTCCATACCAGCAAGGTTAAAGGTATCCAGATATCTTGATTATATACTTGAAAATGCTTTTTGAAGTTCCCAATTAATACCTGGAAGGTTTAAGTCCCCTAACAAAATAACCTTGCCCAATAGGCATAGCCATGTAATAAAAGCTAGGATTTCCTCATCTTCTTGTAATTTTGTGGATGGTGGCCTATATAATACTCCTAAATTTATTTTAGCTGAGTGGGGAGGGCTAATCTTAACCCAGAGAGCTTCCATATCCAGCCAACTAGTTGTTTCAACTTGATCTGAAACAATCATATCACTGATATACACTGCCACCCCTCCACCCTTAGTTAGGGATCGATCTTTATTAAAGAGTGTATACCCTTTAATTTGTTTATCCCATATATCATCAGGCTGCCACCAAGTCTCAACTATGGCACAAATGTGAATATCCTGACTAATTAACAATAACTGCAGCTCATCTAGCTTATTATTTAAGCTGCAAGCATTACTAGACATAAAGTTCCACCCTGTGTCTACTTGAGCTGAGTTTCATGCCCCCACATCCCCCCTCTTCTTGAGTTTAAATGTTGATGTACGGTGTCTTTTAAATGTTGAGCCAGTACCCATTTTCCCATTCTACTGAGATGCAAACCATCCCTAGCAAAAAGATGTTCTCTTTGAAATTTCTGCCAATGATCAATATAAAAATAACCTTCCCTTGCAGTCCATCTTTTAAACCAGCCATTTAGTCTATAAATTTCTTGGTTCAATTTATTGCTTGCTCTGGGAACTGGTAAAACCTCAGAAATCCAAATTTCGCAACTCCTATTTTTTAAAGCCACACCCACTTTCTCAAAATCCCTCTGTATATCTGTTAACTGTCTTTTGCCTACATCATTTACCCCCACATGAAGGATAGTAGATGGTGTGTTAGTGTTTTCAAGTAGGCCCGGGAGGAGATCTAATAAATCACCAATGCCTGCACCAGGAAGTACGCTAACAGTTGTTGATTCATTGTACTGTTTACACAAAAAACCATCAGTATTCTTTAACATGGAATCCCCAACGAACAGCAAATCCTTGCTTTGACTAGGGGCACTAGATACAATAGACTGTGATTGGTTAATATTTTGTGTGCTTGTGCAAACATTACTTGCTGGGTTTAAATCAAACACCAGGTCAGTTGTGAGAGCTCCAATAGCATCCTCCTCTAAAACTAAGGCCTGAAATCTGTTTGGAGTTAAAACATTAGATACTCCACCTATGTTCCTCCTACCCCTTTTGAATGATTGTTTACCAGAAACTATTGTCCAGTCACCCTCATTTACCTCCTCCCTAACTAAAATTGCATCATCAATCTGATTTCCCGTTTCGTTTTTGGTCTCATCTCTAATATCCTCTGCCATGGAATCAATGTATTGCTCAAGTGAGGAAATATCGAGCTGTACCTGTAATCTTTTCTTCAGAGATACAATCTCCTGTTTGAGTTGGTAAATTTCAATGCAGTGTCTGCACACATAGTTGGCAACTGCTTCCCCCAAACTAAACAGACCACATTGATCACAGCTTAACATGTTAAGGCTATACTCATGCTAATACGGCCAATGTTCTTGATTTACAGCTGTCTACAGCTGACACAGCACGACACATGCCCGCAGCGTGTCTCTGCCACGACTGAACACTGCCGACCCTGCTCACGAGCGTATGAGCTAAGTAATGAAATGTGACCCGGAAGGTCTAGTCAGGGGTCATAGTCCCTCGTACACTTGGAGTGCTTTAAAATTATTAAAACGCTCGTTTTTCTTTTTTAATTTCCCCATACTATGCGTTTGTCACTCATACGTGACCGAGGCATAGGATGTGGAAGCTAGAATCCAAATCAGTTTTAAAATATGACTTGTAGTCCTTAGTCACGCCAACGGATTACAGAGCCCTCTTCCTGCTTCCTGTTACTATGTTAGCAGGGCTCCAGTTTCAATACTAGTATTTAAAAGATTAGAACACTCAGTTCCACATTAAAACAAAAATCTGCCAATAATAAGACTGCACACTGCAGGGCAATAATTTTCCACTGCAATAGTACGGCTAGCTCACAGCATGGCGAGCTAAGTAATGAAATGTGACCGGAAGGTCTAGTCAGGGGTCATAGTCCTCTGATAGCTTGGGTGCTTTAAATTATTAAAACACTCGTTTTCTTTTTAATTTCCCTACTATGCTTTTGTCACTCATACGTGACGAGGCATGGATATGGGAGCTAGAATCCAAATCAGTTTTAAAATATGACTAGTAGTCCTTAGTCACCCCAACAGACTACAGGTCCTCTTCCTGCTTCCTGTTACTATGTTAGCAGGGCTCCAGTTTCAGTACTAGTTTGTAAAAGATTAGAACACTCAGTTCCATATTAAAACAAAAAGTCTGCGAATAATAAGACTGCACACTCCAGGGCAATAATTTTCCACTGGGTTGACATGGTCTTTGCAGTGTGTGGTCCTGGGAAGGGGATAGAAACATGGAAACATAGACTTTGACAACAGGTAAGGACCACTTGGCCCACCCAGTCTGCCCATTTCCCTACCTACTGGATAAGCTGCAGATTCTAGTTAACCAATAGCCTACTTCCTGCCACCCCCCCACTATAATTGCCTTATGTCTGTCCCATGCATGTTTGAATTCCCCCACTGTTTTAGACCCAACAACCTCCCCAGAAAGGCGGTTCCATGCATCCACCTCTCTCCATGAACAAAAATTCCTTACCTATTACACCGAGCCCCTCTGTCTTTAAATTGTCCCTTGTTCTACACATCCTTTTTCTGAAAGATGCTACCCTCCTGGACTTTGTTGATTCCTTCAGGTACTTGAACATTTCTATCATGTCCCCCATCCCTCCTTTCATCAAGGGTATGCATATTAAGCTCTCTCTCAGCCTCTCGTCATATGGTTTCTGATGCAGACCCTGCACCATTTTAGTTGCCCTCCTCTGGACTGCTTCCATCCTGTCTATGCCCTTGCATAGACGAGGTCTCCAAAACTGCAAACAGTAATCCAGATGGGGTCTCACCAACTGTCTGTACAGAGGGATAACCACTTCCCTTTTTCTATTTGTGATGCCCCTTCCTATGCATCCCAGTATCCCCCTGGCTCTCCTTACTGACTTCTCACACTGCTTACCGACCTTTAGATCATCTGATATGACTACCCCCAGGTCCCTTTCCATTTGTTGTGCACCTCCTACTATTTGTGTACTCTTCTCCTGGGTTTTGTTTCCCAGGTGCATTCTTGCACTTCTTTGCATTGAATCTAAGTTGCCATATGTCTGACCATTCCTCCAACCTTGCCAAGTCCTTCTCATCCTTTCTACCCCTTGTGTATCAACTCTGTTACAGATCTTTGTGTCATCTGCAAAGAGGTATACCTTTCCCTCCAGACCCTCTGCAATGTCACCTATAAAGATATTAAAGAGGACTGGACTCAGTACTGAGCCCTGAGGTACTCCACTAGTGACCCCCCTTTCTTCGGAATGTGTTCCATTCACTATTACCTTCTGTGTCCTGTTTTGCAGCCAGTTTGCTACCCAGGCTACCACCCTGGGACCTACTCCCAGGCTGGCTAACTGATTATTAATCTTTTGTGTGGGACTGTGTTAAATGCCTTGCTAAGTCTAGGTAGGCCATATCCACAGCCCCTCCTGGTCTATTACTTTGGTCACCCAGTCAAAGAAATCTATTAGATTCATCTGACATGACCTTTCTGCTGTAATCCATACTGCTTTGGGTCCCATGCCCCGCTGGCCTCTAGGTGCTAACAATTCTTTCTTTCAGAAGTGATTCCATCATTTTCCCTTCCACTGAGGTCAAACTTACAGGTCTGTAGTTTCCTGCTTCTGCCTTGCTCCCACTTTTGTGAAGGAATCACATCTGCCCTCCTCCAGTCCTCAGGGTACCACCCCATCCTCCCATGATTTGTTAAAAGTGTGGTCAGTGGTGTCACTAGGTCCTCCTTAGTTCTTTTAGGATTCTGGGGTGAATTCTGTCAGGCCCCATTGCTTTGTCCACCTTGAGTTTTAGGAGTTCTTTCAGGACTCTTTCTTCTGTAAATGGACTGGTGTCAACCCCCCTACCCAGAGTGCTTCTATTGTCTGGTTTAGGTAACTCTTCCTTATCTTCTTTTGTGAATACTGAGCAAAAGTATTCATTCAGTATCTCTGCCTTTTCACTGTCTCCCTCTGCCCACCTCCCCTCTCCCTTATTAATCTTCACTATTCCTCCCTTAACCTTTCTATGCTCCCTAATGTACCTATAAAAGGTTTTATCCCCCTTCTTAACTGAATTGGCTATTTTTTCCTTGGTTTGGGCTTTTGCTAGTCTGACTGCCTTCCCCACTTCTTTCTGCTTTAATTGATACAGTTCCCTGTCGTGCTTCTTCTGTGATTCCTTATACGTTTTGAATGCAGCCTTTTTCTCCTTAACCTTCCCTGCCACCTCTTTTGAGAACCATAGTGGTTTTTTACTCTGCTTTTTCTTTATCTGTTTCACACAAAGGCTTGTTGCCTCTATGATGGCAGTTTTGATTTTCTCCATTGTTCTTCCACCCTCCTTTTGGCCATTTGCTAGTGTATTCACCCATTTTGCCAAAGTCAGCCCTTCTAAAGTACAGTATGCTTGTTTTGTATGGCTCGTCTCCATGGTTGTGCTTATTGTAAGCACACTGTGCAATCAGTAAACATTTCCCAGATGTCTACTGACTTCTAATTTGTGATCCTCTCTCCATTTGAGAGTACCAGGTCTAGTATTGCTCCCTCCCAAGTGGGTTCCAACACTAGCTGTCCAAGGCCTGCCCCCTGCAGGGCATCGAGAATGACCCTGCTCTTGGATGTGGCTGCAGTACATGTCATCCAGTTAACATCTGGCATATTCAGGTCCCCCATCAACAGTATCGCCCCTTTTTCAGCCATTTTGAGAATGTCCTCCATCATTTTCTTGTCCATTTCCTCCCCTTGAGATGCGGGTCTGTATACAAGCCCTGTGCAGATTGTGATGCCATTCCCTGTCTCCAAGGTGACCCAGAGAGCCTCTTGTCCTCCCCCTTTACTTTTTAGTTCTGTAACTTTGATCCCTTCCCTTATGTATAGAGCTACTCCACCTCCTCTTTTCCCCTCCCTGTCCCTTCTGTAGACTGTGAACCCTGGTATGTTGACATCCCAGTCATGGTTCTCCATGTACCATGTTTCCGTGACTGCCACAATATCCAATTGTTCATCTTCCATCAAGGCTACTAGCTCAGAAAGCTTGTTTCCCAGACTATGGACATTGGTACTCATTGCGCTCCATTTAATGTTGGCTTTATCCTTTTTTCCCCTATGCCTGCTCTTTTGCCTTGTCTATTTTCCATTTACCCCTGTCCTGCCCTCTGTTGGCGCTGTACCTCAGTGTTTACCTTACCACCTGGCATGTTTTGTGGGGAAGCTGACATTTCCTGCCTCTTATTAGCACCTCCCCATGGCTAGTTTAAAAGCTTGCCAAGGAAGCATTTAAACCTGTCACTTAGGATCTTGGTTCCCTTCATGGACAGATGCAGACCATTGTGCCAGTATAGACCTTCATCTCTCCAGGTGTAACCCCAGTCCCCAATGAAGCCAAAGCCCTGTGCTCTGCACCAGTTTTGCAACCATTCATTAAACTGCATGGTGTGTAGTACCCTAGCCTCACCCCTGCCATGGACTGGCAGCACCTCTGAGAAGGTAACCGTGCTTGCTACCTGTCTGAGGCCCCTCCCCAACTCCACAATTTCAACTGCACTGCACTGATCCCATGCCTAGCTAGGTCATTTGTCCCAAGGTGGACAATGATATCTAGTTCCCTCTCCTGTGATGCTGCTTCTGCAATCCTGAGGATTCACTTCTTGTCCCTCCAAGCCATGGCACCAGGCAGGCACCTTGCTTCCCTCTCCTCTCCCTTCCCCAGGTCTACCCCTCTAACAACTGAGTCCCCTATCAGAAGCTGTTTCCTTCCCATGTGGTGTCCCTTGCCACCCTTCTGTGGGTCTCCCTTGTGGATGTCCTCAGCATTCTTCTTGGTCTCCACTGAGGGTGCAATCATACAGGAACCTTGCTCTTCCAGACTGGCACATGGTTTGTGCAGAGGTACAACTAGGGGGCTTCACCTCTGTTCCACCAGCCGCACCCTCCCAGAACCCACTGTGGTCCAACTGCTCTTCATACTTGGCAGCCTCTCAGGCAGTGGTTGTGGCAGTGGTGCTCTTTGGGAGGGGGAGGCCTCCTTAGTCCTTGCCAGTTCAGCCTGGAGGTGGGCAACCTCCTCCCTCAGAGCTGACAGTTGCCTGCAAATAGGACAGCAACGCAGTTTCCAGAATGTCTCCCAGGAAACTGCTGCCCCACAGCCAGTGCATTGCACCACTCCCCATGTCCCTCTCCTTATAATATACAATATGTAATACATATATATATATATATATATATATATATATATATTCTTTTAGTGGTGTCTACTTACCCTTTATGCACTGTGATGGGTTATTAAGAATATGACAGTTCTGCCCCAAGACCTGTTGAGGAAGTGATGTCAGAACTTTGGCTATAAAGGAAATGTCACACCTGGGGGTGTGGGGAAGGGTGGGTAGGTAGTCCACAACCACTGGTGACTGTTAGAAATAATCAAATACACCACTGCTCCACCACCCTGGTGAGTACTGCCCTTTATAGTAATTCAACTAACCTCCAGTAACTGATTTGTAAACTATTTAAAAGTAATTTGATGCAAACTGTCACAAAATACTAGTAGACAGTCCAGTTACCCACAAAGTAAAATCAAATGTGCAGTTATTTCAACCCTTCTAAAGTTGCTCACAAGATACGCAGTTTTGAAAAAACCCTTCCTGATTTAAAAACTAAAATAATTAAACACAAAGCGATACCAATGTAAGACTGTAAAGTAAGGAAAACTTCCCTCAGATGTAAGCAAGAGAGATATTTGTTGCAGATTTCTAGTCCAGTAGAGTATATCCCATGCAGCTTCTCAGTTGTTTCAAAGCACCCCCTATTACACAACTTGAAGAAGAGGGGCTTCTGTCTTAAACAGGATCACATCAGTAGTTTATAGTAATTGATCAATGCTGGAATGTTCCAAGGAGAACAATTGGCTATGATGTAGGTCTCCCTGACTAGTGAAGACAATTTCCACCACCTGAGGCTCTGTCTGGCATCAAATTACAAACTGCAGCCTTTGCTACTAGAAGTACACAGCCACCACCAGTAAATTATTCCAAAATATATTGATGCAAACTGTCACAGAATACTAGTAGACAGTCTAGTTACCCACAAAGTAAAATCAAATATGCAGTTACTTCAACCCTTCTGAAGTTGCTCACAAGATAAGCAGTTTTGAAAACCCCCTTCCTGATTTAAAAACTAAAATAATCAAACACAAAGCAATACCAATGTAAGACTGTAAAGTAAGGAAAACTTCCCTCAGATGTAAGCAAGAGAGAGATTTGTGGCATATTTCTAGTCCAGTATAGTATAGTATATCCCATGCAGCTTCTCAGTTGTTTCAAAGCACCCCCGTTACACAACTTGAAGAAGATGGGCTTCATGAGATAGATGAGGAAGACCCCATTCTGGACTTGCTGGAAGAAAGCAAGTGGAATCCTCTGTGGAGGCAATTAAACTGTCACCCCAGTTGACCCCGGAACATACCCAGGAAGTAAGGGAGGTTTTAGCAGACTTTGCCCCATTGTTTAAAGTGAAGCCTGGACTAACCCCCTTAGCGACACATGATGTAGACACAGGGATGCAAGCGCCCATATGGTGGACAGCATATTGGGTGTCAGAGGTTGTCCTAAAGGACATTAGGAGGAAGGTGGAAGAAATGCTGAATTTAGGGGCAATCCAGAAATCCCACAGCCCCTGGGCCTCACCCATAGTCCTCGTTTCCAAGCTGGATGGCTCTACTTGTTTTTGTGTGGACTATCATGGACTCAATGCAGTCACAAAGTCTGATGCCCACCCAATGCCATGGATGGACAAACTACTGGACAAGTTGGGAGGGGTGACATACCTTACCACTGTTGACCTGATGAAAGGGTATTGGCAGGTGGAGTTAACTGCCAGATCTAGGGAGAGGTCATCCTTCATCACTCCGATAGGGTTATTTGAGTTCAAGGTAATGCCCTTCGGAATGAAGAATGCCCCTGCCACCTTCCAAAGGTTGGTGAACCAGGTGTTACATGGTACTGAAGAGTATGCCATGGTGTACTTGGATGATACTGCCATCTTCAGTGCCACCTGGAAGGAACACCTGTCCCACCTTAAAGAAGTGTTGGGCAGGATTCAGAGGGCCGGGCTCATGGTGAAAGCTGAAAAGTGCCAGGTGGCCATGGCTGAGGTGGCATACCTAGGACATGTAGTAGGGTGAGGACAGCTCCATCCTAATCAAGCAAATATTAAGACAATAGAGGTGTGGCCCAGATCTGAAACACAGAAGCAGGTCCAGAGTTTTCTAGGGACTGCAGGGTACTGTCAAAAATTTGTATCAAACTACAGTGCCCTGGCAGCTCCCCTCTCTAGCCTGCTAAAGAAAAGAATGCCTAAAAAGGTAAACTGGGAACCAGCCTGTGAACAAGCCTTTACACGGCCAAAGGAGGCACTGTGCAGTGCTCCTATATTAGCCAGTCAAGACTACAGTAGCCCATTTGTAGTCCAGACAGATGCCTCAGACGTGGGTACTGGGGCAGTACTTAGCCAGGCTTCTAACCAAGGGAAAGATCACCCAGTAGTGTACCTCAGTAAGAAATTACTTCCCAGGGAGCAGGCTTATTCTACAGTGGAGAAGGAGTACCTTGTCCTGATGTGAGCATTTAAGAAATTAGAACCATACCTATACGGGTGGCATTTTGAGGTACAGATGGATCATAACCCCATGGTTTGGCTGGCACAAATGGGTAAGACAAATGGTCAGCTTCTAAGATGGAGTCTTGCATTACAGGGATATGATATGACCATTACCCACAGGGCCAGATCGGCAAACACAAATGCAGATGGTCTATCACACCAGTTAGAGCAGTGAACTGATTTTGGGAAACTCATCCCATGCCTAGGAATAGATTCCCCCAAATTCAGTCTTGGAGGGAGGAGTGTCACAATAGCCATCTAACCCATTGCTATTTGTATATAATTTTGATATAAATATATGTTTTGAATTCTGCTTGTGAAACATGGCAGTCAGCACAAGGCATCATGGGACATTGGAGTTTTAAAAGAAAAAAAATGTGCTGGCCTTGCTTGCTGTCACAGCTAGCTTGTAAAAGTTGACTTCCTGGGACTATAATAAAACCAGGTTATAAAACAATTTACTGCTTTGAACCCAGGCAGCTTGTTGTAAAATATCGCATTTTATGGCGTATCAGGAGGGAAGCAAGTTCTGATAGTTACCTGTGAAAATTCACCCAGCTAAAAGAAGTGTTTTTAGGATGTTCTGCTGAGAGATCAAAGGAGAATGCTGTCATAACGTATGCTTTGATGAAGAGAGGCTGTCTGTTATAATTTGATATTGCTGTCTTTGCAGATTTAATAAAAAAAACAGTAAGATGAAACCATTTTGGTTATACCTGATCATGTTACAAATGAATTACAGGATTAAGAGTGATCTCATGTGCTGTGACATCACAAGAAGGGTGGGACTTTAATTGATACTGCCAAGCTGGCTGAAGGGACTGAGACACTTGTGTTCTGAACTTGGAAGGGACACTTTTGTTCCTGGACTCAAAGAGAAGCACTTCTGCCAAAATAGGTAACTTCAGCACCACTATTTACCAACTGAAACTGGGGTAGGATTAGTTATTCAGTAAAAGGCAGTTTGTTTACAATTGTCCATTTATTTTCTGACTGTACCCTTAATGTATATATGTTCTGTGTTTTGTATTTTAGTTACTGTTTCTAATTTTCGTAAACTTTGCTTTTCCTTAAAACGCTGCCTGAGACATGCTCATTTGTGTGTGAATGGTGGAACAGTCTTAATATTCTAACACAGCTGTTGAATGCTTATTGTGTCACCTTATGCAGCCATGCTAACAAAGATCTGTGTAAAGAGCCAGCAAGGTAAATAAAATACCAGCGTCTCAATTGAGTCGGAAGGGGGGTATGAACCAGGTTGGTTGTATGCCTGCTGGGTCAAATATTGTGCAGCATTTCCCCAAAGAGAGTGTGATATTTGGACCTGTTACCTGGGTGTGCTAGCTAAAAAGGGTTTGGAATTGACCCCAGGACTCAAGACGGGTAGTTTGCTTGGACCCAAAACAAACAGGAGGGTGTCCCTGTTTATCCCCTGTTCACGAATCGCACTTCAAGGTTGGGCACTGTGGTAGTAGAGGGCCTGACCCCAGGAGTGGGTTTGTGACATCCCCCTCTTCCTCCTCCGCATGTGGGAGGGGGTCAGGATGTTACTCATCATCAATTGGCTCTGAATAGAGCACATAAGATATCGATGACCAACAGCAACCAGGACATATTGACAAGGAAGTTGTCGGAAAGGGAGCTGGCCTAGTAGACCCCGGCTCGATGGGCCTGGAGTAGGAGCAAGGTGGTGCATGAACTCGCAAAAGGAGGAGAGCATAGTCTGGACGTTGATGGTGATCAGTGTTGCCGGAGCACTTTGCGGCACTTACATGGGGGCTGGATCACCAGTGTGGGCGGCATGGCTGGAAACATTGAGAAGGGCTGATACCCCAGCATCGACATGACGGCCTGAGGTGTCAATGGGGAGACTGAATCCCTGGCATTGAGAAAATGGCCAAAGGCATTGATGGGGAGGCAGAAATCCTGACATCGACTGTCCAGCGCCGGCCAAAGCAGGTTTGGTGGAACTCCCTGTCTGTTGCCCCTGAGCAAGAAGGGGTCTGAATGGCAGGGGTTGGAACATCGGCGGGACATCAGGAGGCCCAACGTCAATGAGCCATTGCCAGCCAAAGAAGGACCAGTGAGAAGCACTGCCAGGGCTGACCCTATGGAGAAATGATGTGGGCGGCAATGGGGGTCACCACTGAGACGGCCGATGACCCAACAGTGGTTGTCCAGTGCTTGTGTTTACCAGCTGGATTGTCCCAGGCCTTGGAGGAGTGCGAGCCCATGGACAGAGCTGGTGATGCGGAGAAGCTTCTTGCCTGGAGCTCCTTCTTCATTGTGACGCCTTTTGACAGCACCGCTGGGTACACAATCCAAAAACAATACCACAAACTGCAACGGACCAAAGCCAGCCATGCAGCACTTCAAAGAAAGGTGGCCAGCCTTTACAAGCACAAAATCCACAACGAAATGAAATGCGCAACCAGGCCTACCTCACCAGCATTTTAAAGTTCAAAATGTGGAGAAAAGAACACAGTCCACGAGTTTTTATATCCAAACAATGTAGGGGACTGCAATTTATTCCATCCACAAATAAGTTATCTTTACAAAAGGTGGGTAACCAGGAACCTCTGCAACAAACAAACCCCTAGCGCCTCGACTCTCGTCTGGTGACGCTGTTGTGGGGGGCCCGTAGTAGACTGCTACCGAAAGTTTCCATGTAGTCCTAGTGCCTGGAGGCTGTAGTTCCAATGATGTGGTCTGATACAAGACAGCTCTAGATCAGTGTGCCTTTCCCTGTTACCAAAGTTTAAATAAACACATAAATAAATAAATAACCTCGAAGAAGATCAGGTCTCTCATCTGTTGCAGTTTTGGGTTTTTTTTGCATGTTGTGCCTTGCTGTTGTTTTCATTTACACTTGTATAGGTGTTCCATAGTGCACTGTGACAACACTTTATTTTTGTAGCAAGAAATATTATTGTGTATTACACTGCTTTCTCCTCTTCCCTTTCCCCAAGGTCACACCTGAAAACAAGCCTTTGCTCACTGTTCCTCTCGCGGTTCCAATTTTCAAATAAACAAATAACTAAATAAAACTTCTGTATGTTCCTTGTGATTATTTTAAAGGGCAGCTTCCTAGTAGCTGCTCAGCAAAACATATACAGTATCTCAACTGACCTGGCCAGGAGTTGCTGGATACAAATCTTTCTGCAAACTTCTTCCATGTTAAAATATTATTTTACTCGTAATTTTATTCCCAGACCTCGCTGACAAAAACGGAGCAACTTCCCTATACTGGAACCACGCCCCCATGCTGGCACATGCAGCCCTGTTTTCTGATGTCAGTAAATGAAGGCTGTGTGTGCAGGCCCCACTGATTTGAATGGGGGCTATTTTCTAATACATATTAGTACTATTTATCATTGGGGATCGCTCGACTAACGCTGTCCCAGTTAGTCAAGCGGTGCGCACGATTTATCAAAATCCAGCAATAAATAGTACTATATAATATCGAAAAAGCTCCCATTCAAATCAATGGGGCATGCACACCACAGCCTTCATACTGACACCACAAAATGGGTCTGTATGTGTTGCTTGGCGTGGTTCCAATATGAGAAGTGCTTTCGTGAAAATCTGGAAATAAAATTACGGTAAACTTTGTTTATGGAAGATTACGAAGACTTGTCAACACAACTCTAACTTCGTCTGAAGACTTCTATGTTTGGAGTGGTGGCTGTTATTAAACAAGCTGCTCTTTAAACACGATAAATTCTAAGTTCCAGATATGAAGTGGGATGTCTTTGCCACTGACAGTGGAGGAAGTAAAAGACAAAACATTTTTTTCCACATAAGCTTTTTACCCCTTTGGGCAGCTTGTCGGTCCTGTCCCCAACCCCATCAGCCAGCACCCACCTCCCTCGCACCTACTGAGATCTGGTTCCCCTATGGCTTGTCCCACCATGGCAGGGACAAAAAGCTCTCTCCCACAAAGTACATATCCAAAGGTCCCAAAGGTCTGGGCAATGGTGTGGGTCAGGGGACATACACAGGGTGTCATATAGCCCACAGCTAACCTTTTCTTCCCCAGTCCCCTGGCTGCTGGGGCATGAGTGCATGTGTGTGGAGGCATGCATGTATTACAGAATCACAGCCCCTCCCACTAAGCTGCTCACACCTCCACTACCACTGGGTCTCCACTTGGTGGCAGTCAGAGGCTGAGACAGCTTGCCACCCCTCTTTGGGAGAGGACAGCAGATCCTACTCCCCCCTCCCCGGCTTCCCATGTCTGTTCCCAAATCTGGTTCACCAGAGTAGCATCAGGTGAGGCACCAGCCTTTTCAGTCCTCCACGCTACTGTCCCAAAAGAAAAACTTTTTTTTGCCACATTTTCCTTTATGTTCCTCTGGCAAGCTGGGCAGCTGTATCAGATTGTTCCTTCCGGCACCACATCCGTCCCAAGTCTCCAACTCCTCCTTCCTCCGAGCTAAGGCGGGCCGTTAGCACAAGCTGGGGGCTTCATTAAGCCCCAACCCCGCGTTTTTCCACCTATTTTCTACCCTTATTCCCCGGAGCCCTAGACAAGGTTGCGAGCATGGAGGCACGCATTCATGCCTTGGCCTGCAACAACTCCACTCCTCCCACCCCTGGCATAACGCCTAGCCTCTCTCTGACACCTGCACCACCACCATGCCTCCACATGGTGGCGGTCAAAAGCCAGGAAAGCCAACCTCCCCAATCCAGGAGAGGAGAGCTGCCTGGCAGCTGCTCAGTCCTCCCCCAGCCCTCCCTCCCCAGCTGACCCCGGGCAACCCGTGCTCATCACCGAACACGGGTCGCTGGTGTGGCAGAAGGTAAGGCGCCAGCACCGCAGCCCTCCACGCCACTGGGCCAGCCTCAAAAGTAAAATTTTTTAAGGTGAATGAAAATTATGGACATTTTGAGGGCACGTGCACAACAGCAACTGCAGCTGGCCTCAACAGCAGTGAGGACTACTGCAGCACCCCGAAACCACCAGACTCAACAGCAATAGCTCGAAGAACAATTCCAGCAGAAAGCTGTAGAACAAGGTAGGCTCATGAGTCCAGTGCTGCTGTGTTTTGTTCCAGGGTCATATACTTTGCATCCTGAATTGGGACCTGAGGCTGATCTAGTTAATGACTGTAAAGGAGTAATGGACTGATTTCTTGAAACTGATTTAGTCCAGACAGGCAAGCAGAGATAAGTGTACAGAATTCTCATTCTCTGTCAGACAATTTGAATGCTTCACATTTGTGATTTGTGTCGCATGTTTGCACAGTTTTTCTCTAACCAAATTAATAACATACATTATGGAGAAAAAACTCTTACCCCCAGGGTATACAGTGATACGAGCATGTTGTATTAAGCATCTCAATTTCAGTGACTCAAAACCATTTGGAAAAAGAGCGAGAATCAGAAAACACCTAGTACTTTTTGAGTGAGTGCAGCAGTGACCTACACTTGCTCGAACAGGATACAATAAATTGTTTGCCCAAATCCTGATATGCTGGCCATTTGATGTAGTGACATGAGCTATTGCCAGTGGAGCTTGAGGTCCTGGTGTGGGAGGATTTTTTTTTGCCCTTGGGTTTTCAATTTTTTTCTAAGTCACCCCCCCCCCTTTGGAGTGTACAATCCTTTAGTTTGGGGAGGGCTTGCCCCCACATAAAAAAGTTTGTTTTTCTATCTGGTTTCTGGATTTTTTGTGACTGTTGCTGTTTGCGACAGTCAACCTTATGTTGCTCGCTGTTTTGACTGCAGGCAGTTTTGTAGTCACTTTTATTAGTTGGTGACTTACAAAACTCGCCCTCATCACGTAAAACCTTTCCTGCTGCAACCTGGAGAGAAGGGGAGTTTACAATTAGAGTAGGTAAAAGAAAATGGTTGCACAACAATGAATAACAGAAATTGTAATATGAATCAGATAAAATAGTAATGCTATAGAGTTTATCATTCTCAACGGAAGTCTAGCAGGGTGAACAGAGAGGATACCCCTGCCATCACAGAGGCAACAAGCCTTTGTGTGAAGCAACTAAACGAAACAAAATGAAGGAAAAAAACACTATGCTTCTCAAAAGAGGTGGCGGGGAAGGTTGGGGAGAAAAATACAGCATTCAGGAAGTATATAGAAACACAGGAGGAGGAGCAGGACAGAGAACTGTACCAGTTAAAGCGGAAGGAAGCAGGGAAGGCAGTCAGAATAGCAAAGGCCTAAACCGAGGAAAAGATAGCCAACTCAGTCAGGAAGGGGGATAAAACCTTTTACAGGTGCATTAGGAAATGTAGAAGACCAAGGGAGGGATAGTGAGGCTTACTAAAGGGAGGGGGTGGGGTAGGCAGAAGGTGACAGTGAAAAAGCAGGGATACCGAACGAATACTTCTGCTCAGTATTCACAAAAGAAGAGGAGGAGGAGGAGGTACCTAAAACAAATCAATAGAAGCACTCTGGATAGGGGGATTCTACCAGTCCATTCACAGAAGAAAGGGTCCTGAAAGAACTCCTGAAACTGAAGGTGGACAAAGCAGTGGAGCCTGACGGGATTCACCCTAGAATTCTAAAAGAACTAAGGGGAGAACTAACGACACCACTGACTACCCTTTTTAACAAATCATGGGAGGATGGTGTGGTACCTGAGGACTGGAGGAAGGTGGATGTGATTCCCTTTCACAAAAGTGGGAGCAAGACAGAGGCAGGAAACTACAGACTTGTTAGTTTGACCTTGGTAGGGAAAATTATGGAATCACTTCTGAAAGAAAGAATTGTTGAGTACACAGAGGCCAGCAGGGCACAGGACCCAAGGCAGCATGGATTCACAGCGGGAAGGTAATTTCAGACTAATCTAATAGATTTATTTGACTGGGTGACCAAGAGTACTAGACCAGGGAAGTGCTGTGGATGTGGCCTACCTAGACTTTAGCAAGACATTTGACACAGTCCCATACAAAAGATTAATAAACAAGTTAGCCAGCCTGGGAGTGGGTCCCAGGGTGGTAACCTGGCTAAAAAAAATTGGCAGTACAACAGGATGCAGAGGGTAATAGTAAACAGAGTCCACTCCAAAGAAAGGGGGGGTTACTAGCAGGGTACCGCAAGGTTCAGTACTGGGACCTGTCCTTTTTAATGTCTTTATAGGTGACATTGCGGAGGGACTGGAAGGAAAAGTATGTCTCTTTGCAGACGACACAAAGATCTGCAACAGGGTTGATACACGGGGGGGGAGGATGAGAAGGGACTTGGCAAGGTTGGAGGAATGGTCAAAAGTACGGCAGCTTAGGTACAATGCAAAGACTTGCAAAGTAATGCACCTGGGAAATAAAAAAACTGGGGAAGAGTACACAATGGGGGGTGAGACACTAACAACAACAAAAATGGAAAGGAACCTGGGGTAGTCATATCAGATGACCTAAAGGTAGGCAAGCAATGTAAGAAGGCAGTAAGGATGACTGGGGGGACACTGGGACGCATAGGGAGAGGCATCACCAGTAGAAAACAGGAAGTTGTTATCCCTCTGTACAGTTGGTGAGACCCCATCTGGAGGTATTGCGTGCAGTTCTGGAGACTCCATCTCCGCAAGGACATAGACAGGATGGAGGCAGTCCAGAGGAGGGCAACTAAAATGGTGCAGGGTCTGCACCAGAAGCCATATGAAGAGAGATTAAAAGAGCTTAATATGTATACCCTTGAGGAAAGGAGGGAGAGGAAAGACATGAAGGAAACTTTCAAGTACCTCACGGGAATCAGCAAAGTCCAAGAGGGTAGCATCTTTCAGAAAAAGAGATATGCGGCCTGTCCAGTGGCACTGAGGGCTAAGGCGCTATGCCTTACCTTGTGCTATGCCGGTGACCTGGGTTCGGGAACGACCTCGGGTCATCGGGGTGCTGGCATGGGGGGAGGGACAGAGCGGGATTGAGCCACCTAACAGCAGCCCCCCCACCACTATAGGTCTGCTGCCACCAGGTGGCGGTCCGGTGGCAGCGTAGGTGGGTGGGGATGGCAAGCCGGGAGAGCATGTCGGAATGCAGTGTGTGCGTGCCTCCACACGAGCATGTGCATGCCCGAGACAGGGAAGGGCAAAAAAAATAGGTGAAAAAGCACTAAAAAAAAATGTAAATTAAGAGGACTTCTGGTGACGTCACGATCGTAATGGCCGCCTAATTCGATCGGCTCCACACTCCCCAGAGCTAATCTTCCAATAATCGCAGCTTTCTATCAAGAACCCAACACATTTAATAGTGGAGGATATTGAAAATGGCGAAGAGAGATGACCAACCCAGTGTGACCCCAGAAATAGAAAGAGATGCGGCCGAATTGTCGGAGGGGGACTCGGGCAGCGAGGGCTCCAGGGCCTCGGTCTCTTCACATGGGGGTAGGTCTAGAGCAAAGCAACCTCCCCTGAGCACGATCCAACGACAGATGTCCCAGGTTCTGAATGAATTAAGGGACTTTAGGAAGGAGATGCGGTCCACAGTCTCAACGATCCACACCGATTTGGCGAAACTGGAGAAACAGCAGGCTGATCTCGAGCTACAGACCACAGAGGTGGATCGCCACGTGGAGGATACGGAACGTGCTATACTGCAGCTCCATCAAGACACCCAGGGCCTGCAGGCACGAGCTGAAGACGCAGAAAGCCGGAATAGGCAATAATATTCGTGATCTCTGGTGTTACAGAGGGTGCTGAAGGAATGATTGTTTGAAACTCACAGATGTGATTCATTTTCCTGAGTAGCTTTCCCAGGATATTGAAAGGGCGCATCGCACGCTAGGCCCAAAGCCAGGCCATGGAGCTCACCCCCGAACAATCTTGGTCCGCTTCCTTAAGTTCCAAGAGAAGGAGACAATACTCCACGTGTGGAAACAAGGGACTGTAATGCATGGCTCTAACAGGCTTTTTTTTGAAAACGGTTATGCCCCGGAAGTTATGCAACATTGTAAGCAATACATCCCAGTGTTAAGGGCCTTGAAGGTGGCAGGCCTGTGCTTCAGAACCCCCTACCCAGCAAAGCTGATGATCCACTTTGAGCAGGGTGCCCAAACCTTCGAATCAGCAGAAGAGTCCATCCTGGAGCTGAGTAAACACAATATCGAAGTTAACCTGGGGCAAAATGAAAAGAAAGCCACGATAGTATCCAAGTTAGCACAACAGATATGGAGCAAGGGGCAGCGGGAGAAACACAGATGACAAGGGAAGGAGACCATCCTGCAAATTGCAACTACCCTACAGAATGGAGCACAAAAGGAATCAATGAATAAATCCACCCCGGGGGCAGCCGGTTCTGGAAACCTATGCTGAGGACTGCACCGAGTGAAGACAGCGACCCGGTTATAGGGTCCCTCGTGTACTCTGACAGACGGAGCTCCCTCCAACTTGGACAGTAAAATCCAGGACTGGGTTTTGGCTTCCATGATCAACCTCTGGGGGCTGCCCCTCTTGGACTGCTGATCACCACTGGGAAAAGAAAATCTCTACCAGACTGCATTCAGATAAGTCCCAGTCTCTATTTACTAAAGATTTATTTCCTTTTCCTTCACTTGACCTAACCACTGTCAGATTAATCAGTAGGAAGCATAACATTTGTTGTCTTAATCCCTCAATGTGTTAACATGACTAACGCTCCTTCCCAACCCTGTCTATGGTGTCCCCCCCCCCCCAGAAAATAGGCAATCTGTCTGCTTCTGAGATCCCTGTGCCATGGGAGTACCAATAGATGGCATTCTTCCCCTCTGGCCAGGGACACTGAAACCTATTCTTTAGGACTGGGATGCTTTAATAACACTAACTAAACACTAACTAACCAATAAAGCACATGGGCGGGAGGGGGTGAGTATCTCTGATCTCAGCCTATTCTGGCCTGAGTATTACGGTTGACCTGAAGTAGTTTAAAAGTTCCTTCCCCCCCATTGGGAGTGACTCCCAGATGTGAAGCGGGCACCCGAAGCAGGGTTACTACATCCAGTCACCTCTCCAAATTACATCTAAGAATAAGGGGTGTGTGTATGAGCGAGAAGACGTCCCAAACACCCCCTGCCACTCCACCTTCCCTTCCCCCTTCCCTTACTGACACATTAGTGTCTAGATTACGCGGCTTATTCCAGGGATACGTTAAGGAGGCTTAGATCCTTCTTAGGTCATGAGCAATGATCGACTTGACGGAAGTACCAATGTTTCTGGTTTGGACCAGGCTAGTCCTAGTAGCTCTCCTGACACTAGGACTCGCTTGTAGTCAGTATTGTTTAGGGATTTCCCCCTTTTCTGGTTCAAAGGTTTCTTACTTAATATGTTTTACACGTTATTGGGAAGGTTGGCTACCCCAGCCTAAGGTTACTAGTTATAGGCCTCGAAAGGCCCCGAAAATGGTTGAAAGTTATTATTTTTTCTCCCCTGAGGTCACTAGTAAGGTGTACCAGGTTTCTTAGAATAATTGTTGGCTCCCTTCAAAGGGAACCTAAGTTAGTCAACAGTCAAATGGGCTCATTTTATTTGACAGAGGTCACAATTCAGTTGTTATGCGACAGAAGGTTTACATTGCTAGATATGTTTCTATATTATAAATGACAGGTAAACACTTGAAAGTACATTCATTAAATGTGAACGGTCTGAGTAGCCTGATAAAGAGATCTAGAATTATAACATTAGTGAAGAAATCCACAGCTGAAATCGTGTACATGCAGGAAACCCACGTCACCTGTGGAACACGAGAAACTTAAGGGAAGGGGTTTCTCACAGGTCTTCTCTTCAGCAATGGTGGGTGGTAGAAAAAGAGAGGTCACCATATTAATCTCGGGCCACACTCCCTTTCGGATGGTAAAAGAATGGGCAGACCCTGAGGGTCATTTGGTAGTTGTCCAGGGGACCTTGCAGGAGCAAGAGGTGACCTTAGCTAATATTTACCTCCCACCTGCCTCAAACATTCCAACAATCCGACTCCTGCATAATAAAGTAATTGAGCTGACCAGAGGGACCCTGATACTTACGGGAGACTTTAACATTGCCCCAAACCCATCCTTGGACACCACCAGGATCTCGGGTGGCAGACAGCCAGCCTCACACAAATTTTTCAAACAATTCATCGGAGAGGTTGGTTGACTCGATGTGTGGCGATCTCTACACCCCAGGGACAGAGGGTACTCCTACTACTCAGCGGTTCATGGGACCTATACAAGAATAGACCACTGTTACATGCAGAGGGAAAATCAGGACTCATTAGTTGGCTCTACAATGGGCACAACAGCACACACAGACCATGCACCACTAATAACCACATGGAAACTGGGCCTAGAGAGGCGCAACACCAGGTGGAGATTTAATCCCACTCACATGAAGAGTGATCAATTTAAAGATTTTCTCAAAGAGAAAATCACAGAAATTATCCAAGACAATGCCACCCAGGAGACTCCTTCTACAATCCAGTGGGATACCTTGAAGGCAGTCCTGAGGGGCCACTCGATAAAACACACAGCCACTTTGGTTAGGGAACGTAAAGAAAGACAAACACAACTGGAGCAGACACTACAATTCCTACAATTGGCCCACCAGCAAGGAGATCATTCAGTCCTGGCCCAGATCAAACAGACTGAAAAGGACTTGGATAACATATGTACTCAACAGATGGAGGTAGCCCTGGCATACCTGCGGCAAAGATATGGTGAGATAGGTCCCCGAGCCTCCCACCTTCTGGCATATCGTCTGCGTCAGCAGCGTAAAATATCCACCATCACCACAATAAAAGACCCAAATACTGGAGAGCACCATACTAAACTTAAAAATATAACCCAAGCCTTCTGTCATTATTACAGGTCTCTTTATACCACAGATCACATGTCTGACCCAACTCTCACCAATGCCTTCCTGTCAGCCCTAAAATTACCTAAATTGAATCAGGACCTTCAGAATAGCCTGATGATGCCGATCAGCTCTGAGGAACTGATGCTGGCCATTTCCAGACCTAAAACACAAAAGGCTCCGGGCCCAGACGGAAATGGGGTGGAGTTCTACAAGGGCACAACGCAGTCAATTTGTCAGCTACTGCTGTGCACCTTTAAAGAAGTCCTCCTAGGAGATGCCCCACAGCCTAGCTGATCATATGAAACAATTCACTTATACCCAAACCAGACAAGGACCCTTTACAATTTGGCTCTTATAGGCCAATCTCGGTGCTTAATATGGACTATAAATACTTTATGTCCATCTTAGCCCGTAGGGTGGATGCGATTCTTCCAACACTGATAAACCTGGACCAGACAGGCTTTGTAAGTTCCAGATCCACCTCAGACAGTACTTGAAGAGCCTTACATCTAGTACACGAGATGCAATTACGCAAACAGCCAGCAGTCCTTCTCAGCCTTGATGATGCTGAGAAGGCTTTCGACCAGGTGTCGTGGCCCTTTCTTTTTTCCACCCTCACCATAATAGGATTCCCGGCCTCTTTTGTGGCTATACTCAGGGCAGTATACTCCTCCCCTCAGGCATGTGTGAAAGTGTCAGGCCATCACTCTGATTATTTCCCCCTATATAGGGGAACACGTCAGGGTTGCCCCCTGTCCCCTGGCTTGTTTGCCATCTTTATTGAGCCCCTAGCCCAGGCAATGAGACTATCACCCGGGACTTCGGGCATACGAATAGACGAAACAGAACACCGCATAACCCTCTAAGCGGACGATGTCCTATTATACCTTACTGACCCCCAAACAATCCATACCCTCGGTTTTCCAAATCCTGGAGGAATTCGGGGCATACTCAGGCTACCAGCTTAACACCAGTAAGACTGATGCCCTCACTTTTCATTGTACACCACCTGAGACTCTCAAGATGCGATATCCATTCTGTTGGGAGCTCTCCAAGTTGAAATATTTGGGCATTTTTCTCTCCCACAGAGCAGAAGATGCCCTGAATAATAATTTCCAACCCTTCACAGCACAGATGAAGCAGGATCTTTGAAGATGGAACGTCCTCCCACTGAATATGATCCAGAGAATTGACGTGGTGAGGATGGTGATCCTCTCAAGGGCCCTCTATCTATTTCAGAATGTCCCACTTAATCTGCCAAATAAATTATTCCGTGTCTGGAACAAGGCTATATCTGGGTTTGTTTGGGCAGGCAGACATCCCAGGATTAAACTGAAAACTCTCTTTCTCCCCAGATCACAAGGAGGTCTTGCACTCCCAAATCTTAAACAATACTATTGGGCTTCATATCTGTCCTTTATAATTCAACGACTGGTCGGAGTGTCCCAGACCCGCTGGAGTGAGATTGAGGAGAGTATCCTCTCACAACATGATTACCAGAGGCTTATTATCTATAAAAGCCCGCCTTTACTAGGGTAACTGACTCAGAACCCCTGGACTATACATCAAATCAAAGCCTGGTACTCAGCACGCAGATCAATTAAGCTCACCCCCTTTCTAGTGCTGATTTGTCCAACAGAGCTTCTAGAGAACTTTCTCCCGGACCTACAAGACCATACATTCCATACATGGAAACACTCCAGCCTCACAAATTTCTCTCAGCTTTTGAAGGGGCCCTTTTTTAAGGATTTTGTGGTGCTTCGGTGGGAGTTCCAACTACGCCAATCAGATTTTTTCTGATACCTACAACTACGACACTACTACGAGGCTCTCCCTCGGGTTGTTCTACCCCTGGGGAACACCCACATATGATTCAGATGCTCCAGCAAACACTACAATCCAAGATGTTGGCCCATCCCATTTCAATTTTATATAAATCCCTGATGGAAACATTAGGTGGTAACACAGATGTAATAAGGGAGAAGTGGAATGGGGAACTGGGTTCCCAAATAACACCACAACAGTGGGGCACAATATGCCGCTTTTAAGCTAGAACTACCTGCTCTCATACATGGAGGTTGTTTTCTTGGCAAATACTGGTAAGATTCTTCTGGACCCCAGTAATATGTGTACATTATAATAACTCGGGTGCTACAGTATGCTGGCGCCAATGTGAGGAACGTAATCCCCATCATTCCCACATCTTCTGGTCCTGTCCAAGGTTGCAGCCATTCCTTCAGGGACTGCGGGAAGAATTTGAGGGGCTGTTTGGGCTCTGGCTCCCCCTAACAGGGGAGCTCTTTATCCTACATCTGCTCCCACATGACCTACGTAACCCCCACTATCAGTATTTGTTGGGAATCTTTCTGCTCGCAGCGAAAAAGGCTATTACTAAACGCTGGTTCACTGCAGTGATTCCTTCAGTCTCAGACTGGAGAGAGATAGTCAATCACATATATAGATCTGAGAAGATTACATACAGCCTGAATGATAGGGTAGAACTCTGCTCCATCAAGTGGAGAAGATGGATACTATATATCATGACCAAGGACCCACACTTTGGCAGTCTTGGCAGAACACTCACCCCACTCCAGTTGGGTGCTGGGGGTACACTAAAAGGTAAACACCAGAAGAAATAGAATCAGAGTAGAGAATGAGAGGAGGGTTTGGAGAATAAAACCTTAGGGTAGAGAAGTAATGAAACAAAGAAATGAAAGATCGGGCACTTCCATGACATAAGATTATGAATTCAAGTGAAACTGAGTTGCATAAATGATGAACGATACTGCAATGCTGTATGAACTGTAACCTTGTCCAAGTAATCAATTACAATACTGTAAACTGTGACTGCAAAAAAATGATAACATCTTCAATAAAAACTATGGGCCAGATATTCAAAAGGGTTGCGCCATGCGCAATAGGGTTGCGCTAGCGCAAGTCCGAAAATGCGCCATTCTGCGATATTCAGCGGGAGGCAGTTGCGCCACTGAAAACATGCTGAGCAACAGCGTAATGCAAATGAAGGCATGCGCAACCGAAGGGGGTGGAACCATGCATAAAGAGTGCAATGCGATATTTAAAGGCTTGCGCAATGCGCAACAGCGGATCAGCCGGAAGGTACGCCACGGCGGAAATGAGCCAAAATAAAAAGGCTTAAGGAAGATACAGGGAAGCCACATGAGGCAGGGAGAGAGACAAGGCAAGAGGAACAAAGAGGGCAGGCCAAGGAGATCTGAGGACAAAATAGGGGCAAGGGAAGGTGTGTGGGGCCACAGACTGCAGAGGCCAGTAGGTGTACCCGGTGCAGTGGAGGTAGCAGTCAGGACAGCGGGGGTAACAGAGCAACAACAGCCAGGGGGGGAACACAAGCCAGGGACATGGACAGTGCCAGCTTCCACATGGAAGCTGTAATGAGGGGGTGAGAAGGCATGCTGCAGGGGACATGACATGGAAGGGTCGCCGGCGGTATCGCCAACAGGCAGTACCATGCCCGCATCAGCTTTGAGCTGTACATGGATGTTGAGATTGTGGGCCGGTACCGCGAACAGGGCAATACTGAGGCGGCTCTGTGAGCTGTGCAGTGATGTGATGCAGGCACCCTCACGACGGAGTCACGCTCTGTCAGTGAAGACAAAGGTAACAGCCTGCATGTGCCTGCTCGCCACGGGTACCTTCCAGAGGCCAATAGGGGACACCACAGGCATAACACAATCGGCCACGTCACACATCTTCACCCAATTCCTCAGCACACTGCTGCCACATGCTGCGGAGTACATCCATTTCCCCAGCAACGTGGCAGAGCATACAGCAAACATGCAGGAGTTCCACAGGGTAGCACGTATGCCTGGCGTACTAGGGGCGATAGACTGCACCCATGTGGCTATTCGCATGCCATCTGGCCCCGATGGGGCCACATACTGAAACCGGAAGGGTTTCACCAGTGTCAGCTGCCAGGTGGTGTGTGATGCCAGTGGGCGCATCATCAATGTCTGTGCCACACACCCTGGCGGAGCACATGATGCCTTCATATGGTACCAATCTGCACTGTGCCATCGATTTGAGAGTGGGGATATCCCCACAGGACATCTAGTGGGTGAATATGCATGTAGGAGTGGCAAAGTTGGGGCAAGGGTGGGAAAGCCACAGGTGCCATGGTAGTGGCAACACAGGGCTATGGGCAATATGGACCTGAATATGATACTTATCTCCACTATCTCCACACAGGTGACAGCGGATACCCACTCCGTCCCTGGCTGCTCACACCTACCGCGCCCACGACCCCATCGCAGCAACGCTATAATGAGGCATATGCCGCCACACGCAACATCATCGAAGCGGTGTATGGATGCTTAAGGCACGCTTCGATGCCTAGACACCTCCGGCGGTGTTCTCACAGTACAGCCTTCAAAGGCCTGTGGGATATTCCTGGCTTGTTGTATCCTGCACAACATGGCCAAAGACTGTGGGATAGCCATACAGGTCGAGGAGGGGGACAGCGATGGGGACGCCGGTGACACCGGTGATGATGGGGATAAGCAGACCCCCCGTGGACGGCGGGACCCCCGACTGATCTGGCAGGCCCAGCTGCACCGGGACACCATCACGGAGGAGCATTTCACACGACACAGGTAAGTCATGGGGCCATGTACAACCAACACTGTCTAGGCGCAACCCACAGGCACACAGGGTAACACACCAGGGGTGCATGATGGCAAGGGGAGTGGAAGGGTCCAGGCGCACAAACACACCATCAGGGAGGGGTGAATAGTTACATGCTATATGGACACACACTCACACACACACCAGGCACAAACTGTACATGGGCAGGTGCACAGCAGAGCAGGAACAGACATGTGAAATACACAGATCCACAGACCACCCCCACCACCTGTACTGTCCAAGTACGTGTGTCAGATGCTGGGCACCCTTGCACCTTGGTGTACAGTACAATGCAGGCATCATCATGCACACGCACCTGTGGACAGCAGTTGGGTGGGTGTGCAGGTGGTCCATGTGTCAGCGTGTTGGGCAGGGCATCCACCAGTGCACTGCCCACCACGACACACATTGCACACAGGGCAGCACCAGACAGGGCCCGCACTGGGAGACAGGTCAGTCAGGTGGCACTGTGCCACAGTCACCTCGGATGCGTGGGCGGCCCCACCATGACCCAGCAGCACTGGCAGGCTGAGCAAGGGCCACATGAGGTGGCACCAATGTACCACCAGGGGTCCCACTGCGCGAGCGCGACCTTGTCCGCACAGGGGTCTGCAGCATGCTGAACATACCTGCACCAGGGGTGCTCGGGATGCCCACAGCGGAACCCAGCCTCGACAGGCTGGGTGTCGCACGACGCCGGGAATGGGGAGTGGAGAGCGTACTGCGTGGGATGCGCGGTACAGGGGCACCTGACTGTGTGCCCAATGTGGCCACGACAGCGACCAATGCCTGGGTCTGCCTGTCAATGGCGGCGGTCACATCCATCCGCATCTGGACCATCTCTGCAAGGATCATTGCATTGTCCCTGCTGTGCCACTCCACAGCCACACACAGTGCCTCCACGGATGTAGCAACCCGCATCTGCTACTGTACTGATGCCTGCAGCAGGCGAGTGTGCTCATCTAACGGGTAGTCTGCCACTTCAGCAACCTGTCCCCCAGGGTATGGAAGGGCCTGATGCTCAACACCCCTTGAGGGTGGGCGCTGTTCACCAGGACCAGGTATGGGCAAGTCAACAGGTGGTGTGCATGTGCCACCACTGGACCCTGTACCCCCAGACCTGGTGGGTGACTGCTGCTGCTGCCCCTCCAACTGCTGTGCCCCAGGGACCAGTCATTCCACTGCTGTGTCCGCAACAGTGCCAGAGACCTGCACAGCCACCGGTGCTGCCCCACCGGTGCTGCCAGGCACTGCCTGGGACTGTGCTGACATGCTGGCACACACGTTGGAACCAGCTAGGTCCAGGGGCACGTGCTGTCCTGCTGTGTGTCCGCAATGAGACACACACGTGTCACTGCCCATTGTGGTCCTTGCATCATCAATGGTGCAGGTTCGTGCAACAGCCACAGTCACAGCGTGCTGGCATGCTTGCATGCCAGACTGCTGTGACACAGGATGGCACCCCCACACTGACTCACCGACATCGGAGATGGCAGCCAGGCATGCACACTGGTGCAATGCATGCCGGCTGGCAGCAGAGGTGGATGGACCTCCTCCAACTCTGGCTGGATGTCCACACTGCATGGTCCCACCACCACTGTCCCCGCGGATGCACAGGATCTGTAATAGAAAGTGAGAACATGTTAGTGCATGGGACCTCCCCCCCACCATGTCATTCACTGCAGAGTGATGGGCTTCCACCTGTCTGGAAGCCACCTCCTGGAACGCCCTTGATTGCACTGCGCTGCATGGATGCAGCCAGACGGTCCTCCACCGGGGTCAGCTGCACCACGTCTGGCTGGCCCCCGCCTGTGGCAGCGCGTGCCGCCCTGAGGGCTGCCACCTTCTCTTTCACCCGTCTTGTGTCGGTCCCAATCTTTTTCTTACATTCCTGCATGGAGCGCTGGTGGCTTCTGTGCAGGTTTACGGCGCGAGCTACCCACTCCTATGCAGCAGCACGGGCCTGAGGGGTGCCCTGCCGTCCACTAAGTAGTGGCTCCTCATCCAGGTAGGCCTGGAAGAGTGCCTCTGTCTCGGACTTTGTGAAGTTGGGCATCCTCCTTCGCCCACCATCATCCTCCTCACCCAGTCCTTGCTCGGCCATGTCGGTCTGAATGGGTGAAAGTGGACACCTGTCACTGTGCAGTATATAGCATTATCCCATGACCATTGCCCAGAACATCACACAGCATGCAACTCATCTCTCACCTGCAGTAACCGACTCTGGCCATCGCAGATCACTGTCGCACATTTATAGCGCAATGCATGCAAATTAGGAGTGGAGCAACCTTAATGAGATGCAAATCACGCTACTGCACCTTTGAATGGCTGATCAGATGATTTGCATATGTCGGCTGAATATCACGCTGTTGCGCTTTGCGCAATACAGTTGAGCTGGCTGAGCCAATGGCGCTGTTCTGTGACTGCGTAGTACACCGCATTGCGCATGCCCAGGTAGCTTACGCAGGCGTCTGTCGTGCTGATGACGTGCTGTGCGCGATCAGCAATACAGGACACGGCCACTATTGTGCCAGTGGCGCTACAGCGCTGGGCACCACATAGCTCTGTGGCACACCTGCACAATAGTACACTGTGGCACTGGCACGCAGGTGACTGATCGCACTGGACGTGTAGACGTCCGATGGCACTGTGCGTGGCCTTGCACCACAGACCCATGACCTTGTGCACGACCTTTGCCCCCTGGCGCTGTACGTCTGGCATGTCTACAGCTCTATCGTGCTGTTCGGTAACAGCGCGATGTGGACCGACGGCGCTATACGAACAGCGCGATAGGGACTGATGGAGTTGTATTGCGCAACATTTCCACGTGGGTTACTGCTGCCAGGCGCATATTGCCTACTATACAACTGCAGGGATGGCACACAGGAGAGCTCCACAGTGAGTGCGTTAGAGTTGGCCAACCTGGTGGCTGTGGTGGAGCCCCACCATAGGTCACTGTTTGGGGGAGAACCCCTGCACATGGCCCGCACCCATGTGTGGCAGCAGGTGGCGACCAATCTGGAGCAGGCCACTGGGCAGCGGAGGACTCCAGAGCAGTGCAGGCACCGGTATGGTGACCTCCGCAGGAGGGAGCAGGAACTGCTGGAGCACCTCAGGTCACGTGCCAGGAAGGGCATTGTGCCTAGGCCAGGTGGGTGTGCTGTCTATGCACCTGTATTGTCCGCATGGGTGACACTGTGTAATGTGACCTGCACATAGGGGTGGGTTGGGCTATGGTTTGCTGTGAAGGTGTTTGCAGGTGTGTGCTGTATGGGTCTGGCTGTGTGGGCAGGCACACTCAATGGGCCAGGGGGCTGTCTGCTTTGGGATCTCACTGATGTGTTTCTCATCATTTGTCTCCCACAGGCATGGAGGAACGGAGGCGGGCCCAGACTGAGGCAAGGAATGGCGGTGCAGAGGTGGCTGGCAGAGGTGGCATAGGTGTTGGGCCACAGCAGCAGCAGCCGCAGCCGCAGCAGCGGCTTGATGAGGGTGAGTGTCATTACATCATGGATGCTATTGCATGCTGTGGGGGGGGCACGGCCACCATCCATGGACAACACTACCATGCATGCAACAAGTGACAGTCATCACTGTCCAGTGGCACTGCATGTCTGTGAGTGCGTCACTGGTGGTCCATGCATGTACTGGGCACATGGCTGTGGCACTAGCATCCCACCACGTAGCCACTTCACTGGACAGCCTTGGTTGTGCTTGATGGACATGGGCGGTGGGTGTGTGCAGTGGTACACATGGCTGTTGCTGCTTGGTTGGGCATGTCTTGTGCACGGTCACTGTGGGTGGGTGCAGTCCATCACAGGAGTGGGGCACTTGGCTGTATGCCATGCATGATGGGTGGGATTCAGGGATATGGACAGTCACAGCCATTGACTCTGATCCCTTGTCCTAGGTATCCAGATCCTGCGACGCATGGAGCGGTCACTGCAGTGGCTGACACAGGTGGCCATTGATTCACTCGCCATCCTATTGGACCTTCAGCATCATGGAGTGAAGCGCAGGAGGAGGCCCCGGGCCTAGCACCAGACGGCAGGAGGGCAGGCAGTAGCTGCCCATCACCTCACCCCACCTTCCCTCTCCCGGTTGTTCACCCCTGCCCCTTGCCCACCCCTACCTTATACCCATACCCCCACCCCTGCTTTGTATATATATTTACATAGTTCTATTTGTTGTTCTTCTTATTCTTGTTTATTACAATTATATATTGTGATATGATTACTGTGGTGGTCTCTGATTTGCAGCTGGCTATAGGTGCTCAGTTGCAGTGGTGTGCATGGCATCTGGGGTGGTATGGTCATGGGTATGTGTGTGCGTGTGTGAGGGGTGATGTCTCTGGTGTGGGTGTGGCTTTCAGTCAGTATTGCCGTGTGCTGCCACCCACTGCTGGGTGCTCATGGTGGGTCTGGCTTGTATAGTTCTGTGGTACACGAGGTTGCAGTGTGCCGGGGGGATGCGTGGGGATTCCTGCAGTGCTGGTCACTGCTCATGGGTGGTGTCTTGGGGTCACAGTGCAGGGTGTGCTGTGCACAAGGGGGGGCTGCTGTACACTGGGGTGGTCCGCCCCCTTTGTGTGGCAGTCTCAGCTTGCCAGTGGGTGTGCTGGGGCAATACTTGCCGGATGTGCTTTGTTTGCTTGTCCCCATGGTCCGTGGATATTCTGTCCCTCCCCAGTTATGCTGTGCTTGGGGTGGGGGGTACATTGTTGGTTCTGCAGTGTGTCCCTGTACCCATCTGTGGCATAGGTGGTGGGCCCTGCCTACCTCCCTGGTTGTGCAGTTCCATTGCTCTGCTGGGGTCTCTCTGCTTGCGTTGGCAGCCTCTGGACTGCTCAGCTGGGCTGCCTTTGTTGTGCTATAGCGTATGCGTCTCTGCTCAACTTCCCTTCCTGGTTGCGCTATAAGCGCAGGTTATGCCGATATTCAGGCGTTGGCTGGTTGCGCAATTTGGCTTACGCTCCATGTTTGAATATCGCATCTATTGCGTGTGCGCAATTGACTTGTGCTTGCTCCTGCTGTTGCGCACTTTTTGGGCGCAGTTTGAATATCCGGCTCTATATTTGCAAAAAAAAATGTAAATTAAAAAAAGTAAAACAGATGTGCAAGAACAAGGGGGCACAATTTGAAGATAGAGGGGGGATGGTTCAGGGGCAACGTAAGGAAGTATTTTTTCATGGAGAGGGTGGTGGACGCATGCAACGGCCCTCTTGAGGAGGTTATGCTGTCAAAAACAGGGGGGGAATTTAAGAATACATGGGACAGACATAAGGCAATTCTAGTGTGGGGGTAGAAGGAAGTAGGCTGTCGGTTAACTATGATCTGCAGCCTATCCAATAGGGAGGAAAATGGGCAGATTGGGTGGGCCAAGTGGTCCTTATCTGCTGTCAAAGTCTATGTTTCCATGTTCTAGGTTTCTATACCCAAAACAGTAAGTAACAAACATTGCAGATGATATATAGATAGTAAACACAGCATTAAAATCAGGAAGTTAGATGCAACATGTATCATCAGCGGCAGGAGCACGGAGGGAGAGGGCATACCTCAGAACTGGACTTAGTTTGGAGACTACATGGGCTGGTAACATGAGAAGGAAGGTTATTCCAAGAATGAGGCAATCTATAGAGTCTGGCCTTTTTTTTTAAAGTATGTTTATGTGCCTTGCTCCCCTCAGCACTTGACCTCCCACTCAAGTCCCCACTGCACCCCAACCAACTCGTCTTCTCCTGGATCTTACTTTGTACTCGTGTTGCCCCTGTGGTTTGCCCCCACGGCAGAGGCCTTGGGATGGGGCGAGGTCCCTTGAGTGTGCGTTATGCAGTCATCAGGAGAATGTTCAGGTCAGTGACTGCAGATGCGGTGGGACCATCGTGTTGCCTCTTTTCACTCGTTCTGTCCCTCAAGATGCATGTAGCTTGGGTGCACGTGAACATGCATAGTGCAACACCAGCCTGCGTCTTCCCTACCTCTGAGCCACTCCATTACACTGCCACCCGTGGTCACCCAGGTGGCAGTATAGCAGCGGAGATGGCTGTCCTTCCTTCTTGGAGGAGGAGAGTGTCTTCTGGGATGCATGTTCCTCCTCCCTCCGGTCGGCCCTCAATGACCCGGGCCGCGCTCATTCCCAGATGCGGTTACTGGCATCATAAGCAGTAGTGCTACCACTGCACTGACAGAGTGGCTTGGTCCACTTTCTCTTTCCATTGGGGAAATACGCAAATTCCTCACACACTAGGACCTCAGTTGGTAGCCCAGATTGGCAGCTGGACAGACCAGGTTACAGATGTAGGAGGAGGGCTAGAGTAACAAGCTAAACTTTGTGCTCAAGTAGGAAAGTGTGGCAAATACGCTGATGTTCAAAAATGGTCCACCGCAACTGACTCTGCATGGAACAGTGGTGAGTACAGGATGGGCAGTCATGGATAAATCTGCAAAGTGAGTTGTAGAATGTATCCAATTTGGCTAGCTGAACTCAAGCAGCTGCATCATAGCATTACCCTAGTCAACAGCAGCAAGAAGCATCTGCTGCACAAGACATTTTGTGGCACTGAAAGGGAGCACTTTATATAGTGATCCAGTTTTAGGAAAGATAACGGATGTAAGGTACTGCACATGTATACAGAGCCCCAAACAACAACACTGAGATACTCTTTCAAGGGTGTGTCTGACCAGAGTTCTGATATCAAGAAATGAGGGTTCTCAGCGATGCCACAGAACCAAAGTAGTCCTCTTTTTCTTTTCCTTTCCTTTTTTTATTTTGTTCATAGGTAGCTTATTTGAAAGGAACCATTTTTAGATGGATTCAGAATCAAGCTGGAAAGCTGCCTGCATGTTGGGTCACAACTAGAAAAGAACCCGTCCAGACTTGACTTGCTTTTCTGGTCAAACGTGTTTCACACAAATTAAAAAAAGACAGCATCTATACAGTATATATGAATGCTGCAGGGTAAGGGTGATGTTTATTGCAGCCGATCAACTGAATTAATACCATACGTATCAAACAAGCCTTAAAAATTAAAAACTACATCAAATAAACAACATTATGTATGCAATAAGACACACCAGGGTGTATAACTATGGGGGAATAACTGCATGACTTTGCCAAGTGCCTTTAAACACTTGAGAGCAAAGTGCAATTATTCACCATAATTACCCATCCATAATTGTCAGCGCGCAGCTGAGTGGGTAAATTCTCGACAGCTGTGGTAAATCCCCCGATAATCCATATCCTCCGAATGACTTACTGCGATTATACCAAGGTTAATTTTTTTACTATAATAAAATACAAATATTAAAGAGGTTGCTTTGTTTTTTTATTTTTATTGTATTTATTCCTGGGCTGCAGATGATTAGGATTTAGATTATTACTAGTGTATTTGGCCATCAACAGCCAGCGATTATCACAGGATTTACACCGGTGGTAAACTGCCAGTCTGGCCATTTCATTGGCTGTTCACTTACGTCCATGGTATAATGCAGAATTCTGAATCCCTGTATTCCATGGTAAACATTCCATCTTTTCAATGTGGGGAGACAGAGAAGAAAGAAACAGGGTGAGGGAAGGAGGCATAATAATGTATAAGCAAAGAGAGGAAAGGTGGGAAAACAGTTACACAGGCTGAGGTAAACCACTAAAATAAATTTGCGAAGTTCACAAAAGCTCATAGATTATAATAACATATGGTTTTTTTTTCAGGAGAAATCCCTCTCTCCACCTCCAACCTACCTGGCAGGTTTAATAGTTTTTAACACATTTCCATTAAAATACCTATACTGGTTTGAAATGAAATTACAGTAACACTTTTCTTTATTAAAGTTTGCATGCCACACATGGTTTTGTCTTTTATTGTTTTAACCACACACACACACACACACCCCTTACCTGAATATAGATTATTTTTTGTCTTCAAAGTTAAAATGGAAGCATATTTCAATGAAAGGTCCTAAGTGTTATCTTTTTAAAATACTTTATTCTTATTTTTTATTTTAAATATTTAAATGTAAAGTCTCGATGAAAAGACACATGTAAGTTTACATTTACCACAGAGCAGTGTTAAGCATTTACCAGGCAGTCAGATCTGCATTATGCAGTAAAGGAGGCAAAGGATGGTGATGTTTTCACAAGTGCATCGTCACACGGGAATTTGTGTTTCAAAGCACACTAAAACACTTAGGCCCAGATATTCAAACTGCGCTGGGCAGTGGTGCAAGCCTGGGCGCTGGGCAGTAGTGTAAGCCTGGGCGCAGCGCAGTTGGGCTGCGCCGGGGCCAGGACCAGGTGATATTCAACAGGGATGCGCCATGGCACAGCACCGTTGAATATGGTAGGGCCAGTGCACATATTGTGCTTGGTGCAGTGGCACTCCTCTGGCACAAGCCACTACTAAGGAGCACGGTGATGCACCAGCTTAAGTGCAGTTGTGCTAGGTGCATCACCCACGATATTCAGTAAGGGGCATGCAAATGAGGCCATAATATATGCACGGCATGATGAGCCATATTTTATGTCATTATGGTCTCTACATTTGACAGGGCAGGGCAGCCCGGCGACTCACGCCTGGTGCCCTGCACAGCATGACGTGTGCTGTGGGGATTCCGGGGCATCCCCCACCCCGTATCCAGGATCGCACAACATATGTTACAAAGGATGCCCTGGAAGCCCAGTGGCCCCCCAGTACATGAAATATGACCATCCCTGGTGGTCTAGTGGTCCCCCCTCCCACCCGGTTCCCCGATACATGTGCAGATGACTTGCCCTGGTGGTCTAGTGGAAACCGCCCCTCTCTCCCATGTCCTCGATTGCCGGAATAAGTCCATCATGTATTTCCCTGGTGGTCTAGTGGGCCCCGCCCATTGCTGCGATCGTGGTACAGTGCCATATCACATATCCCTGGTAATCTAGTGGCTCCCCACCCCTCCCACCCACACAGCACCTTGCCCACCCTGCCCACCCCGTCATGGCAGGTGGCTGCAACCTCCCCGATAGACAGTCCGGCCTACTGGCCAATGACAGTAGGGCTTGGCAGGCATACTGTAGGACAGTCCCAAATATGTGGAATGGAGTCATTCACATAATTGGGACTGTCTAGTATAGTATGCCCTGCAAGCCCATACTGTACCTGTCATTCGGCGGGCGGCCGGGCTGCAGCCACCCGCTGATGACGGGGGGGTGAAGCAGGGTGGGCAAGGGGTGCTGTGTGGGTGGGAGGAGCCACTAGATCACCAGGGATATGTGATATGGCATTGTACCGTGATCACGGCAACGGGCGGGGGGTCCACTAGACCACCAGGGAATTACATGATGGACTTATTCCAGTGATCAGGGACACACGAGGGAGGGAGGCCACTAGACTACCAGGGAATGTATATCCTTACATTCATTGGGGCATCAGGGACTTGGGAGGGAGGTCCACTGGACTACCAGGGATATGTGTGTGCTTGTGGATGGTGTTCTGGGTGGGCAGGTGGCCGCTGTGTTGCACCCTGCAATACAGTAGCCGGGAGTTGTTCCCACTCCTCACGGGCTCAACTTTGCGCCCCCCTGTGTGGCGTACTGTGGGGTTGAAACATAGAAACATAGAATTTGATGGCAGATAAGGACCGCTTGGCCCACCCAGTCTGCTCATTTCCCTACCTACTGGATAAGCTGCAGATCCTAGTTAACCAGCAGCCTACTTCTTCCTACCCCCACCCCCTAGAATGGCCTTATGACTGTCCCATGCATGCTTGAATTCCACCACTGATTTTGACTCCACAACCTCCTCTGGAAGGCCGTTCCATGCATCCACAACCCTCTCTGTGAAAAAATACTTCCTTAAATTACCTCTGAGCTGCCCCCTCTATCTTCAAATTGTGCCTCTTGTTCTTGCACACCTCTTTTTTTGAAAGATGCTACTCTCTTGGACTTTGTTGATTCCCTTGAGGTACTTGAAAATTTCTATCATGTCCCCCCTCTCCCTCCTTTCCTCGAGGCACTATTGATTCTTTGTCTCCTGCAGACCCTGCACCATTTTAGTTGCCCTCCCTGGACAGCTTCCATCCTGTCTATGTCTTTGTGGAGATTGGGTCTCCAGAACTGCACACAGTACTCCAGATGGGGTCTGATCAGTTGTCTGTACAGAGGAATAATAACTTCCTGTTTTCTACTGGTGATGCCTCTCCCTATGCATCCCAGTATCCCCCCAGCCCTCCTTGCTGCCCTCTCACATTGCTTGCCCACCTTTAGGTCATCCGCTATGACTACCCCCAGGTCCCTTTCCATTTTTGTTGTTAGTATCTCACCCCCCATTGTGTACTCTTCCCCTGGGTTTTTGTTTCCCAGGTGCATTACCTTGCAATTCTTAGCATTGAATCTAAGCTGCCATACATTTGAACATTCCTCTAACCTTGCCAAGTCCCTTCTCATCCTTTGCACCCCACCCTGTGCATCAACTCTGTTGCAGATCTTTGTGTCATCTGCAAAGAGACATACTTTTCCTTCCAGTCCCTCTGCAATGTCGCTTATAAAGACATTGAAGAGGACTGGTCCTAATACTGAACCCTGCAGTACCCCACTAGTAACCCTCCTTTCTTCTGAGTGGACTCCATTTACTATTACTCTCTGTGTCCTAGTCTCCAGCCAACTTTTACCCAGGCTGTCATCTTGGGACCCACTCTCAGGCTGGCTAACTTGTATATTAATCTTTTGTGTGGGACTGTGTCAAATGCCTTGCTTAAAGTCTAGGTAGGCCATGTCCACAGCCCTCCCTGATCTACTACTTTGGTCACCCAGTCAAAGAAATCTATCAGATTCGTCTGGCATGACCTTCCGCTGTGAATCCATGCTGCCTAGGGTCCTGTGCCCCTCTGGCCTCTAGATACTCGGAAATTCTTTCGTTCAGAAGTGATTCCATCATTTTCCCTATCACTGAGGTTAAACGAACAGGTCTGTAGTTTCCGCTTCTGCCTTGCTCCCACTTTTGTGAATTGGAAAACATCTGCCCTCCTCCAGTCCTCGGTACCACCCCATCCTCCCATGATTTGTTAAAAGGGTAGTCAGTGGTGTCACTAGTTCTACCCTTAGTTCTTTTGAATTCTGGGATGAATCCCATCAGGCCCCATTGCTTTGTCCACCTTCAGTTTTAAGAGTTCTTTCAGAACCCTTTCTTCTGTAAATGGGCTGGTATCAACTTCTGTATCCAGAGTGTTTCTACTGTTTGTTTTATGTACCTTCCCTCTTCATTTGTAAATACTGAGCAAAATATTTGTTTAGTATCTCTGCCTTTTCACAGTCTCCCTCTGCCCACCCTCCTCCTCTTTGTTAAGCTTCACTATCCTCCTTGGTCTTCCTTCGCCCCTGATGTACCTATAAAAGGTTTTATCCCCCTTCTTAACTGAGTTGGCCATCTTTTCCTCAGTTTGGGCCTTTGCTGTTCCGACTGCCTTCCCAGCCTCCTTTTGCTTTAACTGATACAGTTCTCTGTCCTGCTCCTTCTGCGATTCCTTGTACTTGCTGAATGCTTCCTTTTTCTCTTGAACCTTCACTGCCACTTCGAGAACCATAGTGGTTTCTTGCATCGTTTTGATTTATTTGCTTCACACAAAGGCTCGTTACCTCTGTGATGGCAGTTTTTATTATTCCCCATTGTTCTTCCACCCCTCCTTCCTGACCATTTGCTAGTGCATTCCTTAGGCACTCACCCATTTTGGCAAAGTCAGCCCTCCTAAAGTCCAGTACTTTTGTCTTTGTACGGCTTGACTCTATTGCTGTGTTTATTGTGAACCATACTGTTCGATTGTCGCTAGTTCCCAGATGGCTACCCACTTCTACATCTGTGATCCTCTCTCCATCTCCATTTGAGAGAATCAGGTCTAATATTGCTCCCTCTCGGTGGGCTCCAATGCTAGCTAAGGCACTGCCCCTGTAGGGCATCTAGAATAACTCACTCTTGAGTGGCTGCTGCAACTGCACTCCAGTTAACATCTGGCATATTCAGATCACCCATCAGCAATATCTCCCTTTTTCTGCCATTCTAAGTATACTTTCTATCATTTCCTTGTCCATTTCCTCCCTGAGAAGGGTCTGCTACAACCCCTGTGCGGATTGTGGTGCCATTGCCTGTCTCTAAATTCTACCCACAGTGCTCTTCTCCTCCCTGTTTACCCTTTTGTTCTGTTGATTTACTCCTTCCTTATGTAAAGAGCTACTCCTCCTCCTCTCTTACCCTCCCTGTCCCTCCTGTAGATAGTGTATCCTGGTATGTTTATGTCCCAGTCATGGTTTTGTGTGTACCATGTTTCTGTGACTGCCATGATATCCAGATGTTACTCCTCCATCAAGGCCACTAATTCAGGAAGCTTGTTACTCAGACTACGGGCATTGGTACTCATTGCTCTCCATTTTTTGATGGCTTTACCTTCTGTTGCAGCATCCCCCACTGACCTTTCTACCTCGGTCTTTTTCTCATTTAGTACCCTGTTTTGTAGGGAGAGGCTGGGATTTTCCTGCTGCTTATCAGTGCCTCCCCCTTTGACTAGTTTAGAAGCTTGCCAATGAAGCATTTAAACCGATTGCTCAAAAGACTTGTTCCCTTCCTGGACAGATGCAGACCATCCTGACAGTATAGGCTGGTGTCCCTCCAGGTGGAACCCCAGTCCCCAATGAAGCCGAACCCCTGTGCTCCACACCATTTTTTCAACCATTCATTAAACTGCATGGTGCTAATTACCCTCGCCTCCCCCATGCCACTGACAGGCAGCACCTCTGAGAAGGATACTGTGTGTGCTACTTGTCTTAGGCCCCTCCCAACTCTGCAATGTCCTCCTGCACTGCTCTAATCTCATGATAAGCCAAGTCATTTGTCCCTAGGTGGACAATTACGCCCAGCTCAGACTCCCTTGCAGCTGTTCTCGTGATCCTGAGGATGCGCTTCCTGTCCCTCCAAGCCATGGCACCAGGCTGGCCCCTTACTTCAGTTTTCCCAGCTCCCCAGTTCTATATCCCTATAATTGAGTCCCCAACAGGAGCTGCTTCCTTTCCCTGTGGTGTCCTCTGCCTCCTTCCTGTGGGCCTCCCTTGTGACAGTTGTCATCAGTCTTCTCTGCGGGTGCATCCATAGGGGAGCTATGCTCCCCCAGAATGGTGTATGGATTATGGAGTGGAACAATTGACTGGGTGTGCCTCTGTTCCACCATCCTCACCCTCCCTGAGCCACTGTGGTCCAACTGCTGTGCTTTCTTGACAACCTCTGAGGTAGTGGTGGTGGTGCTAGTGCTCCCTGGATGGGGAGGTTCCTTCCTACTCTCCAGTGTGGCCTGGGGAAGGTTTCCTTACTACTGTCCAGTGCGGCCTGAAGGCGGGCAACCTCCTCCTCAGGGCAGAGAGTTGTCTGCAAATAGGCAGCATCTCAGCCTCCAGAAAGACTTCGAAGACTGCTGCCCCACAGCCATTACATTGCACTACTCCCACATGTTTATCTACTTTTTTTTGTTTGTTTTTGTGTGTGTGTGTGTGTGTGTGTGCGTGTGTGTAAAGTATTGGTTTGTTATATAGAAATATATATATTATACAATGTGTATGCTTATATTGTCAGTGCAGTGTGCTAGAGAGGATATGACAGTGATAGGCACCTTGCACTCTTGAGGAAATGATGTCAGAACCTCAGGTATAAAGGAACTATTTCCAGGGTGGGTGGGTGAGGTGGGAAGGGTTGAGCCTAAACTGTGCCCTCACAAAAACAATCAGCTAAAGCTCTCACCCACCACTGCGATGAGTGCCTTCCTGTCAGCAAGATACCCTACACAACAATTTGACAGAGAAAATACCCTGCTAATCAAACAGAGAAAATCCAGACATCCAAGTCAGACACAGGTAAATCTCCAGCCCCAAACGGCCTGGTGGTTTGTTAGCCACAAAGGAAAATCAAATATGCAGTTATTTCAGCCCTTCTGAAGATGCTGACAAGATAAGCAGTTTTGAAAACCCCCTTCCTGAATTAAAAACTAAAATAATTAAACACAAAGCAATACCAACGCTGGTTGCGCCAGCATATGCGCTGCACACCCCGGGCTGAATATCGGGATGTGCCACTTATGCACGGGCATGCCCCCTGCATCTGCGCTGCGTACATTACCAATGCACCCCAGCGCATCGGGAGTTGAGACGTGCAACCTGCCCCTTTGAATATTGCACTGGGACGCATTGGGGGGCTGTACATGGTGCAACCCCTTTGAATATCTGGGCCTTACTTTCTCTGTCAAAGCAGTCTAACACCAAAATGGGTAGCACAGGAATGGAAAACACTACTCAGTGCCACTGTTATGGATAAGGACCACACTACAATCACTATACGTTACATCCTAGATAAACTGTGGCATGAATGGGAACCTGAAAATGGATTACAAGTAGGAATGACAGCGACAGATTTATTTTATTTATTATCTGTTTACCAGGTAGGCGCACTGATCCTCTGGACTGTTTTCAGGCATATCCGGGCCATGAAGCTGGAACATAAGTACATACAGAAATGTAATACAAGTAAATTGACACACAAGTACATACAGAGAGGTAAACAAGTTACAACAGCAGCAGTGAGGCAAATACAACAAAACAATTACAATAAATAAATGAACAGGATTTTCAAAAGGATCTTCCCAAGCTACGTCTTGACACGATTTTCACAGCAGAAATGCATTCAAACCTATTGGACCATCGATGAAGATTGCCTAGCAGCATCCAAAAACAGATTGCTAGGCATCCAACTGGACACAGCTCACAATCATATCTGTTTTCTGCAGCAAACTGTGACTGTTGTGAAGACGCAACTTCTGAAAACAGCAAACCACAAGCAGATGGACGCAGACTGATTTCATGTGTATCGTGCTACTGTTCTGTAAGTCACTCTGAGCCTCCGGGGAAGGGTGTCAAATGAACATAAAATGGCATGGAAAAAATCTAGACATGTCATTGGCCAAGAGACATCACATGACCATGTATTAAATCTCTATAAATGTATGGTCATGTCCCAACTCTCATTTTCATCTCCCTTTGGCCTCATGCCTTACAACACCCCTGGGGCATGCATTAAAATCCTATAATGCACACCCTGTCATGGCTTATTACTTACTACCAGATGCAGGGTGCAGCATGCTTTTGCATCTGCACCCTACCCTTTTGAACCCCCACAATGGGTCTAACACAGTGGGGCCAGGCTTTCGGTGATAAACACAATAAGGATGAAAGAGAATGCCCACTGCTCTGCATATGCATCACATTTAGTTATCTGCCTCAGTCTCCTGTTCTTTTTAGCTGGTTGAAAGAGAAGAAATTGCAATATATTTCCTTCTTGACTGCATTAATTTAAAGCCCCACTACAGCTGTTAGTCAGTCACGATCACTGAAGCAGCAAGCCTTCCACCTGGCCTACTTGTGCATCTCTCCATCAGATAAAGCCATTCTTCAGTCTGCTCTGTGCTCCAGCTGTTGGCTGGAAAGGAATGAGAAAGGGATAAATAAAAAGGAAAGAAACAGGAGGTAATATTGGTGACTGGCAGGGGAGAAAATGACTGAACAGTGCGTGAAGGAGAAGAGGGAAGGCAGTGAGGAGGGGGAAGGGAGGGTAAAGGAAAGAATAAGAGGGTTGGATCTTTGGAGGGGAACTACAACAGAAGGCAAGCTCAAGCAACCTGATAAAGCACCCAGTTACTACATGCAGAATTAATCCAATGCATTCAGAGAAACTGATTCAAATTTAAGGTGTCATTTAGTGCTGAATATTTAACGGGATGTGCAAGAACGGTGCAAAGGTTTGCACTGCATTTGCGTTTGTGTCTGACCCAGCAACTGCTATATCCGGTCGGATGGCATACCAGCACTATCCGACTGAATATCGGTTCATGTCAGTGCAGCACTAAGTGAAACTGTGCTGCCCCGACATGGAACTGGATTGTATGCAGCCCACTGGGATTAGCACTCCCCTGGAATGGACAGAGCTGGGACCCCTGTGGGTTATATTCAGTCACAACATGCAAATAAGCCCACTGGGAATGCAAGGCGCTACAGGGCAACTTGCATGCTCATTATGGGTTCATTTGCATGGTTTCCTGCAACCCATTAGTGCTCATCCTGTGTGTGCCCGATGACAGACTTGGTGTCTAGAGGCATCCCCTCACCCCCATTGCGTACTCACTGTAACAGATCTTCGAGAGAATCTCTTTTATCAAACCACACTTATGGAACTATAAGCCACCAGGCGTTAGGACCACACGGAAACTTTTGTAAACAGTCCACTAGAGTCCGCCATGATGTCAGACAGCAGCTCTCCCATATAATCGTGGGTGGCCCCTTCCCTCCTTAGTTCCTCGCCAGAGATCATGCTCGAAGGACCTCCCTATAGGGGACCAGAAGAGAATACAGAGCTCTGCTGACCAGATGAGGCAGAGAGCAGTAGACAGATCCTCATGGAGAAGGAGACAGCACTCACCAGGGTCTCAGAAGGGATGGAGGGTGAGACGTCATGACCTGATGAGAGAGATTCTCTCAAAGATATACTGTTATGATGAATAAGTAACTGCTCTATCTTATTCAAGGATATCTCTTTCATCAGGTTACACCTATGGAACAAGTACCAAGCAGTACTAACCATAAACAGTCTGGGTGGCATGAGTTTACAGTCTTAAGAAAGTAGGCCTTGATTAGGAAATTACTGAATATTTTAGGTTATAAATCCCCTACTTCTACCACTCAGCCATTTGTTTAGACACAGAGAAGGCATTTGATCACCTCAATTAGAAACGGACAGTTCTGGACCATATAGGCCCAGGGGAGATTTTTAGAATTGGATTTCTCTGTGATATGAGGGACATAGAGCAAGAGTAAGGGTCAATGAAACCCTTTTGGCACCATTAATAATCAAGAGAGGCACCAGAGGAGTGCCCAGTGTCACCCCTGTTATTTGCCTCGGCTTAGAACCATTGGTTGCAGAAATTAGAGGCAAAAAAATATAAAAGAAATTTAAATTGGGCAACACACCTGCAAAATTTCAATGTATGCAGACAATACTTAAGTATACTTAGAAGACCCTGAGCAATCTATTCCATCTCTCCTGCAATTGCTGGAAAATTATGGAAAGCTTTCAGGATTCAAAATTAATATGGATAAATCAGAAGTCCTTCTGGTAGGAGGTTCCCTCTTTCTGGAAAGTACAGTTACATAAGAACTTACCATAACAGTAGATCTTCGAGAATAGCTCTTGCAGCAGGTTACACCATTAGGACTGAAGCCGGCAGGCACCAGGACCCCACGGAAATTTTCTAGCTAGCAGTATTCAGCAGGGGCCGCCCCCGACGTCAGTCCCGCCCCCGACGTCAGGCACAGTACATAAGAGCAGTCCCCCAGAATCCCCAGTTCTCCCGCTGGAGACTCCCAGTCAGCTGGATGATATCAGAAGAGAGACTGAGGATCACCATCAAATGGCAATCAGAATAGTGTAGAGAACACCTGATCCTAGGAGAAGGATATCTGAACAACAAAATCTACCTCCAGCGGGATGGTGGGAGGAAATACCTGCTGCAAGAGCTGTTCTCGAAGATCTACTGTTACGGTAAGTTCTTACGTAACTGTACTATCTTACTTCGAGAAACAGCTCTTGCAGCAGGTTACACCATTAGGACTGATTCCCAAGCAATAGTGGAAATCCCACACCATTGGGAGGAGAGAAGGTAGAAATCCTTAGAAAAACCTAAGCCTAGGACAGAAGTCCTTGAAGGACTACTAGACCAAAACCTGCTCTTTGCATCGATGCAATATCTAGGCTGTAATGCCTGATGAAAGTGTGTACAGAGCTCCAAGTAGGTATAGCACAGATGGCCAAGGTGGACACATTCTTAAGGGCCGCAAAGGAGGTAGCCACCCCCCTTGTGGAATGACCCTTGACTGCGCCCAGTAAGGGTTTGTTATGCTTCTGGTAACAGAAAGTACAGTTACGTAAGAACTTACCGTAACAGTAGATCTTCGAGAGAGGCTCTTGCAGTAGGTAATTACATATAGGACTGATGCCGGCAGGACCCCACGGAAAAATTTCTAGCTAGCAGTCCCTGGCGAGGGACTGCCCTCACGTCAGGTGGCTGGCGTCATGTGACGTCAGTATAAAGGGGTGGTCCCGGTTGCCCGCCTTCCAGTTCTTTCCCGCCACAGGCCCGGACGAGAGAGAAGCAGATGTTTCCATTCCTGGAAAAGAAGCTGAAAAAACCTAGGGGGAAGGAGGCGGAGGAGACATTATTGAAGAGCCTCTCAAGATCTACTGTTATGGTAAGTTCTTACGTAACTGTATTATCTTACTTCGAGAGGGCTCTTGCAGTAGGTAATTACATATAGGACTGAATCCCAAGCAGTTTGGAACAAATAAGAGGCACCGGGAGGAGGCAACTACTCCAGACAGAAGCAGTAGCCTTGAAGGCCTCAAGATAGGAGGCCTTGCAAAACAGCTAGCCCGAAGCCTGCTCTGCGGCGAGAGGCAATGTCCAAACTATAATGTTTCATAAAGGTATGAACCGAAGTCCAGGTGGCGGCAACACAGATGTCTTCCAGAGACACATTCTTGAAAACAAGCCGCAGAGGCCGCCACTCCATGAGTGGAGTGACTCTCTGACTTGACCCGGAAGGGTCTTGTTGTACTTGGCTATAACAGAAAGTGATGCAATGAGCTAACCACTTTATAGGCATTGCTTGGAAACAGCATTGCCTTCCTTTTGTGAGCAAAAGGACGAATAACTGATCAGTCTTTTTGAGATCCTTTGTCCTGTTGGTGTAGTATCTCAGAATCCGATGAACATCCATGGTATGGAGTAAATATTCTCTTGATTGAGTACTGCGTGAAAAGGCAGGTAACTCTATGGACTGATTTAAGGTAGACTCTGCTACTACTTTAGGTAGAAACTTAGATTGTGTGAAGAGTAACTGCTCTTTTGTGAAAAATCAACACGGGATTTTACACATAAGGGCTTGGAGCTCGGAAATTCTTCGAGCTGAAGTGATGGCCACCAAGAAGAACGTCTTCCACGAAAGAAACTTCAGATCTGCAGTTGCTGCAGGCTCGAAGGGAGGAAGAGTAAGTTTCTCGAGAACAAAGTTCAAGTCCCAAGGGGGAGCAGGAGTTTGGATGGGGGGCCTCAGATGAAGGACCCCTCTGAGAAAAGTCTTAGAGACCTCCAGTTGGGCAAAGGCTTTATCTGCGAAGGGAGCATGGTAGGCTGAGATAGCAGCCATGTGCACCTTCAAGGAGGAATGACTGATACCAGGTCGAAGAGATGATGTAAGTATTCCAGCAGAACAGCCACTGAACAGGGAGAATGGCTCCCGCGTTCCTAGAGGCCCAAATAGAGAATCTCTTCCATTTCATGGCATAAGTGGACCTAGTGAAGGGTTTTCTAGCCTCCACCAAAATCTCCGCCACTTTTGGAGAGACGCCAAAACGGGATTGGGCTAGGTCTGCAGGAGCCAAGCATGAAGTTGAAGGGACTTGAGGCCTGGATGGACCAGGGTCCCCTGATCCTGGGTCAGCAAACCTCGAGATAAAGGAAGAGGAAGAGGAGGAACCTCTGAGTATTGTTGTAGAAGAGAGAACCAGATTTGCCTGGGCCAGAAAGGAGCGATGAGAATCATTCTCGCTCCTTCCATGGATAGCTTCTGCAAAACTCTTGGGATCAGAGGAATTGGGGGAAAGGCATAGACGAATCTGTCCTTCCAGTCTAGAGACAGAGCGTCGCTCCAGAAAGCGCCTTGCTCTGGAGTGAGCAAAAGCTGGGAAGTTTTGCCTTTTGGGGGGAGGTGAAGAGGTCTACCTGCAGAGTCCCCCAAAGTTGAAAGACATCGTCAAGCACCTTTTGATCCAATTCCCACTCATGTGCCCTGGCAGAGAAGTGGCTTAGTTTGTCTGCCAGGGTGTTGTTGATTCCTGGAACATGGATCGCCGTGAGGTGAAGGTTGTGATGAGTTGCCCAATCCCAAACCCTCATAGCTTCCCTGCATAGAGGGTAGGAACGAGTTCCTCCCTGCTTGTTGATGTACCACGCCACGCACATATTGCCCATCTGGACGGCTAGGTGGCCGGGAGGAATGTATTGGTGAAGGGCTTGGAGAGCGTATAGCACGGCTGGAAGCTCGAGCACGCTGATGTGGAGAGCTAGTTCCAGTCTGGACCATGAACCCTGGGTCCGATGAGGGCCCAGATGGGCTCCCCAACCTTCGCCTGATGCGTCCGTGGTCAGAGTCTGGGAGGCGGGAGGATGAAAGAAGGGGACCCCCAAAAGGTTCTTTCGAACCATCCACCATTGCAAGTCCCGTGCCATCGGCGAGGAGATCAGAACTAGTTGATCTAGGTCGTCTACAAGTTGATCCCACTGGGAGCGAAGAGTCCACTGAGAGATCCTCATGTGGAGTCGAGCTCGGGGGACCATCGGAATGGTGGCCGCCATGAGCCCCAGAAGACGGAGGACCGACCTCGCTGGAACCTTCCTGCTTTCTGATAGCAGGGAAATCTGGGATCGAAGAGAGGCCGCCCTGTCTGGAGGCAGGAAGGCCTTGCTCGCCGTCGTATCGAGGACAGCCCTGATGAACTGAAGTCTCTGGGAGGGGTCGAGATGGGACTTGGAATGGTTGATGGTAATACCCAGACCAGTGAAAACCTGCTGGGTGAGGGAGAGAAAATGTAGGAGTTCCTCCCTGGACAAGGCCGCCAGGAGCCAGTCGTCCAGGTAAGGGAACACCTGTAATCCCATTGTACGCAGGTGGGCCGCTACCACAGCCAGGCATTTGGTAAATACTCAGGGCGCCGAGGAAAGACCAAATGGGAGCGCTCTGAATTGGTAGTGGTCCCCCTGAAACGCAAAACAAAGATACTTGCGATGAGAAAGGTGAATGGGAATGTGCAGATAGGCATCCTGCATATCCAGTACACAAAGCCATTGACCCAGCCGAAGAAGGGGCAAAAGACTCTGCAGAGAGAGCATCCTGAACCTTTTGTATTCCACATACAGGTTCAAGGAGCTGAGATCTAGAATGGGTCTGAGATCTCCCGTCTTCTTTGGGACCAGGAAGAAATGGGAATAGTAACCCATCCCTCGTAGATGAAGGGGAATGGGTTCTATGGCCTGCTTCGCGAGAAGGGCCGATATTTCTTCCTGGACCAAGGGAAGATGGTTTCTGGAGTACGACGACTTCGGAGGAGGGTGGCGGGGTGGTTTCTGAAGAAACTCTATGGAGTGCCCCTCCGCTATAAGCTGGAGCACCCAAGAATCCGTGGTTATCCTCTCCCAACCTGGAAGGTGGAGGGAAAATCTCCCTCCTACCGGTTCCTCCGGTGGATCCGCAGGTGGTGGGAGAGGGAAGGAGTCAGGTGGTGTGAGGCAGCACTGCAGCTGAGGCACCCGCTGCTTTTTTGGGTGGAGGGGGCCTGGCAGCTGCGGGGGCCCGACGTTTTATGGCCTGCCTTCTTTGGGGTTTTGCTTGAGGCCGAGTCCGTCTGCGAAAAGGACGGCGCTGCTGAGTATGGGGACGTACATGGAATCGATGGATTTCAGGGCCATCCCCTTCTCTTGCAAGTCGGTGATGATGTCTTTGACATCACCCCTGAAAAGCACCAACCCCCTGAAAGGTGCCTCTTGAATGGTGGATTGCACCTCCGGGACCAAACCTGACACGCGGAGCCAGGCATGACGCCGTAAAGTTACGGCGAAAGTGGAGCTCCACCCAGCAGTGTCCACTGCATCGTATGTCGCCCATAGCACATGGCGACTGGCCGAACCAGCAGAACGGACAAGATCTGCCAGCTCCTGTTTGACTTGAGAGTCAGGTAAGGAGTCTAGTTTAGATTCCGCCTGGGTAAGGATGGCCTTCTGGTAATCCCCCATGTGGGTGACGTAATTCAGGGCCCGAATTCCCAGTGTGGAAGAGGCGTAAATCTTTCTTCCAAACTGGTCCAGGAGGTAAGATTCCTTATCCGGAGGAGACAAGCTCAGATGTTTTGGATGTGCCGGCCATGAGCGGCGCTAATCACAACTGAGTCGGCACGAGGGTGAGAGTCAAGATAGTCTACACCCTCGGGAGCCTGGTATAGCCTGTTGGACTTCCTGGGAAGTGGGGCTAATGCCGACGGTTGTTTCCAAATCGTGGTAACAAGGTGGGCATGAGGCTCGATCCAGGGTGGCACTAAAGTAGGAGCTGTCATGGGCAGGTCCAGATGCTCGGCGAGTTTTAGACACTGAGGATCTGGTTCCAAGGAGCGCCACTGGTGAATTTCCTGGATTTTTCTAAGCAACTCTGTGAAGGATGGATCCTCCGGAGGAGACTTCGGAGGGGTCCTCGGCCGGGGCTTAGACGGAGAGTGGGGCTCGTCATCTCTCTCGGAACATCCATCAGAAGAATCCGAGAGGGAAGAAGAAGCAGAAGAAGAATAAGACTCCCTCACATGACTAGGGGGAGGAACAGGTTCCTTGGGTGGTATCCGTGAACGCGTGTCCTGCCCCTCTCTGGATCCAGAGGGAAGAGCCCTGGAGTCTGGAGGCGGTGAGGGAGTGTGCTGCCTTGGACGTATGGGGGCCAGGGGCGGCACTGTCGTTGTAAGGTGGCTCTCCACCTCCTTGGTGAGCTGAGCCTTGGCCTCAGCCCACCAAGAGGCCAGAGTCTCCTGCAGATCCACCGGCAGCCGAGGGGGCGGTGGAGGTGGAGGAGGTGGGGGGAAAGAGTACGGGTTGTACCCGTAAGGTGAGTATCCATAACCTGGCTGCGGGAAACCCAGCGTCAGGTAATGTGGTGTCGGAGGAACCGGCGCCAGGTACTGCGGCACTGGATACTGCGGTCCCGGGTACAATGGCGTCGGATAAGACGGTGGGTACCCAGGAGCCGGAGGAGCTGCTGGAGCAGACGGCCCAGTCGGCGGCTCCACGGGCAGATCCACGTTAATGGGCCCGGGGGGGCGGAGGGCCCGACGGAAGGCGAACATCCCCTGCCGGCATCGGAGGTACCGGCGTCGAAGGTGCCGGCGTCAGATCTGGTTCTATCAGAGGAGGGTCTGACGGAGGTGGAAGATCCCCCGCGGCGCCCGGGGAAGGAGAAGAAAAATCCCCGGGGTCAGGCTGGGGTGACTCTGGCTCCCCAGACAGCAGCAAAGGCTGCAGGGAACCGGGTACAACAGATGTAGGGGGGTCCATCGTTGGTTCTGTCGCCCGGCGCATGTCGGAGGAGCCAACGGCCGAAAGGAAGGGGTGGCCCGGTCCGATGGGAAAGTGGTTGTGTGCCGCCCCGAAGGGTCGGGCGTCTTATCGACCCTCTCCATGCAGACGTCAGAGGAGCCGACGTCTGACTTAGAGGAGTCGCCCACACCAGTAGGCTGCGAACCTGCGGCCGAACCGGGGGCGGAGGCCTCCATTCGCCCGGAGGCGCCCACAAGGCCCGAGCACGAGCCAGACGGGCGGGCCGACGCCTCCTCCAAACCCTTGGAGGCTGCCGTCGAACGGTCCCCCGGAGGGGATGCTACCTGGGCCGCGACTCCAGCGGGAGATGCGGTAGAGAAGGACTTCTCCCGGTGCCTCTCCTTGTCCTTCTTTTTCCGATGTCCTTCCGGGGAAGTGGACGCCTGCCTCAACTTTTTCAACTCTTTCTCCATAGAAGACATCTTTTCTTGAGGAGATGGGCTTAGGGACTATTGGTAGCCACGTTTATGAGTGGCGCGTTGAAGTTGAGGCAATGCTGGCACTTGTCGACCCGGGTGATCAGGGCCTAGGCAGAAAAGGCACAGGGAATGGCCGTCCTTGTGTGGCAGTTGGGTGCCGCATGAGTCGCACTTGTTTTTGTGCTCAGAGGGTGTAAGAGACGACATACACCGACGATGTACCTGACGACTGAAAAGAATAACTAATTTTCGTTAAAAAAACGACGAAAGACAGGGCTGATGAAGCAAGAACTTTACCGCGAGACGCTGCACGAGCTAACGGCAGGAAAGAACTGGAAGGCGGGCACACTGGGACCACCCCTTTATACCGACGTCGCATGATGCTGGCCACCTGACGGGGCGGTCCTCGCCAGGGACCATGAAGCGGAAATTTTTCCGTGGGGTCCTGCTGCCGGCCGGCGTCAGTCCTATATGTAATTACCTACTGCAAGAACCCTCTCGAAGTAAGATCGTGATACACTAAATGAGCAACCTGGACAGTGACTGTTTAGAAACAGGAGCTCCCATCATCCTGTGGGCAAAGGAGACAAAAAGCTGGTCCGATTTTCGGTGGTGTTTGGTTCTGGTCAGGTAGTATCAGAGACACCTGTGCACATCTAGGGTGTGCAACAGGGCCTCTCCTCAATTCGAATTGCTGGGAAAGTACACTGGTAGATCGATGTCTTAATTAAGGGTGAAAGCTGAGACCACCTTAGGCAGAAATCTGGGATTAGTCCGTAGGGATACCCTGTCTTGGTGAAAAACCAAAGAAGGCTCTTTCCACATGAGTGCATGGAGTTCAGAAATTCTTCTGGACGAAGTAACAGCAACTAAAAACGTTTTCCAAGTGAGAAGACGTAGCTCGCAATCTGCGGCTGGTTCAAAGGGTGGCAGCGTGAGCTGCTCCAGGACAAAGGGAAGATCCCATGGCGGAATTGGATCCTTAATTGGAGGTCTAAGGTGGAGAATACCTCTCAGGAAGGCTTGTGCCATGTCCAACTGGGACATGGTGCGTTGGCCTATCGGACTATGATAGGCTGATATGGCATAGAGGTGTACTTTGATCAAGGAGTAGGCCAAGCCTGTCTGAAAAAGAGACAGGAGGTAGTCCAAGACCGACTTTTCTGGATAGTCTAGAGGCGAAAACCCCCGCGCTTGAGCCCACAGGCAAAAACGGCACCATTTCATGGCGTAAGTGGCATGAGTGGACGGTTTTTTCGCAGCCACCAGGACATCAGCTAACTCTTGCGAGACCCCGGGTCGCAAAATGGCTGTGTCTCTAGGAGCCAAGCGTGCAGGCTCAACGAACGAAGGTCCGGATGGACCAAGGAGCCCACCTCTTGAAACAAAAAGTGAGAGCTGATTGGCAGAGGCACTGGAGGTTCCCGGGATAGCTGGGGTAGTAGGGGGAACCAGATCTGCCTGGGCCAGAATGGCACGATGAGTATCAGCATCGCTTGCTCTCTGCGAAGTTTCAGAAGAACCCTCTGGATCAACGGAAAGAGGGGAAAGCATAGAGAAATCTGCCTGCCCAGGAGAGGGACAACGCGTCTCGCCAGAAAACACCAGGCCCTGGATCTAGCGAGCAAATATTGGGCAGTTTTGCGTTGGATGAGGACATGAAAAGGTCAAACTCTGGTGTACCCCATCTGTGAAACAGATCCTCTACTACCTCCTGGAGTAGTTCCCACTCGTGGACTCTGGCCGTCTGCAATGACGTTGTCCACTCCTGGGACATGAACAGCAATGAGGTTTGCGCCGTGTTGCAAAGCCCAATCCCACACCCTCATGGCCTCCCTGCAAAGTGGGTAGGAATGTGTGCCTCCTTGTTTGTTGAGGTAATACATCACCGCGGAATTGTCTGTAACAGAAGAGTACCCAGTGGAATCTCCGACTGGAAGGCCTGCAGGGTGTAAAGAACTGCTCTCATTTCCAGGATGTTTATGTGGAGATGAGTCTCTTGGGCTGTCCACAGGCCCTGAGACCAGACACCATTGAGGTGTCCTCCCCATCCAAGCCCTGAGGTGTCTGTGGAGAGTGTCACAATCGGAGACGGCGCAATGAAGGGGACCCCTGCCGAAAGATTCTTCGGATGTAGCCACCATTGCCAATCCCAGATTACGGTCTTTGTGATCCAGATTGGAAGCTGCAGATGGTCTTGCTCTTGATCCCATTGGACTCGTAAACATCCACTGGGTGACCTGCACGTGGAGACGAGCAAGCGGGACTGTCGCAATGGCCGCAGCCATGTGTCCGAGCAGGCAAAGGACCGATCTGGCAGGAACAGTCTTCTTTGCCGAAATGTCCCTGATGAGGGATCTAATATGTTCCGCTCTGTCCTGGGGAAGAAAGGCTTTCCCTTGGATGGTGTCCAGAACTGCGCCTATGAACTGCAGAGTCTGGGACGGAACCAGGTGTGACTTCTCTTGACTGATCATGATGCCCAGCATCTCGAACAGAGACTGAGTATAATGAATGGCAGACATCAAGGCCTCCCGAGAGGGCGCCATGAGAAGCCAGTCGTCCAGGTAGGGAAACACGTAGTGGCCTTTCCTCCTCAGAGTCGCCGCTACGACTGCCATACACTTCGTGAACACCCGAGGTGCCGATGACAGTCCGAAAGGGAGGGCTCGGAACTGATAATGGTGGCCCTGGAACTCGAAGCGCAGAAACTTCCTGTGCACTTGAGCGATGGATATATGCAGGTAAGCATCTTGCATGTCCAAGGATGCTAGAAAGGTGCCCTACATGAGCATGGGAATCAGACCTGGGAGGGTCACCATGTGGAAGCGCTTGTACAGGACCGACTCACTGAGGTCGCTGAGGTCCAGTATTGGACAGAGGTCCCCTGTTTTCTTGGGAACCAGAAAGAAGTGAGAATAATATCCTGCACCCCTCTGGTTCCGTGGAACGTGCTCTATTGCTTCTTTTTCCAGGAGTGCGAGCACCTCCTGCTGTATGAGCAGGACGTGCTGACCTGAGTAACGGGAAAGCAGGGGAGGTCTTGCCGGTGGGTGGTCGAGAAATTCTATAGTGACCTTTCTTGACCAATTGGAGAACCCACCGGTCGGTGGTAATCGACTGCCACTCTGAAAGGTGGCAAGCGATGCGACCCCTGACCTTTTGTGCCCATTGATCCAAAGGAGGGGCGGGGGACGGGAAGGAGTCATGCTGTGGCAGCACTGGTCCCTGCAGACTGGGCCAGTTTAGTGTACCATTGGGCTCTGCCTGGGGATGACTTAGCCTGGGCCTTCCGCTGAAAGGTGTCCCTTTGTTGCTGGCCGGAATGTGGCTGCTGCCTTTGTTGCCGGCTGCGAAAACGGCTCTGGTTCCTATGAAAGGAACCGGGCCTGGGTCTGTACATGGCCTGTACAGACCTGACTGCCTTCCCAGTGTCCTGGAGTTTGGTGATCACTTTCTCCGAGGGTTCACCAAAGAGTACTTCGCCGTTTAAGGGGACGTCAAGAATGTTCTTCTGTATGTCCGGGGTGAAGCAGGAGACACGGAGCCAAGAGTGTCGCCGGAGGCAGACGCCTGAAGCTGCAGCTCTGGCGGACGAGTCCGCAGAATCATATGCGGCTCGTAATACTTGGGTCCCCACATCAGACCCTGTGTGAAGAAGGTTTAGGAGCTCCACCTTCTGATCGCCATCCGGAAGCTTATCGACCAGGTCCTGACCCTGTTACCATAGGGTGTTCTGAAACTGTACCATGTGGGTTAGGTAGTTCAGGGACCTGATGGAGCATGTAGCAGCCGCATACATGCGTCTCCCCAGGGCGTCCAATTGTTTGGATTCCTGGTCCGGTGGCTGTGTGCTCATGCGTTGTGGTCTTTGGGACCAGTCATGTGAGGCTGTAATGACCAGGGAGTCTGACAGAGGTTGTTGAGCCAGGTACTGGTCTTCTCTCGGGGCCTTGTACAAGCGGTCAGCTTTCTTCGGCAATGCAGGAGTGGAGTGCGGACGCTTCCACGCAGCCTTGGTGACGTCTGCAAAGGTGTCCACCAAGGGTGGCACTACCACAGGCTTTGGGGCTTTCTGCTGAAGATAACAGGCAAGGCGCTGCCTTCCGGGGTCAAGGTCTTCAGCATCCCACCCCATGTTGTCCTGGATGTGCCTCATGATCTCAGAGAAAGAGGGACCATCCGGAGGAGACCTGGGAAGGTCATATGGGTCAGGTGATGCAATGTTGAGTGGAGGAGGAGATCTGGAGTAATCCGAGGTATCCGATCTGGAGTCCTCCTCCAATGGAGTATACCCCCGACATCTGGGTTGCTTGGGGCTGGGAGATCCTGATGGAGATCTTGAGGGAGGCCTTCTCCAATCCTGGGATCTACCCCTAGGAGGTGGAGTCTGCTCCTTGGGGGTTGGTGGTCATCCTGCTGGCCCCTGTGGTGGAGGAGGTGAAGGAGTAGGAGGAGGAGGCTTTACTGGGACCAAGTCTTTATGGATGGTGTTCCACCATAAAGTAAAGAGTTCCTTTACTTCTTGAATATTCATGCTCAACGACGGGCCTGGTGCCGGTGGTCTGTTGCCGGGTCCTCGGGTCTCTCCGGGGTGGGCGAAGCCCGGCATCCTCTGTGTCACCCACCCTGTCTTCGGGCAACGCGGTGTCCTCCTCCGTGGAGTCCCAGTGACCGGTGTCCACTGGTGGCTGGGGGGCGGTCTTCGGCTCCGGTGAAGCCGACATCGGTCACTTGGCAGACTTCGGGTCTGGTGAACGCCAGGCCAACGTTGGGTGCTTGGCCGACGTCAGGTCCATCATCCGCTTGAGGGACATCAGGTCCTTTGTCTTCCTGAGTGGAGGATCCGGGCCCCTAGGGGGCTGGGAGACCAACCTGGAGTCGGGTCCCGATGTCGGGTGGAAAAGGAAGACTTGTGGCATTCAGAGGACTTTGAAGAGGCCCGAGAGGGAGTAGAGGAAGCCGAGGGCCTGGAAGTCTTGATGGGCTGAAGAGTCAAAGAACCGCTGGAAGCCCGGACCTTAACCAGAGGGGGCTGAGACCTAGCCCTGGAGGGAGAGCGGTCCGATCGGGTGGAGCCTGAGCTCTGCGAATCCTAGGCCCGGTTCGGGGATCTGGACCTTGCCTTCTCCCGGTGCTTGTCCTGGTGTTTGTGGACCTTGGAGGAAGAATTGCCCCTGGAGGAAGTTTCTTTGTCCATCCTGCTGTTTTTCCTCTAGCAGGTAAGCCTGAAGTGCCTTCTGACGGCGGATCTTGAGGCGGCTGTTGAATCCTTGGCAAAAGGTGCAGGCCTTGGTGTCGTGGTCCGGGCCTAGGCACCGCACGCAGGAAGAATGAGGATCCTTGAAAGGGATCTGTTTTCCGCAGGCACACTTTGAAAGGTGACCCTCAAATGAAAGAGTTGGAGAGGACATTAGTTAAGTAGAAACTCTTGAAGTTCTAAGTCGTCGTGCACTAGGTAGAGACCGAGAGGCCGATGCTGGCGAGTAGACGTCGGGAAAAGAAATGGGGATTCTGGGGGACCGCCCCCTTATTTACTGTGCCTGACGTCGGGGACGGGCCCGACGTTGGGGGTGGTCCCCTCTGAATACTGCTAGCTAGAAAATTTCCGTGGGGTCCTGGCGCCTACCGGCTTCAGTCCTAATGGTGTAACCTGCTGCAAGAGCTGTTTCTCAAAGTAAGATCTAAAGGCTAGCATTCCCTTCAAATGGGTTACTAATAAGGTTTGTTATTTAGGTATCCGGATTCCCATTCATTTTTCTAAATTATAACAACAAAATTATGGTACACTGCTTCAACAGGTGCATGCAGACTTTAATAGATGGAATGAATTACCACTTTCTTTTTCCAACCGGTTAGAAACTGTAAAATGAATATTTTGCTGAGGTTTCTTTTTCTTTTCTCTGCCTTTCCCAATCCCATCCCTTCAACAGAATTTAAGAATTTAGCTAAAAAAACTTTCTCATTTTGTATGGGCTGTGGAAAAAACAAGGATTAAATGAGCAGTACTTTTAGAGTCTAAAAAAGCAGAGGGTTGAGGCTTGCCAGATTTTTATACATATTAAATGGCAGCACAACTAATTCCGTTAGTTAAAATACTCAGTCCCACACATCAAGGGGGCTGGTACGAACTAGAAGAGGGCGCCCATCCTTATATCCCCCTCAAATTCCTCCTATGGTAGGTGCTTTCAAGAGACTTGAGGAATGTAAGGAATCAGTGGACCAGATATACTTTAGCTATCTGGTTGAAGGCAGAGCAAGATGAGAGCCACTTTCTTATATTTGGCAACATATTCTGCTTTAATATCTCCCAGATTTTCCGGTGGGGAGCAGAGATGCATGCTTTGAGAGGTGGGCGAGTTTAGGACTCGGATAACTAGTCCAGTTTCCATGGGGGATGCAATTATGGATTATATGACCTTGCAAAAAAATACAGGGTATCTAAGCATGACTTTTTTTGATACCTACAATGCCACCACTACATAAGGCCCTGGGGTACCACTTTTAACATCTCTTTTGTCCTCAGGCACCTTACTATTTTATAATAAAAGTTGGTCATCAGACACTAAACATATTATTTCTCTTAGTTACAAAATTATGCAAGAAGGAGTAGGTACCTTAGGAATACAAGACAGATGGGAGGAAGAATATGAACACGCCCTCTCGGAGTAGGACTGGAGGAGAATATGGCGAAATATACATAAAATCACAGCATCTATAACGTGGAGAGAATTTCAGTGGGAAGTCTTTAGCAGTTTTTTTTATGAACCCCATGATCTCCAAGCACTATGCCACTTTTCACACGGATTTTTGTTGGAAAGGCTATGGCTCCGGGGGAACACATTACATGTTTTGGGGTTGCCCCAGAATTCAGGCGAATTGGACACAAGTAGGAGCCACTAACCATTTTGGGCTTGGTACTCTCTTTGAAAATACTAACATACTAATTGCCAGCAGATTAGACCTTGCAGTCTATCGAGTCGGCTTGAACCTCAGATCCCTAGTTGGGTACCGAGGTCCCCCCACCCTTGTGTTCCAGAAATCCCTATCATACATCCCCACACCCCTGGGCCAGGCCATTGTCTGATACATCTGCTTTCTATATCTGTCCCATCCTCTCTTGAAGCCCTCCACCGTGGATATCTGAACCAGCTCGCCAGGCACTGCATTCCAAAAATCCACCACCCTCTCAGTGAAAAACCTCCTACTCTTTCCCCCCTCATCCTTCCACCTTCCAACTTCAAACCATGCCCTCTAGTGATACCTCCCTGCTTTAGTCTAAAGATCCCCTCCGTGTCTACCCTATTTATTCCCTTGAGGTACTTGAAGACCTCAATCATGTCCCCCATCTCTCCTCTCCTCCAATGAGAACAGGCCGAGCTCCGCAAGTCTGTCCTCATACATCAAATCCCCTAGTCTTCATATCATCCTAGTAGCCCTCCTCTGTACCCTCTCCAGGAGGTATGCCCCTCTTCAAGTGTGGTCTCCAGTACTGAACACAGTACTCAAGGTGTGGTCTAACCAGTCCATTGTACAGTGACAGAATCACTTCCTTGCTTCTAGAGGTGATCCCCCATATGATGCATTTCAACATTGTTTGCTTTGCTAGCCACTCTTCTGCACTGCTCAAAGTTATTCATACATCTATCCACCATGACCCCTAGGTCTTTTTCCCCTGTTGAGGCTTCCAGTGCCTCCCCTCTCAGGGTGTACCTGTGTTTAGGGTTTCTTCGCCCAAGATGTAACACCTTGCACTTGGTGGTATTGAAATTTAATTTCCAGGTGTGAGCCCACCTTTCCAGGGTGTCCAGATCCCCTTGCAAGGCCAACCTCCCCTCAACTACTGTTCCTATCTTGGAGTTATCAGTGAAGAGACTCATTTTACACCGTATACCCTCCCTGATATCAGATATGTATGCATTAAACAGGAGCGGACCCAGGACCAAGCCCTGCGGTACCCCACTACCGACCTCTCTAAGGTTCGAGAGCTCTCCACCGACCATTACTCTCTGAGTGCGTCCAGCTAGCCAGTTTCCTATCCATCTGACCATCAAAGGGCCCACTCCAACCCCATCAGTTTCTCCACCAGACCATTGTTGGGGACTGACTCAAACACCTTGCTCAAGTCCAAGAATAGTACATCCATAGGCTTTCCCCTGTCCAGTTCTGATGTTACTCATCCGTAGAACTCCACAAGGTTGGTTTGACACGATCTACCTAGCACAAACCCATGTTGCAGACTATCCAGACCTCCCACCTCTCCAAGTACACCCCCAATCGTTCCTTTAGTATATTCTCCATTATTTTTCTCACCACCAAGGTCAAACTGATGGGTCTATAGTTATCTGGTACCTTCCTCAACCCCCCTTTATGGATTGGCACATGTGCCTCTCGTCAATCCCTAGGTACCCTCTCTGTCTCAAGCGACCTGCTAAAAAGCTCTGTCAGGGGTGCAGCTAGTACATCCACCAATTCCCATAGTACTCTCGGATGAATGCCATCCGGCCCAGGAGATTTAGCTTTCTTTAGGGCTTTAAGGGCTTGCCACACCCATTCGGTGGGGGATAGCAACATCCGCCCCCCCCACCTTACTGGCCTTTTTATCCTTTTCCTGATGTGACACCCCTGGGGTACCTCTCCCTCCCTCATGCTCCACTTCCATTGCTCCCCCGATCCCACACACCACCACTTCTATCCCCATCGTGCCTTGCTTTGTAAATATCCCATCCCCCTCCCTAGTGAACACAGAGGCGAAGTACTCATTTACTACCTCCGCCTGGTCCCTCGCCTCTTCCACCCATCTTCTGATCTCAATCTGCTGAGCTAGGCCTTAAGTTGTTCTCCACTCCCCAATGTACCGGAAGAACCCCTTTTCCCCTCCCCATATTCCCTGTGCCAACCACTGCTCTTTACTGGATCCCCCCCCCCCGCGCCATCCAGGTAACTTTTCTAGATGCAAGATGGTATGTTTCCTTTTCCCTATCCCCTCTCATTGACTTGTATTTTTTGTAGGCAGCCTTCTTTTCTCTGACTGCTACCTGAACCTCACTGGACCACCAGCATGGCTTATGTGACCTTGCTCCCTTACGCTTCACCGTAGCACAGATCCTGACTGCCTCATGAAGTCCCTGTTTTATGACCCCTCATCTCTTTTCCACATCTGTTATTGTTGTAATCCCCCTCAAGTGATCCTTGAGAATATTTCCCATGCCCATAAAGTCTGCTCCCCTGAAGTTCACAGCCAGTGTCCTAGATCTCTCCCCAACATGCTTATTTGAAACCAGTCAGTATCGTGGTCGCTCCCAGTCAGGGGATCCTCTACAATCAGGTTCCCTACCGGATCCCCATCCACCAAAACCACACCCAGAACATGACCCTCCCTCATGGGCTCCCTCACATGCTGTGTTATGAACACATCCTGGAAACAGTCTAGCAGCCTCTGCTCCTTGGCCACCTTAGAGAACATGGTTCCCCAGTTTGTACTTGGCATATTAAGGTCCCCCATCAACACCACTCCCTCCCCTTTTGGTCTGCACTGGGAAATAATGTTGTCCAGCAAACCATCCTCCCATAGCCAGTTTTAGGCACCAGCAAACCCTGCAGTTGCTGGGAGCCCCCTGCTTATGGGGGCCCCCAAGCAGAGAAGTTTACCTTATTCATTTTTAAACATTTTTTTATCTTAATATATTTTTAAAAAATCAGTAAAGGACTATGCAGACCCTTCTGGTTAGGTCATGAAATACCTCAGCAAGCTATGATCCAGTCAATATGAAGTGGATAGGCTGTAATGGATGGGATGGGAAGAACAGCCCCAAGAAATGACACTGCTGTGTCCTCCTAAAAAATGTTTCAAATACTACTCTTTATACTAAAGTTATACATAGAAACAAAGAAACATAAAATTTGCCGGCAGATAACTACTGCTTGGCACACCTAGTCTGCCCTTTTTTCCCTGCCTATAGTATCACCACAAATAAAATCTTGTACCTATGGGCAACAGTAAAACACGTGGGTTAAAGGTGGGCCAAGTAGAGAGGCCCCATGACTTCACTAATTTTGCTGGGGGCCCCCAAAACCCTAAAGCCGGCCCTGCATCCTCCAGAACATCACCCATCCCGGGGGTCCTATATACTATACCCAGCTTGACCTCACCTCCTGCCAGGGCTCGTAAGGTAACCCATAAGGCCTCCACATTTCCCTCTGCCTCTTCTACACTAGCAATTTCTATGTCATCTCTAATGAACATAGCCACTCTGCCCTCCTTTCTGTCCTTCCTAAGCATAGTGTACCCCCTCACATTTAGGTCCCAGTCATGGTTATTGTTGGCTCACGTTTCCGTGACCGCCACCACATCCACCCCCCTCCCCCCCGAACAGCATGGCCTGGAACTCGGGCAACTTGTTTCCCCAAGCTCCTGGCATTGACTAACACCACCCCACCCCTTATCCCAGATCCCTTTCTATAAGCTGCCACTAAAAGTTATTACCCAGAACTGGCTTACTCCAAATTTATTAATCCCGAAGCAATGGTTAAATAATTTGAAGGGCATCAAAAATATGGAGGCAGTCATGGCCAAACTTAAGACTCCAGGTGGAGAAATTTAACTCTAGATGACTTCCATTCTATGTTTACGTAGAAAAAATAGAGGGTAGGATGGTTCTGGAGCAATTCTTAACTTGAATTGACTTTTCTTTATGTATTTAACTTGTTTCTGACAGGGGAGGTCTCTGTTTGGTCTTTTTCCCCTCCCTTCCATTTTTTTTTATTCTCTACAGCTATCATTTTTGTGTCCAATCAGAATTTTTGTACATGAAGTAATGGAAAAAGTTAATAAAGACAGATACAAAAGGCAATGAGTTTGTAAGTTTTATTTCATTTAATTCACTAAAAATACCACCAACAGCTTAATCTGGTTCAAGGTCAGTTGGCATTCTTCTGTATCCCCCTCCCAGGGTTGTGCCTGAAAATAGGCAGAATTTGTCTAATGTACCTACTCAGTCAACAAAAAAACTAAATAAATAAATTTGGTTCAATAGAAGGTTATAGTTGAAGATTAGCTTTGAGCAATTATTGTAACTTTTTAAAATAATATATAGATGGGGCAGACACTTTTTGAGAAAATCAATGATCATTCAGTCTACGATGGGCTAGCAAAGACATGGACAGTGTTTTCCCTTTATGTTCTTCTGGCTTGATAAGGCTGGATAATTACTTTTACTCCACAGCTTTCCAGGGACAACAAACCCTCAGGATGTCTGGCTTGACAACAACAGACATTCCTGGAACATAAACAAAAATTATAATTATTTTACATTAGGAGTTCAAGCTTTTATGCATTATTTAGATTGTGATTTATTAGACCAGTCTTTTCTGTATTACCTTCTGTATATTGTAACATCCTTGCTTATGAGCTTTGTCACGATTACTGCTCTCTAAATAAAGAGAGATAAATTCCAAAACAAAGAAAGTAGGCCTTGAAGCACGGATTGTTCGTAGCCAGACCTTTTTTGTGAGGCTATAGTACTCCAGGTACCAGTTGCACATATTTCAGCAGCAGACATATTTTTGAAACAGGCAACCGATGTGGCCATGCCTTTAGTGGAATGACCACAAACAACTCCAGGAAAATCCTTATTGTACTTCCTGTAACAAAAAGTAACGGTTTGCTAACCATTTGGAAAGGCACTGTTAGGAAACCGGAGCTCCCTCTTTCCTAGGGGTGAATGAAGCAAAAAGCTGTGAGGAATTCTGCAGTCCTTTGTGCGGTGTATATAGTAACCGAGTATTCTACATACATCTAAAGTATGGAGCAATGCTTCCCCTGGATTGGCATGTTCAGGAAAATAAACTGTCAGTTGGATGGTTTGATTTAAAGTAATCTCAGCCACCACCTTTGGTAAAAATTCTGTTTCTATTAGTATGCAAAGACACCCTGTCCTTGTGGAAAATCAAAGGAGGCTCACACATTAGAACCTGTAGATCTGAAATCCTTTGAGCAGAAGTAATGTCAACCAAAAATAATGCTTTCCAAGTGAGAAAGCATAGGCTACAAGTCACAGCTGGGCAAAAAGGAGGCAAAAAAAGCTTTTTCAACAAAAAATTCCAAGTCCCAAACCGAAACTGGATTACAGATAGGAGGCTTCAAATGCCGAATGCCTCTCAAAAATGTACGGACCACTTCCAGCTGGGCAACTGTACAATCCTCAATAGGCATATAGAAGGCAGCTAAGTGTACTTTAATAGAGGAACACTACAGGCCTGTATCTGACAAGGACAGAAAATACTTTAGAACCTGATTAATTGGACAGGCAAAAAGATTAAAGTAATGAGAAACAGACCACAAAGCAAACCACTTCCACTTCATGGAAGAAGTGGGCCTGGTACAAGGCTTTCTAGCAGCCACCAAGACATCAGCCACCTTTTGAGAGACCCCAAATCCAGCAATGGCTATGTTATGCTGGGTGTGATGATCACTAGTGACCTGAAGCACCCCACACAGTGCAAGAAAGCAGCAGCAAAAGCAAACAAGATGCTGGGATGCATAATGGGGAGGGGTGGGTGGGAGGATCAGTAGTAGGAGAGAAGAGGTTATTCTGCTCTTGTACAGGTCACTGGTAAGGCCGCATCTAGAGTATGGAGTTCAGTACTGGTGCCCACACTAAAAAGGACATTAACCTGCTGGAGAAGGTCCAGAGGAGGGCTACAAAGATGACAGCAGGTCAGCAGGGTAAGGCATATGAGGAGAGATTGAGGGCACTGAACATGTACTCCCTGTAGGACAGGAAGTTGGGGGGGGGGGGAGAGGACATGATTGGGACTTTCAAGTACTCGAAAGGAATAAATAAGGTTGATAAGGAGAGTCTCTGTAAGCTGTGTGGCAACCATAACACGAGGGGGCACAGTCTTATGCTGGAGGGTGGGAAGTTTAGATGGGAGGTCAGGAAGCACTTCTTCACAGAGAAGGTGGTGGACATTTGGACTGCACTGCCAGAAGCGATCATCTCATTGAAGACAGTAGGTAGATTTAAGAGAGGCTAGGACAGGCATAGGGGGAAGGTAAGGATCATGGGTAGAGAGGATGGGACGAGTGGGGAGGGAGGGTAGGGACATTAGCTCAAGCTGTGGACCCTGCAATACAAGGAGACTTGATATACTGAATGGCCTTCTGCTGGCTTCTTTGTATGTTCATATGTTTTCAGTAGCCATGCATGGAGGTGAAGCAATCTGAGGTCCAGATGGATCAGGGTTCCCTGCTCCTGTGGCATCAGTCCCTGGCATAACAACAGAGGTACTGGTGGTTCCTCTGCCAGCTACTGCAGTAAGGAATACCAGATCTATCGAGGCCATAGGGAAGCAGTAAGGATAAGTGTTGCCCCCACCATCTTAAGTTTGAATAACACCTTCTGCATGAGAGGGAAGGGAGGGAAACCTCCCCTTCCAAGAGAGGGACAACACGTTTCGCCACAAAGCTCCAAGCCCTGGAACAAGTGAGCAGAAAAGCAGCAGTTTTGTGTTGTGTGTGAAGGCAAAAAAGGTTGAACTTGGGCTGATCTCCATCTGTTGAACAGGTCTTCCACCACTGAGGTCAGCAGCTCCCCTTCATGCATTCTGGACTGTGACAGGCTCAGTCTGTCTGGCAAAACGTTTTGGGCACCAGGAACATGTACTGCTGACAGTTCTAGACCATGTTCTAGAACCAACACCATACTCTCATGGCCTCCCTGCACAGGGGTAAAGAATACATGCCACCTTGTTTGTTGGTGTGCATCACAATGACGTTGTCCTCCATCTGCAGTAACAGAGGACCCAGGGACAGTAGGCCATATAGAACAGCTCTCATTTCTAGAACATTTAAATGCAGTGTGCTCCCCACTTTGGTCCATACACCCTGCATCTGATGGGGCCCTAAATGTACCCCCTAGCCCATCCCGAGGCATCTATTGTTAGAATCTGGTGAGGAGAAGGCATAAGGAAAGGAACCCCCTTTTAGCAGGTTGCTGGGTTCCATCTACCACTTCAGCATCTTGCGTACAGGAGAGGTTACTAGAACACTGTTCTAGATTGTCCGTGAGTTGATCCCACTGGACTTTCAAGGTCCACTGAGGGATCCTCTTGTGTAGTCTGGCCAGAGGTATTGTGACAATAGCTGCTGCCATTAGGCCCAGAAGTCGAATGAATATGCTGCCCGTGACATATCGGCTGTTGTGAACTAGCTGGGCCTGTGCAATCAGACGTTCGGCCCAGTCTAGAGGCAGGAAGGCTGAACCTAAGGCTCTGTCCAAAACTGCCCCTATATACTGCAAACACTGGCAAGGGAATCAGGACAGACTTTGGAACAACATGAAGTCTTGTTGTATTCTGACATATTGCAGACTACCAAGCAGTACCTCCATGGAGGAGGGACAGAACCTACTTTGGGAATAGGCTCTGAAGTACTGCTGTGCCAAACCGAGCAGCACTCCTAGCCTGGATATCCAGAGAGTAATGCTTGGTAAAGGTATGGACTGTTTTCCAGGTGGCTGCTTGACAAACTTCTAAGAGAGGGATATCCCTGGCAGCAGCCAGGGAAGCAGCTGTACCTCTTGTGGAATGAGCCCTCAGGCCTGAGAGTGGAGTTTTTCCCAGTTTTTCATAGCAGAATTGTATACAGAGACACAATCCACCTGGCAATAGACCTATTGGTGGCAGGTTTGCCCTTTCCCACTTCTCCATAACTGAGGAACAACTGGAGGGAGTCAAACCTGTGACCCTTGGTACACTCTATGTAGTAACTAAGGGCTCTTAACATCTAAACTTTGTAGCCTCCTCTCTCCTGAGGAAGAATGATCAGTGAAGAAAACAGGAAGAGACAGACTGGTTTAAATGGAAGTCTGAAACCACTTTGAGCAAGAACCTTCTATTGGTTCTAAGGACCACTTTATCCCTGTGAAATTAGATAAAATCAGGTTCCACTGACAGGGCCTGCAATCCACTGATGCGCCTGGCAGAGGTAATGGCTACCAAGAACAGTTTTCCAAGTCAAGTACTTAAGCTCTGCTGAAGACACAGGCTCAAAAAGGGGGTTGCATAAGTTGAGCAATGCAAACATTCAAATCCCAGGCAAGGGCAGGGTCTCTAAAAGGAGGATTGGTGTGAAGAAATCCTTTAAAAAATTTTACAGAACACAGGATGAGAAGATAGTGAGGAAGACTTCCCCACAGACAAAAATGCAGAAACAGCTGACAAGTGTACCTTGAGAGTAGCTGGTCTGAGCTAGGCCATTAAGATGGACCATATAATCCAGAACCGTAGGCAATCCAGCAGTGTCTGGAGAAATATGCTTCTCAGAACACCAAATGCTGAATCTCTTCCATTTGGAGTTATAAGTCTTTCTGGTGGAGGGCTTTTGAGGAGCCTTGAGGATATCCAGAACCCCTTGAGAAAGATGCAGATCTGCAAACTCTAACTCTTCAAAAGCCATGCCTTGAGACTGAAGATTGGGGTACCAAATCCTCCCCTGAGAGGATGTTAACAGGTTGTAATTCCTGGGAAGAGACAGGGGAAGATGGACTGCTAGGGACAGCAACAGGGGGTACCAGGGCTGTCTGGACCAATCTGGAGCAATCAGAATCACCTTGCAAGGTTGAGACCTTATTTTGACTAAAACGTTGAACAGGAGTGGGAAGGGGGGCAAGGCATATAGAAACTTCTCTTCCCAATTCAGAATCAGGGCGTCCAGGGGGACTGAGCCCAAGACTGGAGGTCTGCAACAAAAGAGAGGGAGTTGGTGATTGTCTGGGGCTGCAAAGAGATCTATCTCTGGAGTGCCCCACCTTGAAAAAAAAAATCACTTTCAACACCTGAGGGTACAGGGACCATTTGTGATGGCCCTGAGAGATCCTGCTCAGTGCATCTGCTAGCACATTGTCCTTCCCTGGAAGGTGAACTGCTACCAGAGAGGTTTGCAGGGAATAAGCCAGGGACTACAACTTCATGGCTTCTGTGCACAAGGCCGTGGACCGAGTGCCTCTCTGCTTGTTGCTGTACCACATGGTGGTGGTGTTGTCCGTTCTGACTTGAACCACCTTGTTCTGTACTGACAGAGAAAGCTTTTAGGGCCAGAAAAACTGCCCTGAGCTCTAGGAGATTGATATGGAGAAGGGATTCTTGGGGGGACCACACCCCTGGGCAGTGAGGGACCCCAGATGGGCTCCCCAGCCCAGAAGAGAAGCATCCGTGGTGAGGACCACTGAACAAGGCTGAGTAACAAAAGGAACACCTCGTCTTAAATTGTCCTGATCCTGCCACCATTGGAGGGCTTGGATCAAGGTCAGAGTCACTGGGATCAGTTTGGTAAGGGAATCCTTCCTCTGAAACCAAAAAGCTCTCAGGTGGAACTGAATATCCCTCATCTGGAATCTTACCCCTTGGACCACTGCTGTTTATTTATTTAATTTATTTATTGAATAAAATCGGAATTACAATCCTTTGAGTCACAGACTCTTTTGCAAAGGCTCCACGTCAGTGCTGTTGAAGCTGCCACGTGGACCAAGAGCTGGAGGAAATGCCTTGCTGGTCGAGATACCCGAAGGCTGAAAGAAGAGGCTAGTTCAGTAAGAACCCTTGCCCTTTTTAGAGGAAGAAAGGCTCTTGCTCTGAGTGTGTCCAGTTCTGCCCCTATAAAGGTAAGAAGCTGGACTGGTTCGAGAACTGACTTGAGAAGGTTGAGAAGAAATCCTAGAGAAGTGAGCACTTGCTGGGTCACTTGCAGGTGACACCTGACTTGGTCTGGAGACTGACCCACTATTGGCCAATCGTCCAGATATGGAAAAATGGAAATCTTTTGCCTTCTTAGAAAGGCAACTACTACTGCCAGGCACTTTATGAGAACCCTTGGGGCTGAGGTTAGGCCAAAGGGCATTGCTCTGAACTGATAGTGGCCTGAGGGCAACTCGAACCTGAGGTACTTTCTGTGGGAGCACCTGATGGGAATGTGAAAGTAGGCATCTTTGAGGTCCAGGGAGGCTAGCCAGTCCCCTGGCCTTAGAGAGGGAAGGATTATTCCCGAGTTACCATCTTGAACTTTGGTTTTAAAAGATGTTTATTTAGATATCTTGGGTCTAGGATGGGTCACCACTCCCCTGTCTTTTTTGGGGTCAGGAAGTACCTGGAGTACAGTCCTTTGCCCCAGTGTAGGGTAGGTACTCTATGGCTCTTAAGGCTAGAAGAGAAGAAACCTCTGCCTCTAGGGCAAGGGTTTCGAGAGATTTGCAGGTGAAAAGATCTGGCTCTCATCTTTGGAAATTTTGTGAAGCTGAGAACCAGTCCCTGGCTTACTACTTCCAGGGCCCACTTGTCTGATGTAATAGACATCCAGTCCTGGACAAAGTAAGCCAGCCTGCCCCCTACTGGAATAGGAGAGTCGACCCGGGCAGGCCCATCAGGGTGTCTGCTTGGCAGGGGCTTTAGGCTGAGGAGTGGATGCAGCCCTGCTCATCCCCCTTCTGCCTCTCCCTCTGAAGAACCCCCTCTGAGAAAAGGAAGAAGAGGCCTGTGCTTGGTAAAAAGGCCTGCCCCTGCCCCTAGACTGCTGCCTTTGAGGAGTTGCCTGCCTCTCCTTGGCCTGAGCACTCCTGTAAGTGGTCCTGTACTCATCCATTTTCTTCATGTAATTCTGTCTGCTCAACAAACAGAGAATTACCCACTGCAGGAAAATCCACGGCCTTAGCCTGGGTGTCCTACGAGAGGCTAGTACAACTGAGCCAAGCCATCCTCAGAAGAGCCACAGATGTAGCCATGACTCTTGATGACACATCATTAGAGTCCACAGCAGCATGAAACTGAACCTTAGATGCCTCAATCCCATCTGCAGCCACTGCCTCCAGCTCCTTGGCTAGCTGGGGGGAGGCCTGTTTAGCCAGTGCCAGTACAGTGTCCCACCTGGACTTCTGGTACCTGGCTGTATAGGCCATGTAATTCGCCTGCCTGAGTCCCAAGGAAGATGCCATGTACTGTTTCTTTGCCATGGCATCAGTCTTCCTGGAGTCCTTGTCCGTGGGGTGTGAAGCCAAGGGAATATTTGCCTTGTCACAGGCAGCAGCCTGCACTACCCCAACATGGCTGCATTGCTGATGTAAGAACTCTGTGTCCGAGCCTGAAAGTGTATACCTCTAGTCCATTCTTCTATCCATAGGAGGTATAGTGTTAGGAGACTTTAGGATTTTTTGTGTCTGTTTCCCAAAAGATTTGTGGTGGGGAATAGACAGTCTCCTGGACTCTGGGATGTCCATCTTTTCTACATAATCAGGCTCCTCTTGATCTTCCACAACCTCCTCCATAGGAAGCTGGAGGGTTTCAGCCACCTTTCTGTAGAACATAAAGTGAGAAGGGGACTCAGAAAGCCTAGGAGGGGAAACACCTGAAGGTCTGTCTGGGGAGATATCCGGTTCCACAGGCACATCCAGACCACCACCACCACCACCACCACCATCATCCTCCTCAAATTCCCCTTCCTCTTCAAATTCCGGTTCATAAAAATCTTCAAGGGTATAATCTTGAACCGGGGGAACCAACCGAACCGAACCCCTGCCAGAAGGAGCCGGATCAAACAATTCCACAATCTGAATCGCTCTGGCTATCTCTTTGGCGGTTGGAACATGAACCTCTGGATCCGAACTGGTCGATTTGTCTTTGCGTTTTCTTTTTGACGGAACCGATCCCTCAGAAATCGGCTCTCCTTTTGCCCGAAGTAGTATCACCCTGGTCAGAGGGCACTCCTTCTGGCTCGGTCGGAACCAAACCAGGCTGGCCAACCGGGTCAGCGGACTTCTCGGCCTCCTTTTCCCTCAGTCTACCTAATCTCTTCTCAAGGGTAGATTTGGGAAGGTTTTTACATATTTGGCAGTCTGAATCGAAGTGGTCAAACCCCAGACAATAAACACAGGTGGTGTGGGGATCGGCCTTAGCAAAGACCTCCCCACACTCACTGCAGTGTTGAAACCCAGTGGGCCCGTTTTTTTTCTTGGGTTTCTCAGACATGGCCAACCTAATCAACTTACCCTTTTTATGACAACCGCCAGGCAAGACTCCCTTATTGGTTCCTAACCGTGTAATGGGTATTGGAAAAACGTGCACTAAAACACGTTTTATTTTTAGAACCGATAAGAACCGGTAACCACACACCAAGTAAAAAAACACAAAACACAAGATTTCACTATCAAATGGCCAGTTCAGCCGAACCGAGCCGCACTTTTACAAGTTCCACACAGAAAAACAGAACAATTCATATCTAGTACTCACGGCACCACAGACAGAGACTGAACTATGCGGATAACTTTTTCAGTTTAAAAAAACGACGAAAACTGAAACTTTAACAGACTTTCGAACCAAGCTGAAGGAGAAATCTCCGGAGCGACCGTTCAGTGAGGTGGAGTAAAGAATCTGACGGTTTAAGTTTGAAACACTCCAGATAGAGACTTAAACCGAGCTCGAGCTCAGCATTCTATGCCCTGCATAAAAAGTTAACTCTTTGTTCTCCAGGGCAGTTCAAAGGTTGGGAATCACTGCAATATGTCAGAATACAGCAAGACGTCATGTTGTTTGAAGGCAAGCCAAAGAGCAATACTCTGAACTGGTGATGTTCCCCTTGAAGGAGGAACCTCATCTACTTCCTGTGAGGTTTTTGAATTTTGATATGAAGGCAGGCATCCTTCAGGTCTACAGAACAGATCCAATCCCCTGCCTGCAGTAGTGGGACTAGGCCATGCAGGGTAACCATTCTGAACTTTCTGTACTCTGTGAAAAAAGTTCAGATCCCCGAGATCCAAAATTGGCCTCAGAACCCCTGTCCATTTTGGAACGAAGAAACACCAAGAATAGAAGCCTATTTTTTTCTGTTCCATGGATACAGGATCTATTGCTTTTTTCTGAAGCAAGGTGTAGACTTCCTCCAGAAGCAACCTAGGGGTGTAAACCACAGAGTCCTCACTACACGTTGAGACTGTGGAACTAGTCCTCTCATAGGGACTTTCCACATAAACTTCATCCTCCTCCTCATCCTCCGGCACCATAAGGTCAGGACTATACTCTAGGCTGCCAGTCTGGTCGAGGGGACGAAGACAGCACGCTGGCAAGGTTGTCGGCGCACGGGAAGGGGGCTGAAGCATAGCCCTTGCATGCACTGGCTTGGGGGTTTGGCTGAAGTACCCCGTTGACAGAGCTCCTAGTACAGGAGGAGGAGGCAGAAAGCACTTAAGAATGTCCGTAAAGGACGATAGTACTGTCTGTATGTCGGTGCCCGTGAAGTCAACGGGAATGCCAGTAGAGGTTGATGGGGGAGGCAAGGCACCCAGCATTGAAGGAGATGCACCAGCTATGCTAGATTTGGTGGTGCCTGCAGCCTGCCCTGGAAGTAAGGTCGACAGTCTGTGTGGCGGGTGGTGTTACCGCCACAACAGTTGACGATGCTGAAGGGGTCAGACCCATGTGGAGTAGAGACTGAGAAAGGACTGGGGAGGTTCTGCCTTTGTCTCACTCCCTCTCCTGGTGCTTGTGTGACCGTGGCTGTGTTAAAACCTCTGTAGACTGGGCATGCCTGAAGTTCATGGTCTGGGCCGAGGCAGCATACGCAGATGTCCTGCGAACCTCCAGATTATATCTTTTCACCACATTCGCAATAACGGAACAATTTTGATGGCTCCTTAGTTGATATAAACACCATTGAAAATCACGACTATGGAAAGAAAAGAAAACAAACAAGAATCAGCAGCTGCAACAGCTTTGTTTACATGCACAGTCCAGCGAATATGGTCAATGGCACAAAAAGAACGGAGGAGAGAAGGGTCTGCCCGTGTTTATATTGGAGAGCAGGCGTCTGATGTCATCATGGGCGGCCCCTAGTGGACTGCTTACAGAAGTGTCTGTGTGGTCCTAGTGCCTGGCAGCTTATAGTTCCGCATGTATGGCCTGATGAAAGGGATATCCTTGAAGATGATCACCCATTCCATGTCAGATTCACATTTTTCTGGAGTTTAGTGGCAACCTTCCCCGAACACCTGTCCTGTGCTACGTATACCTATCCCTTGTGGCTAGTGGCACCTCCACCCCCCCAAACAATCATCACAAGTGGGCATGGGGGTGTTCGGGCGTACTGTTAGACACCAGGGATAGGTATACCCAGCACAGGAGGAGTGTTAGGTATACCTAACATGGGACGAGTGTTCAAATGTGAGGGGGGATACTAGGGATAGGTGAACCTAACAAAGAATGGGTGTTCGGGGGTGCCACTAGACACACGGGATTAGTGTTCAGGTGCGACTAGACACTAGGAATAAGTAAACCTTACACAGGAGGGGTGTTCAGGGGGTGCCACTAGACACCAGGGATCTGTAAATCTATAACACGGGGCGGGTGCCATCAGACTCCAGGGACTGCATCTTTACAGGTGTGACAGGTGGCTGTACAGTCACCCTGCCATCAGTGGAGTGGGGGCGCGAGCTTAGCGTCTGGTAAAGTCATGGTTTTTGGCAGTAGTAAACAGGGCCACTTTGAGGGTGGTTTATTGCCGTTGCAAACCTTTGAGCATGCTGCTGCGCCCATATGCAGGAGGGGACCCTCATTTGCATGGTACCAGTATTATCTTAGCACCTGGGCGCAAACTGGTTTAGGGCACGCTGACTGGGCCCCTAAATATGTGCCCCCCAGAACACGAGTTGCAAACACAGGTAGTGCCACGGCAAACCATGTTAGAGCTGCTATTAACGTTTGAATATCAGTCCTTTAGGGATCAGAGAGTCTATTGCATATATCCAAGATTCCACCTCCTACAGTTAATTTATGCAGCCTCCTCCTCTTTTGAGGACTGGTCCACACTGGCATTCACACATACTGTGTCTGATTACTTTGTCCAAATTTTTATTTACGGTGGCGGTCATGTGCTATTGCGATTGCTCTTTCAGTTTCCAACCTGTTCTTATATAAAGGAAAATCAGATTTTTTTTGGTGCAGTATTAGCCACTGTTAAGCAATTCAGAACACAAATTGTAGTGAGAAAGAAATAATGTGACCCACTGAGGACTGAACCCAGGCCCCTGGAATACTGTCCCAGTGCTCTAACCACTGAGCTATAGGCACACATGGTTGAACTGGACTCTTCCTGGACACACTTCCTTTCTCTGGTATTTAGTTGCAGGATTTGCAATACGAGAAAAACGAAATGTGTCCAGGAAGAGTCAGGTCCAACTTGCTGCGTTTAGCTCATGGTTGAGCAGTGGACTGTATCCACGGACTGGTTTCAATTCCCACTACAATCATAAAACAGAAAAAAACAGGACCACAATGCATACAGACTTGACCTGAACAATTTATGAACTGTTTCACTTCAAAATTTTTTGTCTGGTTCATCTCCCAGATGAAAAGAAAAAGAAAAAAAAAAAAAAAAACTTTTCTTGGACAGGTGAATTTACTTTCATTACAATCAGAAACACTTCTAATCCACTATGAGTTTTCAAATCTGATGCCTTCGGAGTGGCCTGTATGTCAACATGTCCCCCGTTTTAGATCCTTGACTGAAAGTTACCTCCAGGTTTCACTCCAGTTGTCTTGGCTAATACTGACTCACTACTAGGACCTTCCAATTAAGCATCTGATCCAATTAGTCAAATCATTTTATTCAGTTAAAAAGGCCACGGGTGCCACACAGTCACTAGTAGGGCCTTTAATTTTTGGTTTCAAATGGGAGTGCCTATCATTTTCTTCTTCCAATGTCACGTTTGAATTGGCTTCAGTGTAGCCAATTATCTTCCCTGTACGGTTATTTGCTTGTCTGACAAAATCATTCTCCGACGAGCAACTCTTTCTAAGCCTCAAGAACTGGCTATATGGGATAGAGGCTATAACATTTGGCTGATGGCAGCAGTTAGCTTGCAGGATGGTGTCTGCTACTTTTCCCCTATACATCCTCAAGTTACAATTTGTAGTCTACAAGCATGTGTCTAGGAGGCAGTATAACGTAGGGCACTGGAGATCTTGGTTTGAATCCCATCCCCACTTGCATACTGTGTGGCCCTGAGAAAGTCACTTCTTTGTGCTCCCAGATCACATCTGGAAACAAGCTTCCACTTAGTGTACCTTACCTGGTTAAACAATTTCCCCTCCCTCCAACTGCTTCGAGTAAAAGGTCCAAAATCTTGTGTTTGTCATACAGTGCTGTAAATTTCATGTTAAACTGATCAGCATTCAAACAATGTGTAAATATTTCAGTCTCAAGGGCTGCCCCAATGGCCCAGCAATAGAGCCTTGTGCTACTGTGCTGAAAACCCACGTTTGGAAGGAAGTCACGTCAGCAGCCAGGCCATGGCTAGGACAGCAGTGCGTCTCAGCTGAGAGGGTTGGTGACAATACCCTGTGGATGGACTAGGGAGCTGGCTCCTGCTGGGGTGGGACCTGCAGCTGGCGAGGCCACCAAAGGCACCCAACCCTGTAAAGGAAGGAGGGCGTGAAGTAAAACACGTAAAGTAACCACCCCCCCCCGCCATCCGAATGATGATGTACGATCACCTGAACAGGTTATATTCCTAATCATAGGGTACATCCCTGAAGCAGATGGTGTGGTAGGGGGTGAGGGCATAACGATTATTATGAAAAGAAAAAAAACATATTTCAGTCTTACCCCCCCACACACACACTATCATCAATGTACCTAACCCACATGATGTCGTGTGTGTGGATCAGCATGCATCTTCTGTCTGCACACTGTTCCCAACATATGCCATGTGCAAATTTGCCTAGAAAGGGGCCACAGAGGCCCCCCATTGCAGTTCCTCGAGTTTGTACGTAGAGAGTATTATTAAAGACAGAGTAGGCCAAGGAACATTCAAGGGTGGGAAGGATAAATTTACATGGCATTTGTTCTCCACTTTTTTCCCCTCCCATAAATAATCTGTTACAAGACGACCATTTTTGTCGTTTACAAATGTGAAAGAGAGCCCACGTCAACAACAATCCATATAAATTCCTTTCTAAACCAGATTTTCTAGTCTACCCAGGGTGTCCACAGTGTCATAAAGATAAATATAAAATGCTAATGAAATGCAAGCTGGATTGAAGTTAAATAAAATGCTTTACATTATTGTTACAAATTGATTTATATTAATACAAAGCCAATCTATGCATTATTTTTTTTTTTTTTTTTTTAACAGATTCGTTTATATTAAAGAGCTAGTGCAGCCAAAATAGGCAGACTGGAAAATACTAATTTTAAGTAGTAGTCAGTTGTAACTTATTGCTGAAGTATTTTTCTTTTGCTTTTTGCTTATTAGAGTCTTCTATGTTATAATATTGTGCTGGATGTGTGTAACAGCTCTTAGCTTGGCAGCTGACATACTATCTGTATCCCCCCACTACATCAGCAGCATTGTGATCTCACTGACAGTGACATCACAGGTGACTGACCTGGCAGCCAGTGACTGGATGTCCCTAAGCAGCAGTGATGTCAAGTCAGTGAGGTCACAATGTTGATGATGTAAGGGCAGACAGGCCAGCTGCCAGGCAGAGTGCTGTCTCACACACTTACTAACACCAGGTAAATACTGTATAACCCCTTATTTTCACGCACCCTTTATTTTACCTGGTCAGGGTCACTCAGCAGTTTTGCGCAAACTTTTATTAGCGCTGGCAGTAGAGATGAATTCCATCCCTCTCTCCTCCCTTCAGTCAAGTCCTGCCTGTGATTAGTAAGAGGCTCTACTGAGTTTTGCTGTCACCCATCATCTGCAAGTTGACTGATTTAGGAAAGAAAGGAAACAAAAGAACCATCTGATGCAAGAGATTGGCAATCACTTGTTCCGTAACAGGACTCTTGACAGTTTGCTTGCTCTCTCCTCCAGTACCGTGTCAACACCTCTGAGTGCAAGAAAGTCTGCCGTCTAGCTCAAAAAGCAAAAAAAAAAAAAAAAAAAAACACAACTGCCGAAACCACTGGACTGCCAAACAAACTGTTCCCTCCATGGTTTTCCTTTCAGTTTGTCGTGCTCCAACAGCGAAATTGGCTTCTTAAAGCTATGTGGCTTTTGCCATTTTTGTCGGTTTACTTCAGTGGTAAATTTATTTCTGCAGAACGCAGCCTTTCCACAGATATAGAGGAAATAAATTTACCGTGGAAATAAGGGGTTATACATAATCTTCTAATTAAAGGGAAATTAAAAAGTACCTCAGATATACAAGGTAATAATGGTTGGCCACATTTAAAATCTAATAATTTCAGGCAGCATACTAGCTCTTGAAGTCAATCTGTTCACCCTTCAAAAGCACTGCATTTTGCATCCCTAGGGCTTTTGAAAGGAACCAACTAGTCTGAGGTCTTCTCACTGAAAGGACACGCAAGGAAACACATTTGGGGAAAAGCAGAGCTGACCCAGTGTCTGTATCTATGTTACAGAACTTGGTCAATACAAATGTTACACAGTAACAAAAGGATCACCCCTTCAGCCCCAATATACAAGCAGCATGCATTAAACAGGAGAAACATTCATCAAATCAGATTTCAATAAGTAGCAGAATTTTAATTTGAGTGTCACATTCCAGGAATATGAAAATAGCTGGAAAACATTCATAACAAATTCACACAGTGAATTTTTACATAGGTCATGGACAGCACACAAAGTTTAACTGTGACCGCAGTATCCACAGCCTGCTCCTCTGTAGTGTTGGAGCCCACAGATTAATTGTGACGGACTTCAACCTGCCCAAGGTGGATTGGAGCATAACATCCACAATATGTGCTAGGAGTCAGGTGATCCTAGAAGGACTGCAGAGTGAGTTCCTGACTCAGGGTGTCACTGAACCAACAAGAGCTGAGGCAATTCTTGATCTGGTACTCACAAATGGGGAACATGTACAGGAAATAATGGTAAGGGAGCCACTAGGTGGAAGTGACCATTGCACAGTGTGGTTCCAGTTGGATATGGGCAGGGAAAGCATCCCGACTAAGACCAAAATCTTGGATTTCAGGAGGGCAGACTTCAGGAAAATGGGTGAAGTGCTAAGGAGCCATCTGGTAGTCATCAGAGCAGATATGGGGGTGGACCAAAGGTGGTCCATCATTAAGGAAGGAATACTAGTTGCCACAGATGAGTGAGTTAAGCTCAGGTGGAAAAACACAAGGGCCAAAGCACCCAGCTGATTCAGTTCTGGGGTTGCCCAGGCAGTAAGGGAAAAGAGGTTGGTCTATAGAAAATTCAGGAAGACCAAGATACAGGTGGATAGGGAAAATTACCTAAGGTTGGCTAGTGAGGCAAGTAAGGAAGTCCGGCGAGCAAAGGCACAGAAGGAGCTGCAGATAGCTGAAGGATTCAGGGGGAGAAGGCTTTCTTTCGCTGTATATGTGAGAAAAGGGACAAGGAAGGGACTGTTAGGCTTAAGAAAGGGGTGGAGTGGTTGGCGGAGGATAATGGGGGAAAAGCAGGGATACTAAATGAATACTTCTGTTCTGTTTTCACCAGGGAGAAGGATAAACCAGTACCTTCAGGAGGGAAAAGAGGAGGAGGAGGAGGACAGTGGGGAACACAGATGTAGTGATAGAGGAGGATAGCGTGAGGGAGGGGCTGCTGGCATTGAAGGTGGACAAATCACCAGGCCCAGACAGAGTACATCCAAGGGTACTACTGGAACTGGCAGAGGAGCTGGCAGGGCCACTGGCAGACCTATTTAATAGTTCACTAAAGTCAGGCATGGTACCACAGGACTGGAGAACAGCATATGTAGTGCCCCTCCACAAAACAGGTCCCAAGGATGACCCAGGGAATTCCAAACCAGTTAGTCTGACCACCGTTGTGGGCAAGCTCATGGAGACCATACTAAAGGAAAGGTTGGTGGACTATCTAGAGGAGCATGGTCTCCAGGATGCAGAGGCAGCATGGGTTCATTGGGGGGGTGGGGGAGAGAAGAGATTGTGTCAAACAAATCGGACTGACTTCTTTGACTGTCACTGAGACAGTAGTCAGGGGCCAAGTGGTAGACATCCACCATCTTGATTTCAGCAAGGCCTTTGACTCTGAGCCCCACAAACGGTAGATCAGGAAGTTGGTGGATCGCAGGGTTGGGGGAAAATATGGCCAGATGGGTGGAAAACTGGCTGAGGGACAGAACTCAGAGGGTGGTTGTGGGGGAAGTGTTATCTGGCACCAGAGAGGTAACCAGTAGTGTCCCGCACGGCTCAGGGCTGAGGCCTGTGTTGTTCAATGTCTTCATCAAAGACACTGGGGATGGCATTTAGAGCAAAATGAGCCTATTCGCGGATGACATCAAGCTCTGTGGGAGAGTGGACACAGCTGAAGGGATACAGGACAATCTGGAAAAGCTGGCGAGGTGGTCCAGGATCTGGCAGCTTAGCTTCAATGCCAAGAAATGCAAAGTTATGCATATTGGAGCCAAGAATCCCAGGACAGAGTACTACCTGGGTGGAGTCAGACTATCTGCATCAGAGGAGGAGAAGGACCTGGGAGTCATGATCACTAGTTACCTGAAGCACTCCATGCAGTGCAAGAAAGCAGCAGCAAAGGCAAACGAGATGCTGGGATGCATATCTAGGGGGATCAGTAGTAGGAGAGAGGAGGTTATACTGCCCTTGTACAGGTCACTGGTAAGGCCACATCTAGAGTATGGAGTTCAGTACTGGTGCCCACTCCTCAAAAAGGACATTAACCTGCTGGAGAAGGTCCAGAGGAGGGCTACAAAGATCACAGCTGGTCAGCAGGGTAAGGCGTACGAGGAGAGGTTGAGGGTACTGAACATGTACTCCCTGGAAGACAGGGGAGAGAGAGAGGGGACACATGATTGAGACCTTCAAGTACTTAAAATGGATAAATAAGGTTGATAAGTAGAGTCTCTTTAAGCTGAGTGGCAACCATAACACGAGGCAGCACAGTCTTAAGCTTGAGGGTGGGAGGTTTAGGAGGGAAGTCAGGAAGCACTTCTTCACAGAGAGGGTGGTGGACACTTGGAATGCACTGCCGGAAGAGGCCATCTCATTGAAGACAGTGTGCAGCTTTAAGAGAGTCTGGGATAGGCATAGAGGGAAGACAAAGATCATGGGTAGGGAGGAGTGGGGAGGCAGGGCAGGGACATTAGCTCAAGCTGTGGACCCTGCAATACGAGCAGACTTAATAGACCAAATGGCCTTCCTTCTGCTGGCTTCTTCATATGTTCGTATTAAGCAAAAACAAGCTTTGTGGTGACAGCTGAGAGAGCCAGGAAGGGAAAGCTTAAGCCTTGGTTTACTGATCAATCTGTCAGAAGTGTATTTGTATTCACCAGGGCAGGAACAATAATATTCATTTATCAAATAGATCAAGATGGCTGTCAAATACTGGTCTCTGACTGGACGAACCAGGTCATCTGCTGTGCCCACATCCATCCATCCATCCATGATACACAGTGATGACCTGTGTGATGCAGGATTTAGCTAATCAATTCAGTTTGTATTTTATACTGGATAGTATGTGTGCAAAAATGCCCGTTTTCACAAACGTTCAGTTGTACAAGTTTTTACAATCAGAGACATGCTCATACTGATAACACAATAAACAGAGGTGGGAATCAATCACAAGGGAAATATACAGCATTCACAAACTCTAGTGTGCAGAACAGACAAAATACTAGGGAAGATATGTACACTATATAACAATTACTTACAACGGCATACATAATACACAGAATCACAAAAATCAGGACCAGGCTAAGGACAAGGCTCCTAACAAGAGCAGTAAGCTATGACCCATGAGGTTAGCATGAGGGGCAGGGGAAGGGAGAAGAGAGGGAATAGGAAAGGAGAGGTAGAGGGGTAAGGAGAGGAAGACCGATTTTAATTCTTAAGAAGGGGCGACTGTCCGGGGAAAACACAGGACAACATTTTAAGTGCTTTTGACCTCAGGTAACCTCACAAGTGGCATAAGCCATGAGGGAAGTCTGAGCATACAGCACCAGTACAGATAAATCATGTGTCATGCAAGGTCACCTCTGCACATCTCATTTATGCAATAGGTTTTTACCTTGTGTGATTTTTTTGTTTTACATTATTTTTCTGTACTTAATTTGTGGTGTGTGTCAAAAAGTGCTGTTGCACAGTTCCCTACTCCCACTGCTATGCCCACTGTCAGGTACACAGTGTCTGATGCTACCTCAGCAAGCGAGCACCAAATGTGATTGGTAAGTGAAGCAGTTTTCAAAAAAACTTGTTACAAGATGGTGCCATTTATTAGCAAAAGTGCCAGGGACATGAACACTGTAGTTTGTGATTTCAGCAAACCAAAATATAACAGGCAAGAATTAGTAATGTTGTGCCCCTAAGAGGACTTTATTAATGTCCTGGTTCAAAGGTTTTTTCCAGTGTGGCATGTGGGTGTTTGAGTATGTGGCAGCAAGTGGGGCACTTGTGAAAGCAGACAGAGTTGAAAGGTAAAGCCTATATTTGTGGCAAGAAAATGTACTTTTTTTTTTTATTTTGCAACAGAAAAATGCACTTTATTTTTTAAATCTGTTCAGCGTTATTGTTTAGGTAGAACATACAAGAGACAGGTTCGGAGTAGCAACAGTGAGCGGGCATGTGAGCAGCAGGTTAGGCAGAAGGACTACAATTCGAGCAGGCGTGAGAGGGATTTTCAATAAACAAAAGAAAACGTTTGTGCTGTTTGGGCATTTTGGCCTGAAAGTGCTGCAGTTTTACCTGAAGTACAGAGATGGGGACTGGAGCAGCAGATGAGAGGAATATACTAAAGGCCAAAAATGTGAAGGCACTGCACCTTCTATATTAAACAAGAAATAAAAAAAAATTGCAGTTTTTTTTAAATGTTAGCTGTTTGGTTTGTAAGGAAGGAGAATGATTTAGTGCTGTTGAGAGAACGGTGTGGTGGGAAGAAAAGAAGGTTGATGTGGGTGAACTGTGGCAGAGTAACAGTGAGCTGTGTTGATTCTGAGGGAAGTAGTACCATCAGGCGGGCAGGAGGCAACCGGCACAGTGATGACGACAGTATTAATAAACTCGTGGTCTCCGATTTATTCATATAATTGGTCTGATAAATTTATCAGCAGTTATCAGAGTCCACACCTATTGCATAAAAAAAGAAAATATATAGACATAGACACGCACACTTCTGCATTTTCCAAGTCAAAATGTTTAACATCAGGCCATTTTGTAAGCAAAAATACACTCCAGGGTGCAGAGTTCACCGGGAGATGAGCACACTATGCTGTGTGTTAAGCAGCACCCAGCCTGCAGCCTTGATCCTCAGCACACACCAGAGGAATGCTTATATCTCCCAATAAATATGAACCCCATCATGTGTTAATGTCATACTGGCCTCCCCGGGCTGTATTTCAGTTGCCCATACACCATTCATGAAGCTGTCCTTTCACAAAAGTTGTGGAGTCTTTATGCAGCTATAAGCATCTCCAGATTAAAAATCCATGCCTTGCTCTAGGCTCAGAGTCCTTTCTTGGCACACATGCTTCACCTGGGCCTTCAATGCTCTCGTCCAGGTGGCCAGCGGGCATGCCAGCTGATCACCGATCCATAAAGTTGTCTTCTGGACGTCCATGGAAGCAAGTCTGGAACAGCTGCTCACAGAACTGCAACTCTTCCTGAAACGTTTTTGATGGGGGTGGGGGGTAGGGAAGAGACAGAGATAATACAAAGAATTGTTAGGCAACACTGATAAATACACTATAAATCACTAGTACACAAATAGGATTGTGGGGCAGTTCTGGACTACCAACAGGCCCCCCTCCTGGGCCTTTTATCCACTGCTGCTTTCCAACAAGTCCTCAGGCCTGAGTGGATGCACATCTGAGGCAGCTCCATCCTCCCTTATCCTCACTGCCTCTTGTGGGGGGATCCATGGTGTGAGGCTCCAGGGAGCTGCAGCCATTATCCTGAGGGCAGCAGCGTTCTTTCATTTCCCATTTTCTTCTCCTGCCACCCTACACCTAGGTGATGGTGCTACAAGTTTTCCTCGTGACCTCTAACACTACAGGAAACCCTGTGGGTGGGAAACAAGTTTCCTGGCCCTCAACAGGGGCCATTAAGGCACTGGGTGCTTCTCCATCCCCACGCCAACTGTTTCCCAGCCTGGCCACCTGTGCCAAATGCCTCGGATATGCTCCCAAACTCAGGCCATGGGCATAGAAATGCAACTCTTCTACCGGGCCAACAGTGGCCCAATTAGTACACACCTAGGTGGGGGTGGGGGCACCTGGAACAGTGGCAGCCTGTAAAGGGAAAAGCTTCTAGGGACAGATTACTGCAGAAACCAAGTAGTTCAGCCTTTTCCCTGCAAACTGGCCCATTAGCTTGACAGGCTAAGTACACATTTAAGAGGCACTGCCCAGATCTAGACCCTGAATTCTTCTTGTACTCTATAATTTCTGACCAGTTCTCCTCCCCATCTCACTACTACAGAGTCACCTGGATTCCTTCACAGCAAAAAGAGACTCCTGCACCTATGTTTACTAGGCGGAGGCAGTGGGATACTGGGTGGCCCACATCCTCCCTTCCCAGGAGTGGAGTGCCTCACCTCTGCAACACACCTGGCTACAGCTGGCCTCAGCACAGGATTCTAGAGTTTTAATGTATGTTAATACCACAGCCGAGACCACTCTCAGCAGTTGTAAGAGGCAAGCATTCTTAGGGCATGAGAAGTGCAAACCTGAAGTGAGCAGTTCTGACACCCTAAGGATGTAAATAAGACTACTCTTATAACCGTAAGAGTGGTCTCGGTGGCAGTATTCATTATTGATCAAGATGGATCAATAATATTTTATCATTTTAAAAACCTGCCCCGAACAGACCCATTTCCAAGCAGCTGCGTACGAGACACTCTTCACAGAATAAAAGTATCTCATGCAGAGAGGAAAGGAGCTCTCCAGATGGGGTGAGAAGAATGAGACGAGATCTGGAAATACTGGCAAAATGGACTGAAGAGTGGCAACTGGGGTTTAACACAAAGTGCAAGATCATGCACATATGGAAGAGAAACCCTGAAGCTACCTATAGGTTGAGAGGGGAGTTGCTGGCAGTCACAAAGGAAGAAAGAGACTTGGGCATCATCATCACAGATGACCTGAAATCATCCATGCAAACCACTAAAGCAGCAGGTAAAGCTAGAGGGATGTTGGGGTGTATTAGTAGGGGTATCACAAATTGTAAGAGGGAGAAAATCCCTCTTTACAAGACACTGGTTAGGCCCCATCTGGAGTACTGTATGCAGTACTGGAGGCCGCACCTGCAAAAGGACATAACAAAATGGAGGCAGTCCAGTGAAGGGCAACCAAAATGGTGCAGGGACTGCATCAGAAAACATATGCAGACAGATTAATGGAGCTCAATATGTACACCCTAGAGCAAAGGAGGGAGAGAGGTGATATGATCGAAACATTCAAACATCTTAAGGGCATTAACAAGCTGAAAGAGTCCAACATGTTTCAATATAAAAAAAAATAGCAGGACAAGAGGACAGCATGAGATTAGAGGGAGGCCAATTAAGGGGTAATGTGAGGAAGTTCTTTTCACAGAAAGGGTGGTGGATACATGGAACAGACTAGCTCAGGAAGTGATGGATATGAATACAGTGAAGGGCTTCGGATAGGCACGAGGGAGCAATACAAATGAGTATGAATAGATAGGCTATTGACAGAGTAAAGGCCTATGGCACATTCATAAGGTAGAAAAAAAACCAAAAAAAAAAAAACAGGCAGCCTGGATGGGTCTTACGATCCTGATCTGCCATCAATGTCCATGTTTCTGTGTAAGGAGAGTTCCCTTTTTTTTGTACTTTGTTTCTACTCCCTTCCTGGAACTCTCTCTGGCTACCCATGCTCACCTAACACCACTGTTACCACCCACCTGAAGCCCTGCCTCCTCAGAGATGGCCGCCCTTCACCTACCTCCTGCCAGCAAGACCCCCCAGCTCTCAGCCCTCTGGGGTAGGGAGCCTCCACTCCTGTGCTCCATCTACAATTCAATGTGCCGACCAAGGAGATGGAAGGACAGAGGGGGGGTGAAGACATGGGCCAGGTATTGGGCAGGTGGTGGCATGGTCATGAAGGTAGCCATCACCTATCCAGGATTGGGAATTTTTGCTGTTTTTCCCCAAGGAGTGCGGATGTGCAATGATGTCAGCACGGTGGAGCTGTAGACGTCCACTGCGCTCCTCCCCTTAATGGCATCATGCCAGTATTACCTCCTGTCTCCACTGCGCCAGATGCTCCCGGGATCCCTCCCCCAGGGAGAGGAGAGCAGTCCATTGAACGCTCAATCCTCTCCCTCCTCTGCTGACCCCTGGTGCCTGAGCATGTTCCCGAACCCAGGTCGCCGGTGTGGTGTCCAGCGCCTCAACCCTCAGTGCCACCGGGCCGGCTTCAGAGAGTTCCCTTGATCTAAAATATGAACAGCGGTCTACCATGATGTGCTGTCATCATGCCACTGAACAAGTCCACATTGAAACAGTGCTGTGCTTTACCGTTAGGCATTCAAGCACTGAAATCGATAGTCCAGCCATGATTTGGGGGGCTGTAGTGTATACGATTTCACTAGTCCACTCCACCACTGAAATTTTTTATTTGGAGGGTGCCAGTGTGACAGTCAATAACAAGAAATGGGTTATTTAAGTCTGAGCAAAGGGAAAAACACTGCGTCTTCAGTGATGGTAGGAGTCCAAGTTCTGTACACAGCATATTGCAAGTCTGAGGCAGAGGCTCGTAACAAGGTACTGTGGTCCCACACTGCATTAACTGCTTCACTGCTAAGAGACATTCCATGACATATACTGTTCGTCTATATTAGAAAAGACAAGCAGGCACATCCTGTACCGCAGACTGAGGTGCAACTATAAACTGCACTGAAATGCCATAAGCATAGGCATGACTGCCATTTAGACAATAAACCAGAATGCCACAAATGGTGGTACGTAGGGGGCTGGTCCTCTACGTGTCAGCATGGCTCAGCTGGTAGCACATCTGCTGTGGGCCAGATGATCATGGGTTCAAGTCCCACACAGAGACATGGGTTCATAACATGAACACTAGCACACCATTGCAATACTAGGGAGATGCTATACTGTCAGGGTGTGCCATCTTTCAGATGAGAACACTAAACTGAGATTCCCTCTCTCCACCTCAGGTAGGTTTCCAGGTGGAAGTACAAAAGAAAAAAAAACCCCAAGGCTCTGTTCGCAAGAGCAGTGGATTCTACACGGTGTCCTGCCAACATTCTCCTTCCCTTAAAACCAGTTCAGGCAGTTGTCCAAAGCTGTCTGTGAGTGCTGATGTGCCAAATGACCCTTCACTGCCCATGTATCATTGCTTGTAACGCGCTTTGGGATAGAAAGTGTATAAAAGGTGCCATCTGTGCTGAAGGAAGTGCTTTTTTTTTTTAATATAACATCTTTTTATTTTGTAAAAAACAGAACAGAAACTACATTTCAGCAATGACGTCAGAGACGCACACACGGCTGACGTCTGCCTCACCTTCATTAGATGCTAGCACCGGCTGTCGAACCTCTGGTTTCCACCAGGGGTCGGGTGGGTGCCAGGAATTTCCCCCACCCTCCCTCTGGGGGGAGGAGTGCAGCCCCATGGGATGCTCAATTCTCCTCCCCCCATCAGCCCTCTGATGCCCAGGCTCGCTTCCGAACCTGGGTCATTGGCGTCATGAGCAGTAGCACTAACGTTGCGCTGAGAGCTGGCCTGCCATCCAGAGTTTTGAAGACTGGTATGCTGGCACATTGCTAGTCTCTGTCTAGTCCTTGCCTAGTCCCAAATGTCAGGGAGATGGTCTTTTTTTTTTTTGTAGTACACTTCTGCGCCCCAACATCATCCATTTCAGGGCTATACCCAGCTGAGGCTGAAGACGTGATTTACATAGTAGCCCAGATTTTTTTTTTTCCGTCTGGTTTCTTCCACAACCACCACCCTCCTACTCTATGGCATAAGCAGTGCCGACTGTAGGCAAGTGCTCTCCCAGAATACCTCTACAGAAGAATCAAGCTATCTGACATGCCCCCTAACGAAGAAAATGTGTTTGTGCTCGAAGCACCAGGGATTCCTTTTTTCCTAGTCATGCTAAGTCTGCTGAGAATTAGTTTAGTTTAGTTTATTGTTCTAGGAATTAATACCTTTGAGCCAAAGGCTCTTTTACAAAGGTTCCACGTCAACTGAGTACAAAACAAGTGTAGTTACATAGAAAGGCAAAATAAGTTAAGTTATGACAAAATTGCCAGAAATGACACATAACCTTAAAATTGACAAACTTAGTATAAGACAAGGGAAACAAAATACTTTTCATATAACAAAAACAAAAATAGATTATGGGGAAAAGACTCTAGAGAAAATGTACTATTGGAAGAGTAAGAGGAGCAGACAATAGTGAGAAAAGAGCTTCACATATGCATTTGTCAAGAAATGTAGTAAGGAAAGAGAAAGAAAGAAAAAAAATGATTTAATCAAGGCAGTCACAGGAGCTGGAGGCAGCGAGGTGAGAGTGGAGCTGAGATTTGAAGACTCCTAGGGGGGTGGAGGGGGAGATGAGAGTATTGATGCCATTTAGCCAGCTGGGGGCACGATAAGCAAATGATCGTTGACCCCGAGTAGTCCGGCATTGGGGAACCTGGAGAGGTTGATGATTCGATCCTCTGGTAAGACGGATGCAGGGATTTGGGCGTAGCAGGTCTTGGATACACGGAGGGGTAAGGCCCATGGTTGATTTTTTCGCCATCAAGCAGGTAAGGTACTTTAAGCAGTTTGATAGTTGCAACCAACCAGTTTCAGTGTAGAGCTCACATGTGTGAATGCGTCTATGAGCACCAGTGAGCAGTCGACAGGCCTTGTTGAGGGAGGTTGTAATACGCTTAAGAGACGTGGTTGAGGCAGACCCATATATAATTAGGCCATAGTCAATGACTGAGATGACAGAGCTTTGAATAGCAATCCTTAATGCAGATTGGGGGAGGAACTGCCGGTTCCGGAACAGGATACCAATACGCTGATTTGCCACTTTCGCTGTCTTATCGATGTGGGTTGCAAAGGTTAGGCCTTGATCAAAGGCGATTCCAAGATATTTAAAGGTAGTCACTTGTTCGAGAGTACTTCCCAGGTATGTATTGATAGTTGAGTGGTACTGTAGTTTCCTTTTCTTGTTTTGCGGGCTGGAGAAGAGCATGGATTTTGGTTTTTTGCGGTTTAGGACCAGTTTGTGATCAAGAAACCACTTTTCAACTTTGGTAAAAGCAAGTTGAAGGCTGTGGAGTAAGGGTTTCGGGTCTTTGTGACAGGATAGAATTACGGCATCATCAGCATATAGGATTATTTGTTCAGGGCATGATTTGGGGAGTGAGTTTAGAAAAATGCTGAAAAGAAGAGGGCCCAAAATGGATCCCTGGGGAACACCTGAGAGAACTGGTTTTGGGTCAGAGACAGCTCCTACAATTTTTACAGCTTGAGTACGTTGTGAGAGATAACTTTTGACCCAGGCACCAGAGCTTTGAGAGAGGCCAAGGGATTGTAGTTGTTTGACGAGTAAGCCATGGTGAACAGTATCAAACGCCTTAGTTAAGTCAATGAAAACAGCTCCGATTTGGTAACCTTTGTCCAAGGCATTGTGGATTGCTCCTGAGAACTCCAATAGGGCAGTCGATGTGCTGTGCCCTTTCTTGAATCCATGTTGCTGAGTGCAGAAGATGTTATACTTTTGAAGGTAGTCAGTGAGTTGGTCCGCCACTATACGTTCGAGGGCCTTTAGGAGGGGTGGGAGTATAGATATGGGTCGATAGTTACCAGGTAGGGACTTGTCACCATTTTTGAACACAGGGGTGACAAGTGCAGATTTCCATTTGCTGGGAAATTGACTGAGGCAGAGGGAGAGATTGAAAATTTTTGTAAGTGGGAGCAGCACCTCATCCAGAGTAAGTGACAGAAGTTTGAGGTCAATAGTATCACTACGTACTCGGGACTTGGAGATAGCCTTCTTAATATATTTGTAGACTTCATGAGCCTTGACTAATTTGAAGTGGAAAGGGGGTTTGTTTGGAGAGGTAGTAGGAGACGTTTGTTTTGATGAGACAGGGTCAGAGGAGAAATCCGTAGGGAGAACCCCGCTGAGGTCCATGAAGGTTTCATTAAGGGTCTTTGCCATGACCATTGGGTCTAGGGTAGTGATTCCATCAACAGTCATTATAGTGGGAGAGGACTTAGTTTGTTTACCAGTGACATTTCTAATGTTGTCCCAGAAGGATTTCCCGTCCCCCCAGGAGTTGGAGAGGGCATTCGTGTAGTAGGAGCTCTTCATCAATCGGATTTGCTTAGTGCAGTGATTGCGAGCCTGTTTATAATTTTGAAAGTCCGTTGGAGAGCCTGTGGCTCTTGCAATAGCCCAGAGGTGGTCCCGACTTTTGAGTTGCGCCAAGAGCTTGGCCGTGACCCAGGGGTTTGAGGAATTAAAAGCATACTGATGGCAAGAGTAAAAAATAAAGCAGAGCATTGGCATTTGAGTGGTTCCTTATGGCTGTCCAGTTCTTTCTGAATTCTTCTGGTTATGACACCAGGGTATACAGGTGGCACAGCCCCCTAACCCCCCAGGAACCCTACCTAGCCCATCTGCAGGGGCTGGCATGGTGCTGGAACCCACTGCAAACCCTCCCCAGCCAAGGTACAGTTCCTTCTGGTAGCTGTCTACAGCCTGGCCTGCACCCCAAACAGGGTCTGCTCCGAACCAGGTCACATGCATGGCTGTACGATGCTCTGCCACTGGGCCATCTGTGGAGCTCAGGGTAACCTTTTTGGCATTTAGTGACAGCTGGTTCGAGTGGAACCAGTGTTGCACATCGTCAAAGCCATGCTCGAGTGACAATTTCAACTTGGGGACTAAAGTACAAGAAGCGAACAGAACTGTCTCATCTGCATACATGTGGACGCCTGGGGAGACATAGGTCCAGGGGAGGTCATTTCACAAGATGGAAAAAGGATGGGGCCTTGAAGGACCACTCAACTTGAGAGTTAGGGAGTGGGTAAGACATTATCAACCTGGACCGACTGAAACCAGACTGAGAAGTAAGAGTGGAACCACCTGACTGCCAAGTCAAATAGGCTTGAACCACATAACTTATGCAACAAAAGAAGGTAGGTCCACAACATCAAAGGCCTTTGCTAGGTTAAAGAAAATGGTCACAGTGCATAAGCCCTAGTCTGTGCCTTTCAGCACAGAGGCATTGGTCTGGAGGAGGGAGGAGATGGTGGAATGATGTTTGTGGAAGCCAGAATGGAAAGAGGAGAGGAAAGAAGAGTCAAGGTAGGTGGATAAGCAAGAAAGAACAAGTTTTACTGCACCTTAGCCAGGGCAGGAAAGAAGGGAGATGGGCCAGTAATCACCTGGGGAGGACTTTATCTAGCTTCCAGGACTGGGGGATGGACCAAATTGGAAAGAAAGATTGAAAAGAGACCAGAGGGATAGTGACAGCTGGCACAGAGAGATGGAAATTATCATCCAGTCCATCACAGCTGTGCCCTAGTGATTAAGAGAGAATAGCAGTAAGGCTGGAATCACAGGAGGCCAGGAGAAGGAAAAAGATGTTTGGGTGGGGGAAAAGTAGAAAGAGAGCACAGGGGATTAACTGGATCGGGGATAGGTGAATTTCTTAGTACTGTAATGGGGAGGTAGACTGGGTAGGGATGGTCAAGTAGGAAACTAATGACCTTCCTGTACTTTCCAAGTCTCCTGTTCTTGCAGAAACACTCATTTTTGGCCATTTTGTGGCTGCCTCCTACCTCGCAGGACTGTCTCCTGATTTCTCCCATGGTCAAACATGAGGAGATTTTGGCATGTAGCTTTAAATCTTTTCTTTCCTGGTACTGCACAAAGTATGTCTGATGTCACGGACAGCGAGCCAAGAGTCAATCTTGTGCTGAGTGATCTGCTCCCGCTCAGGTCCAGTGCTGCGTGATAACCAATGCAGCCTGGACACTTCCTCAGCAGTTCTGAAGTTCAGCCAGCTGGGCCTGAGGACAAACAAGAACCGCCAACTCAGAGCTGCATGTCTTAGCCACCTGCTCCTACAGACAGACACTGCCTCTCTCACAGTACCAAGCTTTCAGTCACAGCTACAGACCACAGTTGTCTCTTGAACAACAAGAAATACAGGTTACTCACCTGTAACAGGAGTTCTAGGAATGGTATATGTTGTTTATCCACACTTTCTGGCAGGTTCCTTGCCGCTTTAAATCTTGCCGGAAGGTCTTCAAGCTGGTTCCTCCCACCCACCCGGATGGTAAAACTCTCAGCTCCGCCCCATGACGCCAGATCTAGCCCGCTGGAAGCCAGGCTGTGCTGCTAGCCGGGAGGTTGGAGGGTCGTGGTGGATGAACAACTATATCATTCCTAGAACTCCTGTTACAGGTGAATAACCTGTATTTCTAGGGACATGGATATGTTGTTCATCCACACTTTCTGGCAGACTCCTAGCAGTTTTCCGGGAGGAGGGAGGCAAGGCGCACACCCCCTACTTAGGAATAAAGACTGGAGAGCCGAGGCCCCGACCAACATCCCGGCGTGACCGAAGGTCGATGTGGAAGGGGGAAAGAAACGGTATATGCCAGCTTCCAGGTAGGAGCCCTACGGATATCCTGGACAGGTGTATCCTCGGAAGCAGCCACCGATGCAGCGAAGGGCGGTTAAAATGAGCACTTATCCCTCTGGGAGGCTCCATGCCCACCCACCTATAGCGAAAATCTATGTAGGAGGTGACCCACCCGCTCATCGTCTGCTTGGCTGCAGGTCTGCCTGGTGCGGCTTCAGCGTAGATGACAAACAGCTGGTGAACCTCTCTCGAACTTCAGCCCTACGCTCCCTGGGAAGGCAAGCGTTAAAATACGGTCCCAATGGATCCTATATGCGGTCTCCGAGGTGTGAATGGGGTTGAACCCCGGCAGAGACAATACCCGGTTAGGGAAAAACTCCGCCACCGCCTACGGAAGGAACTTCGGGTGGGGCGCAGGACAACCTTGTCCCTGTAGAAGACCAGGTAGGGAGACTCAAAGGAGCGCCTGGAACTCTCCACGGCCTTCTGGTTGGCGTGGTAGCCCCCAAGAAGGTGTTCTTCCACAACAGGTGGGGGAAATCGCACCTGTGCAAAGGTTCGAACGGCTTGCCTGTGAGCTAAGCCCATACCAGCGTAAGATCCCACGGAGATGGGGATACTCTCCCCGGAGGGGAAGTGTGATCAAGGCCTTGGAAAGCGCCCGACCACCTTTCCTGCGCCACCGACTACCTTCCGGCCCGCGCCCGGAAGACAGGAGTGGCTAACAGGAGCACCTTAAGGGTCGTCGACCGAAGCCCTTGTTCAAGAAGAAGAACGGACCACAGGTAGTCCGGAATGCTCGCCGAGGAACAGGAGAGGGGACCAGGCCCTAACCTAACACCAAATGGAGAGCTTTTCCATTTGAAGGCGTAGCATATCTGGTCGACTCCTGGCAGGACGCCTCAACAATATCGAGGACCTTGCCGGAAGACCCAAGGCCTGGCCACTAGCCGCACAGGGACCAGGCTGTCAGGTGCAGGGACTGAAGGTCCCAATGGAGTACCTTCCCCTAATAACAGAGATCAGGACCGGGCAGACTGGAAGCCGCCTCGGGAGCCTGGGGCTGAGACTGAGGAGAGCTGGATACCAGAGCTGACAAAACCAGTCTGGGGCTACCAGAATCACCTGCGCCTAGTCCCTCCTCGCCTTGCCTGTGGGTCAAGGGAAATGGGGGAGAGGCGTAGAAGAGGCCCAGGGTCCGCGGCCTCAAAGGCATCCCCTACAGCGAACCGTGCTGAGGGGGCGGGCATGAGACAGTCTCGGCCTCGAATTCTCCCTGGAGGGAAAAACAAAGGTCCGCCCGAGGTGTGACCTAGAGGGAGAAAGATCTTGCGCTACCTCCGGGCAGGGAGACCACTCGTGAGGTGCAGCCCTTATCCGGCTTAGGGCATCGACCAGGGTGCGGGAGGCTCCTGCCATCAAAATGGCTAGGAAACCGCCTCCCAGCTGCGCGAAAGACCCAATGCGGAGAACCTCCTTATGCAGAGGCAAGGGGCTCGTCCGACCCTGGCGGGTTAGGTAGCACATGGTCGTGGTATTGTCCGCCTGGACCTAAACCACTAGACCCCGCACAGACGGAGCAAGCGGTGCGAGCTACGCGGACCGCCTGGAGCGCCAGCAGGTTGGAAAGACATCGGGACTCCCGAGAGGACCAGAGGCGGTGCACTCTGTATTCCCCTTGATGGGCACCCCCACTCATCCGAGATGCATCGATCGGAGAAGACTGTCGACTCTGGGCGGACGAACGGGATGTTCTCCTGCAGATGAGCTGGAACAGTCCGAAGGAGAGCGTTCCCCAACCCCCCTGGGCTGTTGTCATGGACTGGTCCAAAGGATTGCAGCGTTGTGACCGCTGGCTGGCCAGCCCCCATTAAGGGGACACATGGACCGGCGGGTCCAAACAGACCACGTTGGTGCAGGCCGCCGCAAGGCCCAGGAGGTGCAGGAAGTCTCAGGCAGGGCGCAATTGTTCAGTCAGACATGAGTAGGTAAGGAAGGAAGAACCCCGGCCCTGTCCGCCGGGAGCCAAGCTCAGACTCAAGAGTCGAGCTACGTCCCGAAGAAAGGATCACCCGCTTAGACTCGAGTTCCAACATGGCTCCATTAGAAAGGAGACCGGTCTGAGCGTAACCTAGAGGGCCAGAACTCTGGACCATCCCCCTCCGCCCAGGAGGGGTTGCAGTCAGGCCGCCATCCGGGTGGGGTTACGCCCGGACCCCTTGGTGCCGCAGGAATGCTGCTGAGAAGAGACCGAAGGGCATGGCCTAGAACTCGTAAGAGATCCCCCGCTTTAGAAAACGGAGGAGTCTCCCAAGAAACGGATGGATCAAAGTGTAAAGGACGTCCTGGAGGTCCAGGAAAATAGAGCCACACGCCTCGTGCCGAGGATGGGGTATCTGAGTCAGAGTGACCATCCCGTCGTGCGGGTCAAGAATAGGGCGCAAGCCCCCCATCCGCCCGGGACCAGGAATACCTGGACACGAACCCAGGGTCGGAGGAGGAGGATCCACCACCTTCCTGATCACCTCTATCTTGAGGGGTCAGGCAAGTTGGCTCGACAGGGCGACAACGAGGCTGCGGACCCCATGGCCCCCCCGAGGGGCAACGGCTCGAAAGGGTGGGGCCTGCTCGCAATCCAGAGGCAGGACCTTCCCCTAGCCCCTCCGACACCCAGAGGTCTGTGAAAGTGGACCAGACGGAGGAGGAGAAGCGGAGCCGTCTCCCCACAGGGGAACCCGGGTAGGGGTGACGGGGCCGGGGACAGCGCCCTGAGCCCGTCACTGAGCAGGCTTGGAGGAGGGACTGGCCGAGGGAGCTCCTGGGCCTTTACCTCCCTGCTTCCCTTTGGAGGAAGCCGCTGGCTTGGGGTCAGGATGCCCAGCACAAGCCTGCTGGCCCTCATGCTGGTGTTGATGGGCCGGTCGAGCCGCAGGGGCCGAGGGACAAAGGGGCTTACGCAAAGGCTGCCGGCGGCCCTTGTCCCTCCGGGCGGGGGTGACCGAGTCCGGAGTGGCATCAGACTTCTCGGTCCCCTGGAGGTGTCCCTCCACTCCAGGGCCGAAGAGGTCAGTCCCCAAGAAGGGGATGTCCGCCAACTTGTGCTGGGTATCCGTTGAGAAAGAGGATAACCTCAGCCACGCCCTGCGGCGCATGGCCACCGCGGCCGCCACCGACCTGGCACAGGAATCACCTAAGTCTAGAGCAGTCTGAAGCTGATGCTTCACCACCGCCCTACCCTGGTCTCGCACCCGCCGGACCGTGGTCCGCAGGTCAGCCGGGAGATGAGGGAGCACCTCATCCAGGGAGCCCAAAAGGGCATGGGAAAAATGTGCCATCAGTGCGGCCGAGCTGGCCTGTCGGAGGCCTAGGGAGGACGCGGCGTAAACCTTGCGCCCGACATAGTCCATCCTTTTGGACTCTTTGTCAGGAGCCTATCCACATCCCGAGCGTTCACCAAACGCTGGAAGACATTATCGGTAACTAACCCCTCAGCGGAGGGGTGCTCCGAAAAACCGGGCAAAGAACCGACAGGGACAGAGTACTTCCTGGCCATCCTGGCCGAGGGCGCAGGACAGGAAGTAGGCCGCTGCCAGAGCTCCAAGGCCGGGCCGACAATGGCCTCGGCCACCGGGAAGGCCTCTGAGGGTGAACCCCCTCGGTCTAGAATCTCCGTCAGGGGATAAGAGACCCGTTTGGACACGGGTTCAAGCTGCATCCCGGTGAACTCCGAGACGAGCTGAAGCAGACCCAGAAAGGACGAAGGGCTGTCGTCCACAGAACGTTCCGGAGAGGACCCCGGGTCCTCGGAGAACATGGAGAAGTCGGCGTCTGACTCCGAAGGGTCTGCAAAGAGCTGCCTCAGGCCTGAGCCACTCTTCGCCTGCCGAAGGCGGGCGGGAGTGAGGGGAACAGACAACCTGCAGGACAGGTCGTGACCCGACCGAGGTTCCATCGAAGTCGGTGGGGCAGCAAGATTCGGACAAACAACCGGCCCTGAAGTGGGCACCTCGACTGCAGCGAGCCGTTGCGTCGGCCCTTCGGGCGGCAGCTGCTTGCTGGACGGGACTGAATCGAGCTCATTGGTTCCCGGACAATAGCAACTGCTGCCACATAAACTCCTCGTAATGTCGACGCCATCTGCATCGAAGCCACTCCTCCTCTGAGGAGGGAGACGAGGAGTAATGGTAATGCCACTTAACTTGGTGCCCCAACCGAGATCGCCGAAGTCGGCGGGAGCGGCTTGACCGAGAAGAGGACCGAGACCCAGATCCTCGGGGAAACCGAGGGTGGGCCCGGGAAGGAGCGGGGGATGCCCGCTCTTCCCTCGGCTCGGACAAAAAGACAGAGGCCTGTCGCCCCGAAGGTGCAGGCAGAACCTCGGCCTCCACCAGGGAAACCAGCGAAGGGTTGACGGCTCCTGCAGTAGACCGCCTGGGTGACGGGTCGAGAGAAGACTCGACAACGTCGACGGGAGTCATGGCCGGCTGACCTGACAGGGACACCGTGAAGCCAGCGGCCTGAGCCGCATCCCCTAATCGAAGTCGAAAGTCGCAGACAGGGAAGGGGAACCTCCCGCCTCCCGCCCAGCGCCGACGATGGGACTTAGCTCATGATCTTTGACCTGGGCCGAGAGGCATCTCAAGGTCCCTCTCCTCGAGAAAGGGACTGGCCAAGCTCCTTGAACGAAGCTGAATGAGGAGAACTCAAAGAGAGCGGATAAGCGCCGCGACCGAGGAGGAGGAGGGAACAGATCTGGTCGCCGCCTCCATGGAGGAAGAGATCGAGCTGCTCAGCTGAGACAGCCGACTCGGACACCGCGCGACGAGCCTCTAAGGATTTTTCCAGCGCGGGAAAAAATTCAGGTCGCCCGAGCCTCAAACGGACCACACAATCCTCCAGGACGCTGGTCAAAAGGGCACAGCAAAAATCGCAAACTTGCGGATCATGGTCCAAGTCGAGGCAGTAAACGCACGTGGAGTGTGGGTCCTTCCTGGAGGTATAACCCGGGCGCCTCCGAGAGCCGGGAAAAGAAATATCCATCGCAGCAGCGAGGGAAGGAGACCGAAGTTTTAGAAAACTTCCAACTAAATTCGGAGAAACCGAAAAATCAGGAACCAGTCGATAACGCAGAGCGCTAAGGAGGGAACCTGAGCTTCCAAGCGGTAAGGAAGATCTGGTATCATGGGGCGGAGCCGAGAGTTTTACCACCCGGGTGGTTGGGAGGAGCCAGCTTGAAGACCTTCTGGCAAGATTAAAGCGGCAAGGAACCTGCCAGAAAGTGTGGATGAACAACATATCCATGTCCCTAGAACTGAAATTTCACTGCTGCTGCCTCTCCCACCGGCTGTTTTCACTCACACTGACCTACAGACTGACAGCTTTAGCCGCTAAAGTGTGGCAAACCATGCCACTATCCAAGGGGGCAGATTTCACAAGCGTCCCTGATGACCCGAGTACTGAGCTCAACAGCAATCATTTGTTTCATCCTCCAGCAGCAAAACAGGTTTATTTGGTGAGTCTGTAATAATGCTGCATACCTGCTTTTTTGTCCTATTTTTATTTTTTATCCATGGGATGACAGCTACTATAATAAAAAAAAAAAAAATAGTCTCTTGCAGAGGAAAGACAACAGGAAGAAAGTAAACCCCGCTCATACCAATTCCCTAGGACAAGTATTGGGCGGGGGGAGGGGGAGCAAAGTCACAGACCACTGCAGTAAGACAACGTAGTCCCAGGGAACTAGTTTGAGCAGAGTTTACTTTCTGCCTGCTATCTTTCTTCTCATGCCTGTTCCCTCTGCAAACCAGGGAGTGGGCATGAGAGGAAAGATGGCAGGTACACAGTAAACCCTGCTCACATTAGCTGCCCAGATATAAAATTGACTGAATTTTAGCATTATGGTGTCTCGACAGTGGTGAAAGACTTTGCCATCAGGGTATGGTACAGCTCCTGGCCATCTTTCTGCTGCTCAGATGGTTTGTTATCCCTTTGAGGCACACTGCTTTAAAATCTCCCAATATTTACAATATAGTTCGGAAACTGCACTAAAAGGGGATAGCCTAGTGATTACTGAAGGAGCAGGCAGGCATTGTCTGCATGCCTGTGCCTCGAACAGTATTCCACGAGGACACTAACAGTGCAGGATGACATGCTACTGCCCCTTCCTATACAGTGTCTTATGTATGGAGATTTAATATCCTCCATATCTCCTATGCATTATACCTTTAACGTGGCATTTAGATTAGTCTTTGAAAATACAGCAGGGCATTGAAGATGATATATGTCAATCTTTAGGCAAAGTACTGTTCTCAGCATCACACTTTGTACTGTCAGGTATGAAAATCAAAAATTCTTCAGGAATATGAAACATCCGGCTTTTTTTTTTTTTTAAATCAAGCTTCTTATCTGGCACCCAGCCTGCTCTCCCCCCGGCAGCGCCCAGGAGCTTCATCTCAGACATTCGGAGGGACTTGCTGTCCTGCCACTTACCTAGCACAACTGTGGTTGGTGGCCTGCCTGTTGATCGTGAAAGTGTCTGTGGGGAGTGCTGACGCTCACCGCAGTAGGTCAGAGCCTTTCTTCTCCTGGTCACCTCCAAAAGGTACTGTTGTGCAATGACTCTCTTGAAGATACCTGCGTAATGACTCACATGCACGCCCAACTCTTTAGCTTAATAATTAAAACACTGCTAGGGTGGTGATGGTAACAACTGGGACTTCCTGATGAAGCTACAGGAGCAGGGCCTCGATCGGAGATCACAGGCCTTAGATACAGCTTGCTTTTGTTTTTTTCTGCTGGTTTCTCAGGTCCTCCACCCAGTGCTGGCAGGCGAGTGGCTGCCTTCACAGGGGACATCAATGCAACTTTGTGCTTGGTGGGTAGGGGTGCGAGAATGCCAGCCAACACGTGCTTGCTCTCCTCCCCTAGGAGTGGAGTGCCTCACTGCCATGATATGCATGGCTTCCAGTGGGTTCCAGTGTAGAATTCCAGGGCTCAAACCCGAATCTCCATCTCCAGGGGGTAGTGTGATGTATTGCACCAGTGGGCTGACATTTATTGGGGGGGGGGGGTTGCACCTTTCTCTGCCCCCCCAACCTCCTACTCCTTCTGGCTGCTCAACGTCCTTGTCTGCCTGCAAGTTCACCCTTCGCTGCCAGTTCCTGCTTCAAGCCACCTGGCCCCCCAGCCTGTTTTCGTGTCCTCAAAAGGTCCAGCTTATCGCTGCTGGGGCCTTCCCTCCCTTGGGGGGGGAGAGAAGAGAAGGGAGTAGCATTCCTGGGGGTCCTCTGTATACAGGGATTTGGGGGGGGGGGGAGAGTGGTGCGCTAGAGGGACTATGGCACCAGTCATCCAGCAGGCTGATTTGGGTGCTAGTTTCCATTTTCTGGGCCTCTGTCCAAACAACAGCGTGCACAGTAGCAACGCCCTGGAGGTGGACCCAGCTGACACGTGGTCACCCACACCGGTAAGGCTCTGCACACCACCAGGCGTCACTCTCCAGGCAGAGGAGAGCATCTGCACAGACCCTCTATCACTCTCTGCTGGCCTATATGCCTGACATCCCAGGCTCAGGGCTTGAACTCTGGTCACCAACATGCCAAGCGGGTGCCCCACTGCACGGCGCCATGGAGACAGCCACATTTAGGGTTTTCCCCCGCCCCACTATACTTTCTAATTCCTGCCACCGGCCCCCTTCTGTCTGGCCCCCCCCAGCCCCATCACCCCAGCATCTACTAGACTTACCCCTCTTGCTGTAGCGAGGAGCCAGCTAGCCAGGTGCAGAGCCTGCGAGGGGCCGGGCTTCATCCTGCCGGACAAAGATTTTCCTGTCCCCCCCCCCCCCGAGCGTGGTGGCACCAATGGCCAAGCCATGCACGCTTCTGTACGTGGCACACCAGGCGTCTGCCCCACATCCGCCCCATGTATGGATCCCACTGTACCAGTCCTCAACCACCGCTAAGGGTCAGGCAGGCAGGGAAAGAAGAGCTGTCCTCCGGATGCTCAATCCTCTCCCTCCCCAGCCGACCCCCGGCGGCCCGCTTGCACCGTGAACATGGGTTACTGGTGTGGAATGAGGTACGGTATAATGCTTCAGCCCTCCACACCACTGCGTCGGCCACATTTAGGGTTTTAAGACAAATATTTTCCTCTAGAGAGCTTACCTGGAACTCCTCCTGGCCCTTAAGAAGCTCTCTCCTCTCTTTAAGTAACTCCTCCAGGCCAAACTCCAGTTCCTGGCACTCCTTCACACCACGTGGGAAGTCTGTTACCAGGCTAATGAAGGGAAAGAATAAAATATATATAATTAATTTCATCAAGCAGATTCCGCCCAGATCCCAATAAACTGAAGAGTAACTGAGCAGAAAAGACACAGAAACATAGACTTTGACGGCAGATAAGGACCGCTTGGCCCATCTAGTCTGCCCATTTCCCTACCTACAGGATAGGCCGCAGATCCTAGTTAACCAACAGCCTATTTCTTCCTACCCCCCACAAGAATTGCCTTATGTCTGTCCCATGCATTCTTGAATTCTTCCACAGTTTTAGACCCCACAACCTCCTCAGGAAGGCTGTTCCATGCATCCACTACCCTCTCTGTGAAATAATATTTCCTCACATTGCCCCTGAACCCCCCCCCTTCTATCTTTAAATTGTGTTCCCTTGTTCTTGCACATCTCTTTTTCTGAAAGACACCAAATGTTACCAAGCAGTCCATACTTTTGTCTACACTGCAAGGCAGCTGACTAGAATACAACCATCATTGTAGGATTTTGGGCCCTAGAAATAAGTTAACCTCACTAAAAATGTATTTTTTTTTTTTAGCTGGCCCACCAGCGTCATGGTAGCACTACCGCTTGTGATGCAGACGACCCGGGTTCAGGAGTGAACTCAGGGTGTCTGAGATATTGCCTGGGGGAGGTTGGAGGATTGAGTTGCCAAGGGACTACTCTCCTCATTCTCCAGGGGTGGGGGGACAAAGAGTTCAGCATATACCTGACACCTGGTGGAGACCTGGTGCAAGGCAGCCTCGGGCCATCACGATGCAATGTAGGTGCAGCAGCCGTCGTCATATGTAAGCATGTGGTGTGTCATGACGGCACTCTGTGTCTGCACCTTCTGGGGAGGAAATCAGAAGAAGAAAATGGCTCCTCGACTGGCAGGATGATACCAGTCTCCTGCAGGCCCCGCACCCGGAGATCCAGGCACAGTCTGACCGTACCAGATCCTGCTGGAGAACAGGGTTTGGGGGACCCACGGACCCCCTGCCGGGGGTAGGCCCAGGGAGAAGCAGTTGGACTACGATAAACTACGAAGGATGCCAGAGTATCAGGGGGTGGGGGCTGGCTAAGGGCATGGGAGAAAAATAAAATATTTTTTTTTCTTCTTGCCTCGGCCCCTCCCCACCTGGTTAGGTTTAGCCACACCCCCTGCATCTCAGGGACCCCCCCCCGGCGGTGGGGCCAGATATGCAGAGTCCAACCTCCTGCCTCCTCCAGGTTATGGAAGTGGGTGTTCTTGGAGTTCCCTAGCTGGAATCAGGGTCTGAGCATGCAGATCACACCATGCATGTTTTCTGGTTCCCACCCACCGGGAGTCCGGCATACAAGGAGGTCCAGTTAGAGCCACACAAGCATGCCTCACACAGACCTTGGCCGACGTCCACCTTCCCAAATGTGCTGCTTACTGCACTAGCACCTGTCATCACCCAGGTGGCAGTATAGCAGCGTGTCACAGGGTGTGGGAAATAATTCAGACAAGGCAATATTTCAAGATTAAAAACACACAGGAATGTAACATTTATTTACAAAAAGTCAGAAAACCAAGAACAATCAAAAATAAAGAAAAGTAAGTTGCAATGTCAAGGACCACTTTTTCCCTCAGTGGTTTCTTGCAATTTCCTATACACAGTCAAAGACCACAGAATAGCTATAGCCTGCTTACTTTCTGTATTTACATTACTCTCACTGTAGACCTCTCTGTCTCACTTCCAAGGCTCATCTGCCTAAAGAACAGATTTGGGAGGTATTTATACTCCCTGGACAAGGTCACCTGACTAGACCCTTAACACACACAACACAAATACAATGCCTTAGAATAGGTTAGGTATCTAAATGTGACCTAAAACCATTACTTAAATAAATACCATTCTCTTACTGTTCCCATTTATACAGCAGGCTGATAAACAAAACTTGTATTCCTATTTTAGGGTTAATTAGACTGTTAATTACCTAGCAACCCAAAGGTAATATGCTTAGTAACCATCTGAGTGACAAGGGCTTATTAGGTGAACATATAAAAAGGGGACAGTAGAGGGCGCTGATCCCTTAGGAATACCCATTCAAAGATCAGCAGCTCAGAATAGGAGGAGGCTTTCTATTTTCCTGAGTGACCAGGTAAGCATTTCTACCTGGTCAAACCTTAGTTTTCAAAGCATTATTTTGCTCAGAAATGATTGCTGCTTCACTACAGGGTACACAGTAATACAGGGGACTAAATAATCTATTTTTATTCTTTTCCCCTCCTTTCTGCAAGTCCTTGTAATTTTTAAAGAACTAAACTAAACTTGCTTTCTTTATATACACTGCATGGAAGTGTGTACATGCAAGGGGAGCCTCCTGTCTTACAGTATCTGTATTATAGTTCAAGTTTAGAGACAAGCTAGAGAAAGTAGTGCTGTTTATTTCCGTAGCAACCAGGTATGGATTTCTACCTGGTTAAACCTGAATAACTAGTTAAAACAAAACAGTTTTCCTTTAAACAAATGCAAGCTGCTTTAATTCTGGGTGTACAGTATTACGGAAAGGTTAACTTAATTCCATTTTATAGGGTTACCCCTTTTTTTCTGCAAGTCCTCATGCTTCTAATGTTCATTTTGCATGCTTTGCTTTTCCTTCTGTTTAATGTTTGCATGGTGCTTTAAGACAGGGGCGCCTCTAACATGGCTCCAGGATCCTGCCTTATTTAACCAGAAGACGTTTATGCATTCATTTTCTTTAACTCAGAAACCAGAAGACTTTTATTTGGTAGTCTTCATTACTTTATTATGTCCGAGGACATAATCCTCTTTTCTTACTGTACAGCATTTGTTTTACTAACTCCTTGCACCTAGGAGTTTTGGGCGGGGGGTGCTGTATGAACCAAAAGTAAAAGTTTTAGACAGAGCTACACAATAGAAATGAAGTACAGAAGCAGATAGTACAGTTTCATCCTAGGTGGCCTACCTAGGATAATAGAAAAAAAGTAGAAGAGATAAGAGGGTACTGTTGCAACAGAAGTTTTAAAGTGGAAGAAAAAGAAGACAGGACAGGGTTCAACAGTCCACTTTTATGGAGTTTAGCCTAGATCTGCCACACAGCGGCACCCTCCCTGGAGGAAGAGAGCATCCTCTTAGACGCTCAATCTTCCTCCCCTAAGCTGTCCCCCGACAGTCTGAGGTCGTTCCCGAACTCTGGTTACGAGCTGTACCGCTACTGCTGCACTGACAAGCTGCACCCTCAGTTAATGACATCCCAAACAGTCAGTCCAGTGGCGTAGTGGGGTGAGGCACTGGAGACCAAACCACCATCCACGCCCGCAACCCGGTTTCAAGAACACATGCACCAGGGTCACTTGGGGCACAGCTGGGCGATGGAGGATGATGACAGCTCTCCTTCCTCGGGGTTCCAGGGTCCCGCCACATGAATGCAATCTGGCAGAGGCTGGATGGCACTGACAGAGGGTACAGTACATGGGGAAGGCGGCAGCAGATGCGGCATGCTGTGCTACGCGTTACTGCATGCACATATGCGTCACTGCACATACAACACCCTGGGGACACAAGGGGGAAAAAACGTGGCTCGCTAGGTATCCCCCACAGGCCCCGCATGACCCTATGGTGCAGGCCACTTATGGAGGGGGTAACATGCAAGTCCCTGGTGATGAGACTGGGGAATCACCGAGTTAGGGGCAGAAAAAAATGGTAAACGAAAGTACATATGGGGGAGACATCCGACCATGTTTTATATGGACGCAAAACTGTACAACACAGTTCACATTTAGATCATGGAAGGCAACCCCCACACTTTTTTCACCTATCCTGTGTCCAGCCCTGGACTCCTCAGGAGCACACAAGGCAACCCCCACTAGCAATCACATGTCCTCCACGTATCCATGGTTTACCCCTCAATCAGGCTGAGGTGGGGGGCGTACCACCAACAGCAAGCCATGCATCAGGCAGTGGCACGACGTATACACACATACCTGGGGTCTGTATTACGTACTGGAGCCATTTTTACTCCATTTATTCACCTCTCTCATAATATGCTGGTGGCCTAGATGTGAACACAACCACACGAGCATGCTGCCACAAGGCATCAGCCACGTCCCCAAAGCACACCAACCTCATCTGGTCTCATCCAGTTGGCACTGCTATGGCGGAGTTGCTCTGCCTTCCTTCCTGGAAGGGAATGTGTCCCCAGGGATGCCTAATCCCCCACCACCAAGTCTGGCCCACAACAACCCAGGCTCATTCCTGAACCCAGGTCACCAGCATCACGAGCTGTTGTTCTATGGCTGCGCCAAGGGGCACACATTAAAGTAAACTATTTCAGTAAGTAGAGGATGGCAGACAATTCGTCAGAGCCTATAGTACAGAGGGAAAAGGGTACAGAGGTACGGTATACAGGTGATCTATATCCACTTAATAAAGCCATAACAGTTTTGGTTTCATTAATCTTAAATCTCCAGATTTGACCAAACTGTCGCAGTACACTCTCAGAGATCGTAAAGGTCCTCATGGGGTCCCTAAGGCATAACGTCATCATCTGCATACAAGGAGGTTTGACTGCCCCCCCAAATGCCCTGTATTCCTGGATGAGCTCTTATTAAGGCTGCCAACGGTTGGTTCTATGTTTAAAGCGAATAAGATGAGCGACATGGGACAGCCTTGTCTCATTCCCTTTGCTATTTTAATTGGATCAGAAACTGTTCCATTAACCTTAATTTTGGCCTGAGGGTGGTCACACAGTTCCTTAATCCAAAACAGAAATGAATCCCAAACCCGAATTTCTTGATCGTCGTGAACCGAAAGTCCCATGTCAGCCTATCAAAAGCTTTTTCTGCATGGATTATAACTGCAATTTGATGCTGCTGGAAAGTTCTACTCCTGTGCACTGTATTCAGTACCTTTTTATCTCATCTGTCGAGTGTCTGTTGGGGATAAACATAAAAACTGTCGTCAGATCAGGACCGCTAGGCCCATCCAGTCTGCCCGTAGTCCCTATACATAGTATGTGGCCACTGACCCTATATGATCAATGGCTTTTCATCGCTCTCTCCCCCATCAAGCTTGATTGGTCCAGATGAACCAACCTGTAAGATTTTATTTACCTAACTGGGTACTATTTACTGTGCTTTTTCACCAAATTCTGATTCAGCTTTCTCCCTGGCTACATCTAAAACCACCTCCATCCCCACACTGTCTCTCAATCAAGCTACAACCCGAGTGCTGGGTTTTTTTTTGCAGCCGCTGCTATGGATCATTAAAGCTAGTTTTGCAGCTGCATTCCATTTCGGTTATTTTTCTTGACCAAGTATGGTCTCCATGGTGTCACTTCTTGCTCCTGCTCGTCGTCTGAGCCACATCAACTGCCTGCTACCTCTAAAACCACCTTCTTCCCTCCCTCTCTTTACTCACGCTACTCCTGCCACTCTGACAACTACTCCATCTCTATTCCTTGATTCAGAACCTAAGTGGGTCAAAAAGCTTTCTTTTTACTTCCAGTCTCTCCGGATTACACTCCCCATCACCCATCCTTCCTCCTCTTTCTCCTCCTCCCTTTTTCTTCAACACTCTCCTTCAAGATCACATTTTGCACACCGTCTCCTGAAAGTAGCCCCAACCCCAGCTCTCCAATTCCCCTTTCTCCCCCCTTATTGCTTCATTTCAGTCTGTTTTCTAACTCATGATTTCCCGCAATCCATGCTATGAAGCTGGAGCATGGTAGATTCAAGAGAGAGATGTGAGGAAGTACTTCTTCGCAAAAAGAGTGGTAGATTCCTGGAACAGCCTTCCAGCAGAGGTGGTGGGGGTGAAAACAGTGGTGGGCTTCAAACATGCATGGGATAAGCACAAAGTAATCATAGTGGAAAGGGGGAGGAAGAAAGAGCTGTAGATCGGGTATAGTCTGCGGTAATTGTGTAGGTAAGGAGGAATGGGCAGACTGGATGGGCCAAGTGGTCCTTGTCTGTCGTCAAATTTTATGTTTCTATCTCTGTATTTGGTCCAGCTTCTTCTCTGTTCGACAGCTTAGCATTCTGTACACCTTTTGTACTCGCATAGACAATATGAACTTTCCAGTTTCTTTTTTTGAAGCAGGGTGGTTATTTACTAAACATACTGTACTCATTTGTTCCCTTTTGCACTTAATTGTATTTTACATTGAAATCTCCATCTACTGTGGCATTGCGTAAAGTGCACTGAATACCTTTACCTGCAGAGAGCGCCTAGAACGTGCTCGTGGAAGGCATCATGCTCCGTGCGAACGAGGGAGACCAGCTGCTGTACCATTCCCATGCAGCAGAGTGTTTCTGCAAGGAAAATAGAATGGAGCGTCAGTGCGTTGTCCAGTCTGCACTGTGCGGCAATGCTTGGATGGGTAATGCTGCAGTATTTGTTTGGGGGCAAAGCAACACTGACAAATAACATGACAGGGGGAGGCATGTGAAAACATGAAGCAGAAAGCAAGACAAGAGACACCATTAGAGAATCTTTAGCAGGGTAGGAGATTACATTTGAAGTACCATAAATAAACCGGGTAAAACTGGCCCAGTGGCGCAGAGGGTTGAGGGGCTAGATGCCACACCTCGCGCTATGCTGGTGACCCAGGTTCAGGAATGACCTTGGGTTGTTGGGGTGCCGGTGTGGGAGGAGCGGGGATCGAACACACCGTTAGGCTGCTCTCCTCTCCCAGGGGGTGGGTTGTTGACCCTCCCGTACTCCTATTCCCCACCGGGTGGAGGTCCGGTGAGGTAACATAAGCGGGTAGGGAGGCAGTACAGGTGGGAGGAAGGGGCCGAGCTGGCTTCTGGTGTGCGTGCAATATGGTCATGTGCCATGGCTCTCGAGGGGGGGAGAGAGAAAAACCCAAGAAAACCAGAAAAAGTTATATAAAAAATATAAATAAATAAAACCGGGGTAAACACCACAACACTAGCAATCATCCTAACAGCATTCGTTATTTCACATGCACATCATTATTTCCCATAGCTTTTTTCCCCCCTTCTTCGTTTTGTTTAAATTCTTTGTTAACTGGGTAAGACTCACTAGGCTCAAGACCCATTTTCAGGAGTGAGCTAGGCACACCGGGCAGGTTAACTCACATGAGCAGGGTCACACAGCATGCAAATGGAGACTGTTCATCTATCCCCCCCCCAACATGAGAGTAGTGGCTGTGGCAAGATAGGCCTATACTACTTTATGTTAATATGTAATATTGTGCTGTACTCCAGAGTTAAAACACTGTCCCTTTAAAGACAGAGGGAGATTTGAAAAAAAAGGTACTCAACGCGTAAGGTCTGGCATTGGTTATATCCCTTACAAAGGGCACTTAGCCATTCCAAAAGGGCACTTCGCCATTCCAGAGCCAAAAGGCCACAGTGGGATGTCAACAGCAAAAGGCTCCAATTGGAGGTCAGCCTCCTACAGCAACAGGAAGAACCATACATGGGCATAATACATGTTAGAGGGTTTTTTAAACATGGAACCACAGTGATGCCTGCAGGACAAGGTGAACTGTCACACCCACCCCTCCCAAAAGAAAGGGAGGTAGGACATCACTCACTTTAAAGTACACACACACACACACACACACACACACACACACACTGTGAAATCAGGGCATTAGCTTGGAGTTTGAAGTCTGAGGAGGAGCTGTTCCTTGAGAATCTCAGAGCTAAGAAGAACTTATCAAGCTGGTATACGCTTTTTGAAAGTATATGTAGGTCTGGGAGAACCCCTGAATCAGATCTGGGTTTGTGAAAGTGGACTTTTCACATCCTGAACAGAAATTCTGATTTTTAAGTCAGAATTCAGGAACAAAGACTCTGCACCAAGACAACCCTAAGTTTTGTTACAACAGAAATTCAGAGACTTATCTGCTTTCCAACAAACCTGTTTTCTGAAAGAACTTCACCTACAGAGAGAATTTTCCTCTCATAAAAGGACATTTGATCTTTCTGCACTCTAAACATCAATTCAAGACATATTTTTTGAAATAACAGTGTATAGCGTTTTCTGTATAACCATCCAATAGTTATTTTTGTATTTTCTGCATTTCAATTCTTCCAAATTGTACAATTTCCTTTTTTTTTTTTTTAAAGTAAACTTTTTATAATTATCAACTGTGCCTGGGGTCTGAGTGTGTGATTTAACATTTTTAATAGAAGAATGGTTTTGTAAGGACTGTATGCCTTGCTAATTAAGATAGAAAACCACTCGGCTATCCTACAAACCATATTAACACAGAGGCTACCAGCTGGGAGTGGGAACACTAGCCAGAGAACGTAGTACAAGAGTCAGGGGAACTCGAGACTACATTTCCACTCTCCCACTGAGAAAAAGGAGGTTAGTGATGCTTCCTGAACTCCACAACTGCTCACTAGTTCCACAAAAAAGGGGACAGCCCTGCAAACAGGAGGTCCTGCCGTGCCCACAGGGCTGGGCTCATGAAAGATTTGGTGCAAGCTACTGGGATTTTGAACAGTCTTACAAAACCATCACACAACAGACGGCAGAATTTGGAAAGGGGAAAAAAGAAATTTGCTTTCAGACAATAAGACTCTATCCTGTTTGAAAAAAAAAAAAAATGTTCGAGCACAGTAGTGTAGTATAGAAGGTTGTGGTCTTGCCAGTACAGCAATACAAATATGGAATAGCTGAGGAAGATCTGAGGAGAAAAGGGAATTCCAAGTGAGAACAAAAACAAAAAGCAACTAACAGAGGCTCTTGTGACAGCTGAGACTGAGGAAACCCCACCGAGCATGGAGCCACAGGTGGTGAAAAAAGGATGCCCAGAGGAACAGGAGCCATCTACACACAAGGAGCTGGAGCAGAGGAGGCTGCGGATACAGGAGAGACAGCTTGAGCGGAAAGCAAAAAAGGTTCTAGATAGAAATACAGGAAAGAATGGGACAGAGAGAAGCCGAGGAAAAGCAGCGCCAAAGAGATGAATAGCAACACCAGAGGGAGTTCGAGCTGGAAAAGCTAAAGCTCCAACAGACAGCGACCCCAACAACACCCGAGCAGGTAAGTGGTGGGGGTGGGTCTGAAACTCCAGGGCTGGGATACAAATTAAATTCAAAGCAGTTTGCTGAGTTTAAAGAGGGCGAGGATATGGACAGGTTTTTAAATTCATTCGAAACGGTCTGTATCTAGACCAATATACTCAAAGAGGCCTGGGGCTTTCACCTATCTCCACTGCTTACTGGCAAGGGTTGGGGGGCATTGGGACAGAAGGACAATGTGGAAAGTAAACAGTTTTTTTTTTTTTTAATCATCACTAATTTTGCACCTTGCCACCGGCCCCCATCCAATCGACTCCCCCAACCCCATCCACCAGAATCACCATGGTTTACCTTACGCCCAGTACAGGAGCATCGCCTGCAGGGAGTCGATCTCCATCCTGCCGCTGGTGTATTTTCCCCTCCATTTTCTCCCAGGGCCCCAGGAGTAGGCGCGCATGCGTCTTACGGCCCCGGCAAATGACCCCTATCCCCTACCCCACTGGCCTAATGCCTGGCACCCTCTAGGCCTGAGCTGCCCCTGGGCTACACCAGGAGGTGGCCATTAGCCGAGGGTAGTCACCAAACCACCTCGGAGAGGAGAGCTTGCCTGCAGCAGCTCCATCCAGCTCCACCCCCCCCAACTGCCACCCTCCGACGGCCCAGGCTTGTTCCCGAACCTGGGTCGCCAGCGTGCCGCGAGACAAGGCATCCAGCGCCTCAGCCCTCAGCGCCACCGGGCCAGCCCAAAAGTAAAGAGTTTGATAGACTGCATTGTTAAAATGTGATCAGAACCCTGATGCATACAGAGCAAAATTCCATAAACTAGGGGGCCAGAAATGAGCTTTGAGGAAGTAGCCACTACACAGCATCAATATTTAAAATGTTGGTGGGAGGGGATGAACGCAGATTCTGTTGAAGCTACTGGAGAGGTGGTATTGCTTGAACAGTTTTATTGGATTTGCTCACCTGATCCAAAGCCTTGGCTTGAGGATCGAGATCCTAAGACTGCAAAACAGGCTGCAAAGATGGCAGATCGCTATGCCCGAAGCAGTCCTGTTCTCAAGGGAAAAAGGGGAGCAGGAAATGCAATGGTGAAAGGAAAAAGTGGGCATTTTGGACAACCAAAAACCACAGTGGCTCTGTAGAAAGAAGGGAACCACCTGATGCCCAAAAGAGAGGTTGGAGACAAGAAAAATGATGAATGCTGGTATTGTAAAAGGCCAGACCATATTTCTAGGCAGTGTCCCAAGAAGGTCCAAAATGTAAAGGACCTGTGCAAACTTGAGCTGGTTGCCAACTATATTACTGAAGCTATCCCTGAAAACATGAGAGTGCACATTCACCCAGTTACAGTGAATGTGGTACACACTAGAGGGTTAAGGAATACTGAAGCATCTCTTATCCTAAGGGGATTTGGTGGGGGCTGAACAAATAATGCCAAATCAGTTTGTCTCTGTGAGGGATTTCACTGGAGAAAAGAAAAACCTACCCATTAGCCAGTGTTACCCTAGACTGGGGAGATGCAGGTTAAGGAAGGTGGCTGTAGCTGACAAACTCATTATAAATGTTATTGTGGGGAATGATGTTCCACAGGGGGTGGTTTGTGTTGTGACCGAGAGCCAAAAGAATAGGGGCTCCTGTGATCTTTGGGACCCCACAGAAATTGAGACAGGAAAGGTTGGGAGACAGGCCAGCCAGCCTGTGGCTCCTGTAAAAGAGGGCGATAACAGGGAGATGAAACTTCCCCTGGTGGCAATTAACCACACTACTTGAGTTTGTTCTCAGGAGAAAGGGGTGACGCATAGCCCAGGGAAGGGGGAAGGTTGTGATACAGAGTCCCCTACTGCCATAGCTATGGACCCAGGCCTGGGAAGTGATGGGGACATGCTCTGTGTAAGTGGGAAGACTTGGCAGCAGCATAATGGACTGACCCTAGCTTACAGAAGCAGAGAGCCTGTGCAGAGTCTGATGGGACATGGGGGGACGGAAAACACTGAATATATTGGAACAATGGACTGTTATACACACAGGACATCAGGACAGAGGGAGGGGTGATCGGCAGGCAGCTTGTTGTTCCCAAGGGGTATTGAGAGTTATTGCTTAAGGTAGCTCATGATATTCCCATGTCCGGACATTTGGGCATTGCTCATACTACGTAGCGGTTAGCTCACAATTTCTTTTGGCCCAATATTATATCAAGCAGGTGAAAGAATACTGCAAATTCTGTCACCGGTGTTGAGTCAGGAAATAGGGAAGTCGGAAGCAAAGTCAAGGCTGTCCTGATTCCCTTACTCATTGTGGAGGAGCCATTTCAGAAGGTTGGAATTTATACTGTGGGTGCTTTGAATGCCTCACTTCCTCGGGGAAAAAGTATATACAGACAGTTGTTGATTATGCTACCAGCTATCCTGAAGCCATCACGCTGTTCTCCATTAAGGTGGACAAGGTGGCAGACATTTTGTTGGGGATTTTCTCCCATGTTGGGTTTCCACAAGAGGTTCTCTCTGATCAAGGGAGTAACTTCATGTCGAACCTAATGAAGTGTTTGTGGGAGAAGTGTGGTGTCTTACACAGGAACATGATGCCTTACCACCCACATGCCAATGGCCTTGCAGAGAGATTTAATGGGACTCTAAAAGCTATGCTTATGGGATTTGCAGAACAGCATGGGCAGAACCAGGAGAGATACCTGCCCCACCTGTTTGCCTACAGGAAGTGCCACAAGAGTTGACTGGGTTTCCACCCTTTGAAATCTTGTATGGACGCAGGGCGAGGGGGCCCCTAGATTTAATACAAGATGACTGGGATGGTAAGCATGCCACCCAGAGGACTCCTATAGTGGAGTATGTGTTAAAATTCAGGGAAATGCTGAAGGAGCTTATGGGCATGGCCCTGAGCAACCTGGCAGCTGCCCAGCAAAAACAAAAGACCTGGTACAACTGTGGAGCCACAGCTCGCTCATATGGGGTAGGACAGGAGGTAATGGTTCTGATCCCGGTCCGGAAGGACAAGCTGCAAGCTGAGTGGGCAAGTTCATACAAGGTAGTACGGCAAGTAAACAATGTTAATTACACTGTGGAGTTACCTGACCGAAAACACATCCACAGGATACATCATGCAAACATGATGACGTCATATTTTAATAGGGCTGACATGATACTTGCGGTTTGCAGTCCTGGGGAGGAGTCAGGCGAGGAAGACCACCTTCTCAACTTGATAGCAGAGAGTAACCAGGCATCACCTGTGGAGACCATCACGCTGTCACCCCAGTTGATACCTGGACAGGCCCAAGAATTGAGGACAGTTTTGCAGGAATTTGTCCTTTTATTTACGCCCAAGCCTGGATGGGCACCGCTAGCAGCACACGACGTAGACACAGGGACCCAAGCACCCATACGTAGGACAGCCTACTAGGTTCAGAGACAGTCCTCAAAGGACATTAGGAGGGAGGTGGGGGAGATGCTGGATCTAGGGGTGATCCAGAAATCCCACAGCCCTGGGCCTCACCTGTAGTCCTTGTACCAAAACCAGATGGGACTACATGGTTCTGCGCGTAGTTTATTGTGGACTTAATGCCATAACGAAATCTGACACCCACCCAATACCACACATGGACGAATTGCTGGAAAATTGGGGGTGGGGTACCACATACTTTACAGTAGACCTGACAAAGGGGTACTGGCAGGTGGAACTCACTGACAGGGCCAGGGAAAGGTCAGCATTCATCACCCCAATCAGCCTGTTCGAGTTCAAGGTCATGCCCTTTGGGATGAAGAATACCCCTGCTACATTCCAACGGTTAATGAATCACGTGTTACAAGATACGGAGGACTCTGCAGTTGCCTACTTGGGTGATATTGCTATTTTCAGCCATAGCTGGGAGAAGCACCTGACATATCTGAGGGAGGTGTTTGCGAATACAGGCCGCAAGTCTTACTATTAAGGCAGAAGAGTGCCAGGTGGCCATAGAAGAGGTAACTTATTTGGGACATGTGGTGGGGGCAGAGCCAACTCCACCCAAATCAAGCAAAAACAGAGGCGACTGCAGCATAGCCCATGCCTGAAACCCGGAGACAAGTCAGGAGCTTTCTTTAGACAGCAGGGTATTATAGGAAATTTGTTCCCAACTACAGGCCTCCGGCTGCTCTTTTATCTGGGTTGTTGACAAAGAATAAGGTCAGGTGGGTAAAACGCGACGCAGATTGGGAGCAGGCCTTCATGCAGCTGAGAACCTCACTGTGTAGGGCCCCAGTGCTGGCTAGCCCAGACTACGACAGGCCATTTGTGGTGCTAATGGACACCTCAGAGATGGGAATAGGGGCAGTCCTCAGCAAAGTACCCAATCAGGGAGAGAGCACCCCATTGTATACTTAAGCAAGAAGCTGTTTTCACATGAACGAGCTTATCTGACAGTAGAAAAAGAATGTCTCGTCTTACTTTGGGCATTGAAAAAACTAGAACCATATGTTTATGGGAGGCATTTTAAGGTCCAAATGGACCACAACCCACTAGTATGGTTGGGCCAAATTGGGAAATTGAATGGGAAACTCCCGAGATGCAGTATCGCCTTGCAGGTTATCCACAGGCCTGGGTCTAAGAATGGAAATGCAGATGGCCTATCTCACATACTGGATCAATAACAGAAATGGGAAAATGTTGCTGTCAATACGGGCGCGTTCCCCCAGGTTCTGTTTTAGGAGTAAGGGATGTTGCAAGATAGGAACATACTACTTTATGTTCATACCCGTACCCTTGCAGGAGATTGGGCCTTTCACACCTATGCCCCTAAAATGTGGAACTCACTCCCTGCACTAACACGGTCCTCCCCCTCCCATCCCAGCTTTAAGGCCTCCCTTTGGAACTTTTTAAAACCTTCTTCAGCATGTCCCTGCACCTCGTAGCCTACTAGCATAGCCCACTTATTCCCACCCAGGCTAATTTAGGATGGGGGCCTTAGTGCTAACTGCTCTTATCCTCATGCACTTCGTTGAGTAACTAGTACTTGACTACCCCTTGTGCACCCTCCTCCCACGGGCACTTACTCTCAGTCTTTTTCCCTGATCGAACCTGTTATGCATACTCAATCCCACCCTGTATGTACCTTTACTGCATTGATCATGTCCCATATAGTTCTTAGATACTGTCTAGCTACCTAATGTTGTCCCTATGAAGTCTGATTACTCTCTGTAAGCTTTCCTTGAATTTCTTACTGTTCAAATCCTCCCTGTATGTACCATTACTGTAATGTTCGTGTGTCATTTAGTTCTCAAATACTGTTAACTACCTAATGTAATCCCCATGATGCCTGTTATTCTCTGTATGCTACACTGACTTCCTTACTGTACTTGTACTCACTTGCCCTGTAACCCTCCCGGGTCGCAACTGAAAATAAGCACTTGGCTGTCTAGTGTGCTTACCCAGTTAACAAAAGCAAATAAATAAATAAATGTGCTGTGCTGTACTCCACAGTTAAAACAACATTCCTTTAAAGGCAGATGGAGATTTGAAAAAAAGGAACTTAACATTTAAGGTCTGGCATTTGTCTAGAAATGAGCCAGACAGGGTATGTGTATTTCAATGGTTATATCCCTTACATCAAAGGGCACTTAGCCATTCCAAAGCCAAAAGGCCCCAGTGGGAGGTCAGCCTCCTATAGCAACAGGTACAACCATACATGGGCATGAGACATGTTAAAGGAAATAAAATGCCGGTGCTGATGAACAGATGTACCCCTCGGTTCTTATATATAACCAAACACCGCCCTTAGTACCTTAATTAGAGGATACAAACTCCCTCAGCCCGCAGGAAATCTACTGGAGGCCTAGTCCAAGCGAAGAAAGGGACGGTCAACCTGTACCATTACAACTCCTCCCAGGGGGAGCATACAAGTCTGCTCAATACTCCTTATAATTATTTTTACACTAAAGTTAAGATTCCTCACGGGAGGTGTAAATATAAATAGAATGGAAATGAAGCCCCACCTCCCCATAGAGGTTAAAGACTGTGATCATAAAATAAGAACACTTGGAAAATGATTAATAGTTTAGACTCTGTATGCTATACTTTTATCTGATATATACCTATCTGATGCAGAAAGATTTGTGTAATTGCTAGAAATCTGTCTCTCGTGTCATTTTAATAATACTAAAAAAAATAAAGTTAAAACCAAAAAGACACGTTAGAAGGATTTTAAACATGGAACCACAATGACACCTGCAGGACAGGGTGAACTGTTACACCCATCCAAAAAAAGGGGAGGCACGACATATCACAGACTGAAGTACACATACATTTTGAAATCGGGGAATTAGCTTGGAGTTTGAAGCCTGAGTAGGAGCTGTTCCTTGAGAATCTCAGAGCTAGGAAAAACTTTTCAAGCTGGTATATACTTTCTGAAAGTATATGTAGGTCTAGGAGAACCCCTGAACCAGACATGGGTTTGTGAAAGTGGACTTTTCACATTCTGAACAGAAATTCTGTTTTTTTTTAAGTCAGAATTTGGGAACAAAGACTTTGCACCAAGACAACTCTGAGTTTTGCTACAAAGGAAATTTGAGACTGATTTGCTTTCCAAGAATCTTGTTCTCCGAAAGAACTTTGCCTACAGAAAGAATTGTCCTCTCATAAAGGACATTTGATCTTTCTGGACTCTAAGTGTCAATTCAAGGTATAGTTTTAGAAATAACATTGCACAGTGTTTTCTGTATATCCATGCAATAGTTATTTCTGTATTATCTGCATTTCAGATTTCCAAATTGTAGAATGTACTGTGTTTTCATTAAGTAAACTTTTTATAATTTCTTATCAACTCTGCCTGGGGTCTAATTGTGTGATCTAACATTTTTAACAGAAGGGTTTTGTAAGGACTGTACGCCCTTCTAATTAAGACAGAACACGCTCGGCTAGCCTACAAACAATATTAGCACAGAGGCTGCCAGCTGGGAGTGTGAATTCTAGCCAGAGAACGTAGTACAAGAGTCAGGGGAACTTGAGACTACATTTCCACCCTCCCACTGAGAAAAGGAAGGTTGGTGACGCTTCCTGAACACAACTGCTCACGAGTTCCACAAAAGAGGGACACCCCTACAAACAGGAGGTCCTGACACGCACACAGGGCTGGCTGGGTTTGTGACAGGGTCAACCTCTCGGATTTTCTTGGCCAAGAGCTCGAGCGCACAAGAGGCATGGGAGACCAGAAGCACCACGGAAGCAATCATTCTGCAACTGTACGGGGATTTACACATTTTTCTCCCAGCCCGCTGGATGCCCCAGCATGGACCAAGTGTGCTGTCCCATTAATGTCAAGAGATGCCTTTGCCCCAGGTGCTAACTGCACTGCCACCTGTGGTTACCCAGGTGGCAATATCACAGCACGACAGCCATTCCTCCACTGGGATGCTCAATCCTCCTCTCCCATGTCGGCCCTCGATGACATGAGCTCTTTCCCGAACATGGGCCGATGGCGTCACGACAGGTAGCAGAAGGTGCTTTTAAAATGGGTTCCAGATCTGTCACAGTTCCATCTTTAATGTTTTAATTTTTTTATTTTTTTTATTAAAGGGGAACAGTCACTAAATAAAAAATAAGAAGAAAAAAAAAAAAAAAAAAAACGGCACACACGCCGGAGCAGGGTTTTAACAATTGTAATGAAGTGATAAGTACTCCCAAGACATACAGTGAAATACCCCTACATGTCACCTAAACATGCTCCATCAAGGGTCAACCGTGGGCACTAAGAGCCCCACATCCAACTGTGAGTCTGATCCCAATTTGCACAAAAAATATTTTTTTACACCATCAACTGCAGTATTGTTGAGTGTATCAGGTTGATTCTGCGGGATTACAAAGCTGACATTTGCTGTAACCACAAATCCCAGAATTCCCCTGCAGCTGATGTCAGAAATGTGCTCCAACACTGGGAGATTCAGCCTGCAATGCATGTTAGAGCTTTTATAAGCTCAGATGTTTGTCAATCATGCTGTTCTCCCGGGGCTAAGTGCAGTCCTCTGTGACTGTACTTAGCCCCGGGAGGACAATGAGGAATTGCAAATAAGTTACACGCCACAAACTCTCACCTTTGTGCTCCGGGTGGCTAACCAACAGGTTCTGTAGCAAGAAGGCAGCCTTCACTTTCAGTTTCGGGATGTTGCTCTGCATGGCTCGCATGAGGACCGAGAAACCATCCTGACTGAGGAACTCACATAGCCCAGACTCCTGTTCTCGCACCAGACCTAAACAAAATTAAAGTACAGTGAAGACAAAAACTATCCTGATCAGGAAATTGCACAGTCCAGAATTCTGCTCCCACACCAGACCTGAACCAAAATAACGGAAAGTGAGTTGTGTGGAGAAAACGTGGGGCAGAGTGAGCAGCCTGTGCAGATGCAAGGCGGGGCCAAGGGAGCCGTCTCCACCGAGACGACACAAGGCCAAATGAGTCTTCTTAGTGTATACAATATGAGACTAAATAAGCTGTCCATAGAGGGACAGTACAAGGCAGTGTGATCCATCAGTGCAGGGAAAATACAAGGATACATGGAATTTGTTACCAGATAATGACACAGGGGATCCATTCAGGCTGCCTAGTTTACCAAGCGGGGACAGCAGATACCGACTACTGCAGGGCTTAAAACTGGGTTTCAGCTTTGGGAAGTCGTCCCCCCAAAGGGTCTAAAAGATTTGTGGGCGTGGACCTCTCTAAGTTTTTGCTGTGCCATCTCTGCTGAGGCCCATTTTTGCAGCTGGAAAAGCAAACAATAGGTGCACACTCCACAAAGAAATAGTGATGCTGTTTATTAACAAAATTCAAAATCCGTGGTGCTACCAAAACAAGTCCACTACCAAGGGATGGAGTTTGAATTGTGTTCATTATTTATTTATTTATTAACGAGATTTACCAGATAAGCATACTGAGCGGACATCCACTCGTTTCCAGATGCGACCTGGGGTTACAAAGCATAAAGTGCTAGCAATACATTAGGTACATCAGGCAATGTTGACGAGAAACAGATGCATAGTAGTACATACATCAGGTACAATAGTCACAAAAAGGGTGAGACAACAGGTCCAGAGATGTTACAGGCAGAACTTATGCATACATATTAGTTACAAGTTTAACAGCACTGCTTTGCCTTTAGTAGCGGCACCTGTTTTGGCTGTGCAGCACAGGTCACCTGTGTTCTGCCCATTTTTCTGCAGCTGCCACAAGCTGGTATCAGTCTTGAGCAGGACGAATTGCACATCCCCAACGCCGGAGTAGAAAAACTAAACTACCTGAACCGGATGGAATTCTCAAGTATGGTGCCACATTACTTTCTATGTACTTTTTGCATGAAAGCCAAAAAGTGCTTAGAAAGCAAATGTGAGAGAGTCTCCAGTCTACGGTTGACAAAATTAGTTGGAGGGCTTTCATAATAGCACAAAACACACTATCCGCCTTGTATTTTAAGCTCTGGAAAAGGTCTATACAGGCTGTCAGAGCAACTAAAAACTACTGCTGTCACCTGCCAAAGCTTGTTAGTTGCCAGCGCCCATCTTTGGTAAAATTATTTCTGCTGAGCTGACAGATTGTTTACAGTAGCGAAAACTTGGTTTCAAAAACAAACAATCTAGATAAATATGATAGAGACAAATACTGAATTTTATAACTGCTGAGAAATCATCTGTAAAAAGACCCGACAGCCCTTTTGCCCCCCCCCCCCCAACCAAGACTGGTTCTATGCAGAGATCACATGGGCAGGGCATTGCTGTCTCTCAGTTTGTTGCCCGTACAGGTACTTAGCAATCCTGCTATCCCCCTCCCCCCACCCCACAATTCCCAGACCAGCTCTACACTGAGATCTCATGAACACATGAACATAAGGCAGTAGGCGGGGGCAAGTGGTAGAATCCTCTATCTGGATTTTAGCAAGGCCTCTGACTTGCCCCATAAAAGCTAATCAGAAGCCAGCAAATCTAGGGGTTGGAAAAAGATGACCAGATGGGTGGAAACTGGCGAGGACAGAACTCAGAGGGTGGCTGTTTGGGGGAGAAAAAGCCTCGGGCACAGAGATCCCCAGCGAAGTCCCATAAGGCTTGGTGCTGGGTCCTGGGTCCTGTGTTGTTCAATGTATTCATCAGTGAAACTGGGGATAGCAATAAGGGCAAAATGTGCCTATTCGCAGATGACACCAAGCTCTGCAGGAGAATGGACACAGCTGAGGGAATACAGGACCTACAGGACAATCTGGAAAAGCTGGGGAGGTGGTGCAGGATCTAACAGCTTGACTTCCATGCCAAGAAATGCAAAGTTATGCACATTAGAGCCAAGAATTCCAGGATGGAGTACTACCTGGGTGGAGTCCGGGTACCTGCATCAGAGAAGGACATGGGAATGATGATCACTTGTGACCTGAAGCACTCCACACAGTGCAAGAAAGCAGCAACAAGGGCAAACAAGATGCTGGGATGCATAGCTAGGGGGGGATCAGAGGAGAACAGCAAGAGGAAGGAGCTGCTGTTAGAACTTTACTGGGACTATATTGTCCTCCATCCCTCCCCTCCACCCATAGCCAGTTCTACATTTATAGGCACAGGATTTGACTGACAACAGGAACTTCCCGTTTGGGAGCAGGAAGGAAGTGATCACAGAGGCACAAAAGACTCACCATCGTAAAAGGAAAAGAGTAGCTCTCTACCCACCCCCCACCCCCAAACTGCTGGAGGTCTGACTCAGAGCAAGTAAGGAGAAGACTACTGAGGAATATAGGAACTTACTGTCCCAGAACAGTAAGATCAGGAGCTTTAAGGGCACAGAGGTAGTAAGAAAGTAGGGAGAAAAAAAACTGATAAAAAAATAAGAGAGAGAGAGAGAAGAATAAGTATACAAAAACAGTTAAGGGGCTTCAAATAAGACATGATGGGAGTGGGGCAGTGGCTGTGGAGCAGCAGTCTTCCGGGAGACGTTCTGGAGGATGCGGTGTTGTCCCATCTGCAAGCAACTCTCAGTGCTGAAGGAAGACGTTGCTCATCCCCAGGATGAGTTTGCCAGGATTTGGGGGACTTCCTTTCCAACCCAAGGACCCCCAGGGCCACTACTGCTGCCTCAGAGGTTGCCAAGAAAGAGGAGCGGTTGGACCACAGTGGGCCCAGGAAGGGTGAGGGTGGTGGAACAGAGGCGCATCCCTCCAGTTGTACCTCTCCACAATTCATATGCCATTCTGGCAGTGTGTGGTTCCTCTATGGAGGCACCCGCAGTGGAGACCAAGGAGGATGCTGGGAATCTCCACAAAGGAGACCCACAGGAAGGTGGGATGGGACCCCACAGGGAAAGGAAACAATTCCTGGTGGGGAACTCCATTGTTAGGAGGGTAGAACTGGGGAGGGAGGGAGGTAAGGTGTCTGCCTGGCACCATGGCTGGGAGAGACAGAGAGTGAATCCTCAGATCGAGGGAGCAGCTGCACAGAGGAGGGATCTGGATGTCATTGTCCACCTAGGGACAAATGACCTGGCTGGGAAAGCAATTAAAGCAGTGCTGGAGGAGTTTGTGGAGTTGGGGAGGGACCTTAGACAAGAAGCATGCATGATAACCTTTTCGATTTTGGTTTCATTGGGGACTGGGGGTCCACCTGGAGGGATGCAGGCTTATACTTGTACGATCGTCTGCATCTGCCCAGGAGGGGAACCAGGATCCTAGGTGATAGGTTTAAATGCTTCACTGGCAAGCATTTAAACTAGCCAAGGGGGGAGGCACTGAGAAAAGAGAAGGGAAATCCTAGCCCCCCCTTCAAAATCAGGGTAGTTAGTGAGGTAACCACCAAGACAGAGAAGTCGATAGGGAGAAAGGCAAGGGTAAATGGAGAAAAAGAAAGGCAGTAAGGACAGGGGTGGGGCAAAAAGGGATAGGGCCATCAAAAAATGGAGGGTAATGAGTACCAATGCCCGCAGTCTAGGTAACAAGCTCCCTGAGCTGGTGGCCTAGATGGAAGAAGGATGCCTGGATATCGTGACACTCACAGAAACATGGTACACAGAAAACCATGACTAGGATGTCAACATACCAGGGCACATAATCTACAGGAGGGACAGGGAAAGGATCAAAGCAATGGAACTAAAGGGTAAACAGGGAGAAGAGAAGGCACTGTGGGTCACCCTGGAGACAGGAAATGGCACCACAATCTGCACAGGGATTGTATACAGACCTCCCATCTCGGTGGGGGGGGGGGGTACTGGACAAGGAAATGACAGAAGGCATCCTTAGGATCGCAGAGAAAAGGGAGACATTGCTGATGGGGGAACCTGAATATGCCAGATGTTAACTGGAGCACCTTTGCTGCAGCCACATCCAACAGCAGGGCCATTCTCAATGTCCTACAGGGGGCATGCCTCAGAAAGCAAGTACTGGGACCCACTCGGGGGAGGGCAATCTTAGACCTGGTACTCTCAAATGGGGACGGAGAGAGGATCTCAGATCTGGAAGTGGGTAGCCATCTGGGAACAAGTGACCACCAAACAGTGTGGTTCACAATAAACTCAGCTATAGAGTCAAGCCATACAAAGGTGAAGGTACTGGACTTCAGGAGGGCTGATTCTGTCAAAATGGGAGAGTGCCTCAGAAAAGCACTAGCAAACAGGCAAGGAGGAGGGGTGGAGCAACAATGGGGAAACATTAAAACTGCCATCGCAGAGGCAACAGCCTTTGTGTGAAGCAAATCAAAAAGAAAGAAAAAAACACTATGGTTCTCAAAAGAGGTGGCGGGGAAGGTTAGGGAGAAAAAAATAGCATTCAGGAAGTATAAGGAAACACAGAAGGAGCAGGACAGAGAACTGCACCAGGTAAAGCAGAAGGAAGCGGGGAAGGCAGTAAGAATAGCAAAGGCCCAAACCAAGGAAAAGATAGACAACTTGGATAAGAAGGGGAATAAAACCTTTTATAGGTACATTAGGAGTGAAGAAAGACAAAGGAGGGATACAGAGGCTGAATAAAGAGGAGGGCAGGTGGGCAGAGAGGGACAGTGAAAAAGCAGGGATGCTGAACGAATACTTCTGCTTAGTATTCACAAAGGAAGAGGAGAGGGAGATACCTAAACTAAACTGAAATACTCTGGATGGGCGCGCACAATACCAGTCCATTCACAGAAGAAAGAGTTCTCAAAGAACTCTTAAAACTGAAGGTGGACAAAGCAATGGGGCCTGATGGGATTCACCCCAGAATTCTAAAAGAACTAAGGGGAGAACTAGTAACACCATTACTCAGTTTACTCAGTACGCAAGGTAGAAAAAGGCACCAGGCCCATCGAGCCCACCTTCCCACTCTTCTGGGCTATGTTGTACTTAATCCCATAACAAATCTATCCAGTCTATTTTTAAACTGAAGCTGATTTTCTGAATCAACAATGCTTTGTGGTAAACTGTTCCACAGTGTGGCAGTTCTAAAATAGTTTTGCCTTGTGTTCGTATTAGCCCTCTGGACTAATTGTTTAGTATTGCATCTTAGATTACCCGGTTTGTGCGCATATGATATATTGCACTCCAGCATTAAATCATCATCTTAGTATGTTAAATATAATATCATATCATCCCTTTGTCTTCTTGTCATTAGATCAAAGAGCTGTAGTTTTTCCAGTCTATCCTCATACAGTAAGACAGATGACTTATTCTGTTAATCAATTTAGTAGTTTTTCTTTGTACACTTTTTATAATCTTTTTATCCTTAACAAGAAAGGGATCCCAGAAGGAAGAGGCATAGTCCAGATGGGGCTTGATGTAAGATTTACATAAAAGTAAGATACACCATTCATGTCTGGATGTGAAGGCTCTTCTATAAATCTCATTTTTATTGAAATTTTTCAATATATATTGACATACACACATACAAACAAACATTGACAGGTCTGTGGGAGTACAGATAATTGATTTGTGATTGACAAGATAGACATCAGTTAAAGCTCAAATCTGTTATAAGAATACTGCCTGTATTATTATAGCATAACTTTAATTCATCTTTGCAGTCCCTCCTGGGTCTGTAGTGCGCATTCCATAATGGTCGAAAGTCTCATCCACCCGGATAATTTCTGGTTCCCCTTCGCTTATTTCTAGCCTGAGCGAGCTAACTTGGGAGTATTTAACTGTACTGCTCACCAGGTCATCCCTGTGGGGCCCCATCATTTCAACGAGAGTCTTGAGGCCTTTGGACATGAATTCTGTACCCCTTCCAGTCTATCCCGATTGTACCCTGGAGGCCCGATTCCCATCCCCCATTTCTTACCTTTTCCCTTCCAGTCTAAGAGCTTGACCTTATTTGATTAGGGCTTACAAATTCCTGCTGTTCTTTAGAGGCCCCTTCTCATGGTACAAAGGTAAGATCATGCACCATAAAGTATAACTGCCATCGGGACCACCTGTCTGCGAATTTCTCTTTCATCTCATTCAGCCCGTGGGTGATTTTCTCTAGCTGATAGATCTGTTTGGTTATGCCCCACCAGTCTTGTATCGTAGGAATGTTGTCTGTCAGCCATTTCTTAGTGACTGTTTTTTTGGCTGCTGTTATCAGTAGATGTAAAAGATATTTAGAGTTTGGGTTCTTATATTCCTGTGGGGTGTCTAGAAAAAGGTACATTTCCCTAGTCAGTTGTAGTTGGGGGCCAAATAGCTCTCTCAAGTGATCCTGTAGTTGTTTCAGAAAGGGTTTGAGGGCCTCACATGACCACATAATGTGTGTGTGTGTAGCTTTAGTCTCTCCGCAGAGTCTCCAACACACTGCTGAGGCTGATGGGGAGTAGTGACTAGTTACAGCTGGCATTCTGAAGTATCTTGTTAGATTCTTCCATGCAAATTCCCGCCACTGATGGGAACTCGTGACTCGGGAGGCGTACCCGCAAGCTCTTCGCCATTCTTCTTGTGTGAAGGGGGATCCAAGTTCCCCCTGCCACTGGACACATATACTCTCCGTATGTATCGCTCCTTGAGTGTTTAAAGCTTTGTAGTAAAGGGAAAGAAGACGTGATCTCCCTGTACCAGTATTTAGTTGGAGTTGAACCTCCAACAGCGCGGGGTAATTCTCCGGGTTATGGGATACGTCTGGGAGTTCTCGACTATAGTGTCTTAGTTGCAGAAACCTGTAAAAGTCCCTGTTCGGTATATTAAATTGTCTCTGTATTTCATTAAAGGGCCACAGCTCTCCATGAGACATTATCTGTGGGAGATATCTCAGCCCATATCTCTCCCATGTCTGGAAGCCATGGTCCAATCTATTTGGGAGGAAGTCACTTAGATTTGATATTGGGCAAATCAAAGCCAAGAACGGGGCCAGGGACTGAGTTCTTTTTATTGACTGCCATATCCTGCAGCATGCTCTCAGCCAGGAGTCCGATGTGGACCGATGGCCTAGCCTCGGGCAGGTACTATATATGTTCTGAAAGTAATCTTTGTCTGGCATGAGGGCTTGTTCTACTTGTAACCAGTGTGGCTCGCCTATCTTATTTTGTCTTGCCATTATGCGAGTCATCATTGCCGCTTGATAGTATAATTGTAGATCAGGTAATGCAAGCCCTCCTTCACCACGAGGGAGGGTAAGTATCTTCATATGTACTCGGGGTCTTCTGCCCGACCAAATAAATTTAGAAATAAGGCGGTTCCATTCCCCAAAGGTTTTCTTTGCAATGAATATTGGACATTCTGGAATAAGTACAAGGCCCTTGGTAGAGTAACCATTCTTATTAGCTCTATCCTACGGCTCAGGGTGAGAGGCAGTGCGGTCCATGTCCCTAAGTCTGTTTTGAGTTGTGCTGTAAAAGGCTCATAGTTATTTTTTATTAGATTCCAGTTGCATGGGAAGATGGAATTGATATACGTCAAGGGTGAGTAGTGGAACGTAAGAAGTTCCGTTTTTATTAAATTCAGTTTGTAACCGGAAACCAGACTAAATTGGTCCAGAAGCAGCTTTATAACTGGTAGTGATTGCTCCGGGTCTGAGAGATATAATAAGACATCGTCGGCGTATAACGCTATCTGACTCTGTGTCTCCCATATTCACTCCCCTGATGTTTTCAGCTTCCCTAATGTATTGGGCTGGGGTTCAATAATCGCCGCAAATAAAAGGCGACAGCGGACAGCCCTGCCTGGTCCCCCGCATAAGAGGAAAGTATTTAGAGTGATGGCCTCCCACTTTGACGCATGCCTGAGGGGTCGAATAGATATTTTGTAGGGGCCCCAATTAGGGTTCCAGGGATCCCCAGTTTCTCTAGGACCTTGTATAAAAGGGCCATGCTACTCTATCAAAACACTTTTTCAGCGTCGAGGCTGATGAGGACAGCCAGACTATCGTCCATTCGCATCCTATGTGTGATGTGTAATGTTCGCTTAATGTTGTCCATTGTGGATCGCTTTCTGACAAGGCCTGTCTGGTCTTGATCTATCAATTGAGGCATTATATTATTCAGGCATTGTGCTAGTATATGCATGAACATCTTGTAGTCCGTATTAAGCACTGAGATGGGCCTATATGAGCCACAAAGCTGAGGGTTTTTCCCAGGTTTCAGGATTACGGAAATTGTTGCGAATGACCATGACGGAGGAGGGGGTTCCCCCTCGAGGATAGAGTTGCATAGGGTCAGGAGTTGAGTAGATATTTGCTGCCTCATGGCCCCATAGAACTCATTCCCATACCCGTCTGGACCTGGGGATTTTAGAGATTTTGCAGTGGAAATCGCATTTGCTATCTCCTGCTCAGTTATATTGGAGGTCAGGGCTTCACCTTGGTTCATATTAAGCCGAGGTAGTGTTATCCCCCTAAGGTACTCCGTGATTTGGTGCTCTGTGGGTGAGCTCTCTGGAGTATAGAGATCGATGTAGTATTTTGCAAATGCCTCTGTTATCTCGTGCAATTTAGTTAGGGGCTGACCTCCTATGGGGTGTTTAAGCGAAGTAATCGTTGATGCCTTCCTTTGCCATCGAACCTGGTATGCCAACAGTCTCGTGGCACGAGGCCCCACCTCATAGTGTCTCTGTCTCAAGAACGTTAACGCAATTTCAGTCTGCTGTAGTGCCAGACGATCGATCTCCGCCTTAACTTCCTGAAGCCGGGGCAGCACCGTAGCATCTCCCATCTTACGCGCCATTTGAAGAAAATGCAGGTTCTCCTCTAGGGTAGTTCTGCGTTCCCTTCTTTGCCGGTTCAACTCAGCAGTGTGTTGTATGATATGGCCCCTTAGGACAGCTTTTATAGTGTCCCAATGTGTGGCAGGTGTAGTGTCTGCAGGGGGATTGAGTTCTTGTATCTCGGCTAGTTTGTCCGAAATGAACTCTCTAAACTTTTCAGAGCGTAAGTAGTAGGGGTTAAGTCTCCACTGCGTATTCTTGGGTTGAAGCCCCATTTCCCATGTCGTACATACAGGTGCATGGTCCGACAGGGAGACGTCACATATTTGAGCATCCCCCAGTCGGTCCAGACATTCAGTCTGTGTATAAGTTTGATCTAAGCGGGAATATGACTGATGTACCGCCGAATAATGTGTGTAATTCCTAGTTCGGGGATGCAAGTGTCTCCAGACATCCGTCCATCCTACCTCTTTAGTGAATCTCCTAAAGAACTTTTGTGCTGGTGTTTGCTTAGCGGTTCTAAGGTTAGTGGAGTCCAATGAAGCATTTTGTGTCAGATTAAAGTCCCTTGCGAGAAGGAGTTTGCACTTTGTGTTCTGCAATATTTTGTCTAACAGTGTTTTCAGCTGCGGAACAGGCGTGGCCGGAGGGAAGTAGGCATTCGCTAGGGTAACCTGCACTCCATTTAGGGTACCCTGTACCATTACCAACCTGCCCTCTGCATCCCTCATGGTGCGTTGGTGTTGAAATGGGGTGCCTGCTGGTACAATTATCGCTACTCTCCTTCGCCTTCCCGATCTGCTAGATGAACTATACAGGTTTCCCCTGCTGAGTTTGGCAAGCTTGAGGTGTTCCTCAGGATTCAAGTGTGTTTCCTGAAGATATATCAGGTCTGCCTTACTCCTGCGGAGATATGTCAGGACTCATGACCTCTTAATTGGAGAGGTTATCCCATTTATATTCAGGGATAGTAACTTAACCCGGGTATTAGCCATATTTACTCACAGGTGGTCCCGGCAGCTAGGGAGGTTCTCCCTCTTATCCTCAGCTTGAAAACCATCATTGACCATTAGTTCTGTACCTGTCCTTTCAAACTCATTACAGTCAAACCAGCATGTGAATAAATAACATACTAACAACCATAAAACTAACCTATTATATAGAAAACTGGTACTTCCAACTATGGGGAACTGAATCAGATCCCATGGTATGGAAAAATCCATACCTTGAGGCTTCATCACTCAGCGTGATGCCCCCTGACACTTTAAGTGTCTGTTAGGATAAAGGAAAAATGAGAGTGGTGACACCGAAACATTGGTGTGTCGCATCCACCTCATGTACACCGTGTATTGTAACGATGAGTTAAGTATATTTTATACTGTCAAATAAGCCTGCCTGATCCCCTTTGTCCATTCTGTTCAACATTTATAAGCCCCTCTTAACTCTACCTGTTAGACAGGAGGACTGTCTATGAGGGCTGTAGGCTCTAAAGGCCGTGTGCAGGCGTCCCTCCCCACTGCTCTCCCCTTCCATCCAACCCATCTGTTCAGCCCGATCCCTATGCCAAAGCTGAGGAGTCTGAAGGCGTCATCTCCCATGGCGCGCCACTCCTACCCCTCCATGACCCCTCTCATGAGGAAGGACTGAGGTGGGCACGGTGTCTCCAAGCCTCCTGCCTACACTCTCCCAGGGCCCATCATCCAGCGGGAGGACCTCAATTCTACTAGAGTGATCGTTGCCCCTACATTTAATGCTGGGATCTCCCTGCACCTTGCCCAGTCCCCCCCAGACAGCCCCAACCGAAACACCCCTAGACCACACACCCCTTGCTTATCCTCCGTCACCACTATGCGTGCAGGTTCTCTGGGAGTTGCCGTCTGCCTTACAGATCGAAAGTTCATTGGCTCTCGGTCCCTCTCCTCACTCCATTCCCCTTAGTCCAATCCGGTTGGGGCCTTGAAACACCCCTGACCCCCCGCCTATTACCTTCACGCTTACCTGAGATACCCATTGTAGAGTTAAAGCTTCAGGCGCTTTCCTTTCCTGTCATTACCGCCACGATGGGCGCGAGTGGCCTGGAGCCCCCCCCAATCACTGTCCGTCCTGCTAACCCCCTATTTCCTCTCTTCCCCGCCATTATCCCATCTGTTCAAGGAGCTAATATATTAAAAGCTATCTAACAGACTTCTCCAAACCCTACCAACTTAGTAGTTGCAGAATGAATGTTGCTGTTTAAACAGTTTGTACATTTTCCGCCCCGTCATGGTAATGCAAAACTTATTATGTTTCAAATGAAGTGGTTGCTGAGTCTAGAGCCCTCATGTGCCCAGTGATGCCGCCTGGAGGTGCCATTCGGTCCCCCCCCCCACGCGACAAAGCTGGTCTGGGTAGCCCAAACTACGTACTTACTATGTGGAGTTAACTCTGATGCCATGCCTCTCCCTCTCCTGCTTCAAGTATTCAGGAGGAAATCCGTAAGACTGTTTGAGGTCTGGTACTCATTATATTCTTGAATTGGCTACTTCCAATAGACAGTAGTGGGCAGTTCTCTTGAGTAGTATCACGAGAGTTTGAGAGAGCACCGGCGGGCCGGAAATGGGGCGGATGGATGACGGCCACTGACTCCTGCATGCCTCTTCATACCTAAACGGCCTGAAAGTCTCCACACCCCCCACTCCCCGTGCCTCCCCGCCAGGTGCAACCTCCCAAATCCACACCGGTAACTTAATAGGAAGGGCAGACGGCCCCCTAGGATGGCGGGAACATCGTGTCGAGGGAAAGGCAGGCAATTCTCCTGGTGGGTTAGCAATTTCGCTAAAACCAAGGGTAAAAAGGGGAAGGAGGGGGAGAGAGGAGATGACTGAGAGGTGCAGTTCCCGCCAAAACTTTGTCCACTTATGGGTCAACCTCCTCTCCCTCGATCCCCAACATCCCCGCCCCTACCGCAAGGGCAACAAACAGCCCCTCCATATTGCAGTCAGCCCTATACGACTAGAGCACAGTATCACTGAAGGAGAGACATGGCAGGTCAAGTCGAGCACATACAATACAACAGCACATTTTAAACATAGAAACATAGACTTTGACGGCAGATAAGGACCGCTAGGCCCATCTAGTCTGCCCATTTCCCTACCTACAGGATAGGCCGCAGATTCTAGTTAACCAACAGCCTTTATCTTCCTGCCCCCCACAAGAATTGCCTTATGTCTGTCCCATGCATTCTTGAATTCTCCCACAGTTTTAGACCCTACAACTTCCTCAGGAAGGCTGTTCCATGCATCCACTACCCTCTCTGTGAAATAATACTTCCTCACATTGCCCCTGAACGCCCTCCTATCTTTAAATTGTGTCCCTTGTTCTTGCAAGTCTCTTTTTCTGAAGATGCTACCCTCTTGGACTTTGTTGATTCCCTTGAGGTACTTGAAAGTTTCTATCATGTCCCCTCTCCCTTCTTTCCTCAAGGGTATACATATTAAGCTCCTTTAGTCACTCCTCATACGGCTTCTCTTGCAGACCCTGCACCATTTTAGTTGCCCTCCTCTGGACTGCCTCTATCCTGTCTATGTCCTTGCGGAGATGGGGTCTCCAGAACTGGACGCAGTATTCCAGATGGGGTCTCACCAACTGTCTGTACAGAAGGATAACAACTTTCCTGTTTTCTGCTGCTGATGCCTCTCCCTATACATCCCAGTATACCCCCAGCCCTCCCTACTGCCTTCTCACATTGCTTGCTAACCTTAAGGTCATCTGATATGATTACCCCCAGGTCCCTTTCCTGTTTTGTTGTTACTAGCTCCCCACCCATTGTGTATTCTTCCCCTGGGTTCTTGTTTCCCAGGTGCATTATTTTGCACTTTTTTGCATTGAATCCTAGCTGCCATACATCTGACCATTCCTCCAATCTTGCTAAGTCCCTTTTCATCCTTTCCACGCCTCCGTATATCAACCCTGTTGCAGATCTTTGTGTCATCTGCAAAAAGGCGTACTTTTCCTTCCAGTCCCTCTGCAATGTCACTGATGAAAACATTAAAAAGGACTGGACCGAATACTGAACCCTGCAGTACCCCACTAGTAACCGCCCTTTCTTCAGAGTGGACTCCATTTACAATTACCTTCTGTGTCCTGTTGTCCAGCCAATGTTTTACCCAGGCTACCACCCTGGGACCCACTCCCAGGCTGGTTAATTTGATTAATTTGGTTAAACAACTCTAGTCAGCGCATTGCAACCAACCTAATCTATATCTCCGTTCTTTGATGCTAAAGGCAGAAAGGAAACATTGGGGGGGGGGGGACTGCCAACTCTCCTCGGCTCAGCTCCCCAGAGAGTACCCCGAGTTAACAATCCCTTCCCCTCCCTCTACACATCTAGGATCCCAATCCAGAACATAGGCAGCGTATGAATGGTAGAGCTCAGGCCTAATCTGTACACCACCTAAAAGCTGCCCACCATTCCTCTCCCCGTCTCTGAGGCCCAAGTACATCTCTTTCCTGGCCTACTCCCCAGTTTAGGGATAGAAACCCTCATTGTTCCGACCAGGGCTTGATGTAGCCTAGAAAGCCCCCCCCCCCCTTCCATTCAAGCCATACTCCAGCGCTGTAATTATGCGGGTTGCTTTTATGGACCAGTCCCCTTGCCATCTCCCACTTTCCATGGATTAATTCAGCTCAGGAGTCGCCAGGGGCATCCCAGCGCCCCCGATCTCACCCCTCTTCCCTTCCCCCCATCTATGATATATATTAATTTGCAGAGTGATCATCAGTCAGGAAAGGTCTCTCCCTCCTCATTTCCCTCCCTCAAAACCCCAAATCAAAGAAGATCAGAGTGCACCTAAGCGTTCATTTAGCCCAGTGTCTCTTCCCCATGTATGATTCCGCTGCTAGTGAGTCTACTTGCGGTTTTCATTCCTCCGCTCCCTGCTGTTCCGTTCTGCTCAATCCCGAGGCGGACTGCTTGTTCAGGGCTGCTACTATGTTCTGGATCACCTCGGCTCCCTGACGCCGCCTGGCCTCTCACTGTCCGTTGTTCCACGCTTTCGGAGCTAGTTTGGAAGCAATGAAGGCTCCGGGATTAGATCGCTGTGGTTGTACGTCAAATCCTCGCTTTCGCAGCTCCTGTGCCGCGACGGTCGAGTTGTCGAAGGTCAACGGGCCATCTTCGAAGAATACGGTGAGCCTCACTGGGTATGGGGTCCTAAAGCGGGTACCTTTCAACTTAAGGGCTCTCATCAGGGGGATGAAGGCTTTACGTCTAGCCATAATCTCCGGGGAGTAATCATTCTCAAAATAGAGCCTGCTTCCTGCCAACATAACCGCTCCAGCTTTCCATGCGGTATGCAACACGGATTCTTTATCCTGAAATCTCAGGAAGCGTACTAGCACTGTTCTGGGCCGTGCGCCCGGTGGAGGCCTCGAGTACGGTGGGCCCTTTCTAGTTCAAGCGTCACAGTATTTGGGAGCGGCAGCAGCTCTCTTAAGGTTTTTTGGAGAAACTCTCGCATTTCAACTCCCTCAGCCCCCTCCGGGATTCCCGAGATTCGCACATTATTTCTTCTATTTCTGCGTCTTCTGCTCTATTTTGTAGGGCTTTGATTGTGCTGTGCATTTGTATTATGGCTCTTTCAGTCTCCGTGACTCGGCTATCCGTTTCCTGAGCCTGCGATTCTACTTCTTCCTGCTGCTTCTCGAGTTTGTTCAAATCTGTTCGTAGGGCGGTTGTTGTTGACCTGATTTCTTTCCGAAAGTCTCTCAGCTCAGTTAACATCAGGGACATCTGTCTTTGCAGAATCGTGAGAGGGATTTGGCTGCCCTCCGTAACGTCTCGAGAGGAGCCATATGAGGCCTGTGAACCTTCGCTCTCCGATCCATCTTCTTGCAATCGTTCGACATCAGGTGGATCTGCAGCTCTGTTCTTCACTCGATCGTTCTTTTTAGGCATATTCAACCTCCCGCTGACCTTTTCCCGGCTTTTTGACTTTATTTGGGAGGAATTAGGAGGTTTATAAGGTGGCTCACGATGGAGCTCTCTGATTCAAGCTGCTAACCAGGGCATGACGTCACCGAAAGTCGTGAAGGCTCTTCTAATAGATGAAAAGATTCTATTTGCAGTTTGAGCTGCCTGTCTACAATGATCACTTGCAAAGAGTGTTTATTAAAACACCCAAATCCCTTTCCGTTTCGTCATGCTTTAGCAGGTTACCATTTAGAAAATACTGGGTGTGGGGGATTATTGACCCCTAAGTGCATAATAGCACACTTGGTTATATTGAATTCCATTTTCTCCATATTCTAGATGTGGCCTCACCAGTGACCTGTTCATAGGTCAGTACGAGCTCGGGGGATTAGCCCATAATGAACTTGCCACCCTTAGCCTGGGTGGAAATCATATTTACTATCACCCATATGAAGATCAAGCCTTTCTTTAAATAACTGAAAAGTACTACTATATACCACTTCAAAAGGTAGTGAATTCCAGATCAGCACTATTCTCTGAGTAAAGAAATGGTTCCTACTTGTTGTCCTATTAGTGATAGATTTTAACTTTAATTTGAGATCTGGTATTATTCATCTTAAGCTGCCATTCCAAACATATAGATTCAGACAAGGTTATGTCTCTTGAACCTTTATAAATGAAACATAGATCCCATCCCCTCTTAAAGATAGATATTCTAGGAAGTACAGTTTCAAATTTTTTAAATCTATTATATGATAGTGTTCTGCAGTTATAGACATATCTAGTGAATCTCCGTTGTACCTTTTCGACTAATACCTTGTCCTTTATCAAAGTAGGAGCACAAAATGAAGAGCAATAGTCAAGATTTGTTCCGACTAAGCTACAATAAATAGGAATTGGCACTTCTGGTTCCCTTGATTTAATATTTTTCAAGAGGCAAGTAATTAATCTCTGACATTTTTGAGTGGTTTTATTAATATGCTCAGAGAATTAGTTTGTTCGTAACATAAACACCCAAATCCTTTTCAGCGGTTACCTTGCTCAATATAATGTTATCCATAGAATAGTTGATAAACCTATTGTTTTTACCGAAGTGCATTACTTTACATTTTGAAGTATTAAAGATTAGTTTATGTTCTTTTGTCCAACTGGATAAGTTATTCAAATTCTCCTGTAATATAGAGGCAGAAGAATAATCATTCACTATACACCCTAACTTAGCGTCATCAGCATATTTGTTTAACCACACCCCATTCGTTTTATTCATGCTGAAAATGAGGATATTAAACAAAACTGGGCCCAACACCGACCCCTGTGGCACTCCACTTGTAACTATACTCCAGGTTGCCGTAAAACCCCTAATATTAACTTCTTGTTTTCTATTTGTTAACCATATTGAAATCCACCTAACTATATTTTCGTGCAATCCAATATTCATAAGACATTCAATCAAAATGTTATGGGACACTGAATCAAATGCCTTTTCATAGTCCAAAAAGACCACGTCCACAGGAAGTCCCGAATCCAAGGCTGCGCTAATAGGTTCAAAAAAAGCTGATCAAGTGATTTTGACATGATCTACCTGAAACAAAGCCATACTGAGTTATGTCCAACAATCCATTTCTTGCTATATGAATATTTATTTTATGCATTAAAAGTTTTTCCATGACCTTTCCTATACAGGATGTCAAACTAATAGGTCTATAATGCCCCACTTTCTGTTTTGCCCCTCTCTTATGAATGGGGACAACCAAGGCTTCTTTCCATTCATCCATGACATCTCCAGTTTTGATGGATTAAACAAACATTAGGGTCAGGGCGCCAACTATTTCATACGAAATTTCCTTTAAAAAAAGAAAGGGGATACTGTCTGTTCCTGCTGATGGTGAGGATTTAAATGAGTTTATAGCTGAAAAAACTTCAGGAACTAAATTCTTCTAAGCATTCTACTGAAGTATAATCCATACTAATTACTGGCTCCTTGGTTTTGTAAGTACTAGAAAAGTATCTATTAAATTCATTTGCCATAAGCTGTTCGGATATTAAATTATCAATAATGGACCAACTTTGGATGAATTATTTCTCATTGAACTAATATAATTGAAAAACTGTTTTTTTATTATCTTTATTTATTGTTGCTAATTTATACTCCATTTCTTTTTTTGCCTTTCTGATTGCTAGTTTTTGTTTTATTTGCCTTTTGTTTAAACCTTTTCCAAGGGCAGTATGACCTCCTCTCTCCTACTACTGATAGGAACATACAATTTGATGGCAGATAAGGACCGATTGGCCCACCTAGTCTGCCCATTTTCCTACCTAATGGATAAGCTGCAAATCCTAGTTTACCAACAGCCTACTTCCTCCTACCCCCTAGTAGAATTGCCTTATGTCTGGTCCCATGCATTCTTGAATTCCCCCCACTGTTTTTGACCCCACGACCTCCTCAGGAAGGCCGTTCCATGCGCCCACCACTCTCTCCATGAAAAAAATACTTCATGTTGCTCCTGAGCCGTCCTCCCTCTATCTTCAAATTGTGTCCCCTTGTCCTTGCACATCTCTTTCTGAAAGATGCTACCCTCTTGGACTTTGCAGATTCCCTTCAGGTACTTGAACGTCTCTATCATGTCCACCACCACCACCACACACACACTTTCCTCAAGGATGTGTGTGTATGTATATAATTTTTTTCTTTCATAAAAACTTTATTGGACTAACTTACATTTTACATATTCCACATTACAATCACTCCATAAATTTTAACATGTTAAACAATATCACAACACATCTACATACAGTAAGACAGACAGACATCCTGTATTTATACAGGCACCCGATTTTGGCAACATGGTATGCACTCCCGGGCTCATCCACTTAAGAGAGAATTCAGTTCACCCTGTATCTTATATTTGGGGTGGGGGGAGGGGGAGACAGAGAAGAGGCCTACCTCCCATTCATCGGGACCTGGGTATACATATACTTCCCTGCCCTTTTACACTATCAAGGATACTGGTTAATGGTCCTCCCGAAGGATCTGCATTTCACCCAAGGAAAGGGACCCCATGAACTTCTCCCACTCCCTCCAGAACCTTTCTTCCCTGTTTTGTAGCATAAAGGTCAAGCTCTCTCGAGCCAAGATGTGGACAGCCAGGGCTTTCCACTGTGTCACCATCGGGGTAGCGGCTGGCACCCATGTATTTAAAATACACTGCGCCTTGCCAAAACCTGCAGGACCCTCACCCACCTGGGCAGGGGTTCCTAGTCCACAGGTCCAGTAACCTGCATCCCAAATAATAGTGACAGGGGGTCTACCTCCAAACTCCTACCCAGCATTCTGCCAATATCCCTCGCTACATCCCCCCAGAACTGGGCTGGTCTCGGACAGCTCCAGAAATAGTGTATGTATGTTCCTAGATCTCTGTTGCACCTGCCACACATAGGGAAGATTCCTGGGTTAAACCTGTGAACCAGAAGGGGGGGGGCAGTACAGACAGTGCAAGAATTTATAAGCAGACTCCTGGTATTCATTACATATCAAAATTCCCCTGTGCATTTTTAACATATCTTTCTAATTTTCATCCAAGATATCTCTTCCCAAGTCCACCTCCCAGTGACCCCTAACCTTTTGTGTATAATCCAGCAGCAAAGTTCTCCCTAATCTAACCACCCAACCTATCAAGCTCGTCATCTCCTTTTTCGCCATCAGTACCACATGCTCCACTTGGGATATGGGCGACTCCAAGGCTCTCTCTCTGCCTAACCCTTTGATACAGGAACTCACCTGGAGCAATCTATAAAATTGACCCATAGGCAGCGCCAAGCCGCTGCTTATCTCCGCCACAGAGTCCAGCTGGTTCCTAACATAAAAATCTCTAAGACATTTAACTCCACCCTCTTCCCATCTCTTGAACTCCCTATCCTCCAGTCCTGCTAGGAAGACCCGATTCTCTGCCACTGGCAATAGCAGTGTTTCAACCTGTGGGGCCCTCACCAGTTTCTTTATCTTTTCCCATGCCATGAGAACCGATTCCATCAGCAGGTTCCTATTTGCCCCCCCCCCAAATACCTCCTGATCCCCTCCACACACAAGTAGGCAGAGTCTATCCGGGGAGGCTCTCTTCCAAGCCCAACCATCCTGCCACCTCCGGCCAGTGGACCAAGTCACTGATATACCCGACCCGAGTTGCAAAGTGGTATAGTCTGAGGTCAGGGAAGTTCATTCCACCCCCGTCCTTGTCCGCCTGCAGTCTTTAGACTTGCCCAAGGTATTTAACCTTTCCACAGATAATCCGAAAATGCTCTCTCTAACCGTCTATTATCCACTTTATTAGGACCCATTGTTAACACCTGCATCACATACAGGATCCTCAGAGCTTGCCTGTCGGCACAGCGGATGGATTTCTGCTTGCAACGCCAGCGACCTGGGTTCAGGAACAGACTCGGGTCGCTGGAGGGCCGATGGGGAGAGAAGGATGGAGCGTCCAATGGACTGATCTCCTTCTCCAGGGAGGTGAGGATCCCGTCTGCGCTTGACAGACTCTGGCAGAGGCAGGGGCACCGCAGTTACGCCAGCAACAGCACCAAGGCGGGCCTTGGGGCGTCATTACCGCGTCCCTGCCCTCAGTAAAAAAAAAAAATAAACAAATCGGGAAAAATTCCTGTAGTCTGCCGCCTCTGTGAAGCCTGCCTCGGCTTCAATTAACCTTCCAACCAGCTCCCCCAGATAGTCCCACTGATTGCAGCACCTGGCCAGTGCCATGACCCCACCCTCCAAGGGTGGAGTCAGGGGTTTCAGGGGAGAAGCACGGCAGAAGGTGGAAGTCAGAGGCACCGTGACCAGGCGGATAATTGGCGGCAGACAGCAGGGACAGAAAGATAATAATAATAAAAAAAAAAATACAGGATCCTCGGGAGGATATTCTGTTTAATGACACTGATTCTCCCCAACCAAGATATTTGGATCTCCCTCCACCTTCATAAGTCCTCAATTTTTTTTTAATCAGTGGTACAAAGGTCGTCCTATAGATAGAGTTCAGATCTTTACCTACATGGACTTCCCAATATTTGCAAGAGGCTGTTACACCTTCAGGCCCCAAGTGCCCCCCCCCCCGGCATCATCCTCAGGCTTTCCCCAGACAGCCACTTCTGACTTTACAATATTCATTTTATACCCTGAAAAAAAAAAACAGCAAAATTGGGCAACCAAAGCCAACATGGGTGGAACAGATTCCCTTGGGTCCCTGACATACAACGGCAAATCATCTGCATATGTTATTTTATTCTGCGTACCTCCCTTTCCGATCATCTCAATTTTATGGTCCTTCCTTATACAGACTGCCAGAGGCTCAACTGCCAGGGCAAAAGGCAAGAGCAACAAAGGGTACCCCTGTCTTGTTCCTCTCCGCAGGTAAACCTACCCCGTCACCAAACCGTTCACCAAGATACTGTCCGTAGGCACAGCATATAAAGCATGCACCCAGCTAACAAAATCATATCCAACTCCATACTCACTCAACACCTCTCCAGCTGTCAAGCATGTCCAAATCAGTCATACCCTGATTCCATTTCCTTACCCCTCCTGAGTCCAGTCACTGGCCCTGAGAGTGGTCTATAACTGGATGCACAGTAACATCGAATTCCCCCCCCCCAACCAATTATCAAACCCTCGAACTGTTCCTTCACCAGCAGGTCTAGTATGTTTTGATAGAAATGTGGATCAAACTGGGCTGGGGAACAGACACTCGCCAATGCAACTTTTTCCGCAAAGAGGGTGCCCTCCACAAAAAAAAAACTCCCCTTCTTGGGATCTGAAATCACTATATACACCAGTATGGTAGGGTGTTTGCTGATCACAACCGCTGCCCCCCTTTTGTGCGAATTATACAAGGCCGCATAACAGGCCCCCATCCAGCTTCTGATGTTCCTGCTATGTAAGGTGCATTTCTTGCAATAAAGTAATCTGCGTCCCGTTTCCTTAAAGTGGACAATAAAACTCTTCCTTTTTACTGGTGTGGAGAAGCCTCATGTTCCAGGAGACTATTTTCACTGTAGTTCAGCTACCCATACTTTGTCTACCATCTTTCCGTCGTCAGTCTTGAAGTTATCCCCCTATGTGCCAATCTTCTTATAGGCATTCCAGAGCCATTGCCCGTTACACTACAATAGTTGTTCAACGTCCACAGGATGTCAGAATAAAACAATAGCAAAACAACACAAAAAACAGTTTTAACAGTGTTTACTCAGCCCCCACCGAAAAGTACCCATATTGCCCCCTTTCCCTTATTTCCCACTTGGAGTGTAACCACCAGAGTTCTTAACAGTAAAACACTTCCCCCATGGAGAGCACCTGCGCCTCAACACAACCTGGCGCCCTTGCCCCCATCTATCCCCAAAAGGTTGCACCCCTACTATATTGTGGACCTCGGGTCTGAGCCTGAGTCCCCAGCTTTCTGTTATTGTATAATATAGACACCTCGTGTGAAATCCACAGCATTCAGCAACTTTATTATCTGCTTCCATATATGTGAAATGCTCAACTTTAACAAAACAGAAAAGAATTGGTGGCCAGATCTCCAGGGACCACTCTCAGTCTATCACCACCCCCACCCCACCCCACCCCGCTGGTGCCTGGGCCATGCTGCGATCAAAATAGTAAAATCAGAAGACACTCCACCCCTTTCCCATGCAGCAGAAGATGCCTTTTGAAGTACTGGTCCAGGGCCAATGATGTAGCTCAAGATATCCAGACAATCTCAGCATGCAACGCAGCACAAACAAATTTACCCCTTCCCCACGACCCTGGACCCATATGCATGCTCAACAATTTGGAGAAGATTTAGATAGCCCCTGCCCATCCTGAAAACAGGGCGAATGGAGCGCGAGTCCACATCTACATTTTTCTCACGACCCAGGACATGGAAAGCAGGACCGGAGCCCGCAAAGACAAACACATGGGTCCACGAACCCCACCCCCAGGCCTACCCTGCCTCAGAGTCCTCTTCTTTTCAGGTTTCAGTAGGTTGTCTCTCACTCTTCTCTGGGGCACAAGTATTTTCGCACCAGCTGCACACCTTCAAGACGCGGGCCGGCCACCAACACCTCCAGTCACCCTTCTGCTAGACGCTCAGGGGGCAGGGGAACAAACACGAGCAGTCCACGGGAAGTGCGGGGGGAGGGACACAAACATCTCTGCCCCCAAAGTCCAGCCGCATGTACTACTTTGTAAAGAGTCACAACACAACTTGTAAAGTTTCTAACAAGAAACACGTTAGGCGCTACTAGTGCAGTCCTCAAGCAGCTCCTCGGTCACTCTCTCCGACAGGGACCAATTCAGACCACCTTCTTCAGCTCTGCCATGAACCTCTCGACTTTTTCCACTTCCCAAAAGGAATATGCTGCACCCTTCGATTTTATCTACAGGGTGGCCAGATAGATCATAAAGTGCTCTATCTTCAGTACCCAGAGCTGGGTCTTCACCTGATTAAAAGCCTGTCGGCGCCTTAGCAATCGGGTGTAGTAGTCCTGCAGCAGGAACAAACATACCCACTCATAACGTAGTTGAGGCATATTGCGGTACACAGCCAGGACCTTATCTCAGTCCTGATAGTTGTGGAAGCGGAGCATGATCTGTCGGGGCGGCTGCCCTGCCAGCGGTTTGGGAGCAACCGCCCTATGCGCCCTCTCGAGCTTTAACCTGTCCCCCTTCACTTGCAGACCCAGGATCTTTGGAAGCACAACAGCACAAAACTCCATCACCAAGGGTCCCTCGTTCTCGTCTGGGAGCCCTTTAATTCTTAAATTCAGCCTCCTGTAGTAGTTCTCCTGGTAATCCAGGAGATCCTTGATTTCCTCAAGTTGTTTCTCAAGGGCCGCGACCCATCTCGGAAGGGGGTCAACCACATCCTCCAGCTGAGACGCACACTCCTCAGCCTCTGTGAGATGTGCCATCTGTACTTCTGTCTGCTCCACAGTCAACTGCAGTCTGGAGTCTAAGGTGGTTTCTAGCTTGGTCAAACGAGCATCCAGTGCAATCCTGAGCTGTTCTGTAACTTCACGGTTCAAAGATGACATTTCAGCCACAGAGAAATGTTATCCCCTGCCAGGGCCTGGTTGATAGCCCCTTGCTTTCATCCACCTTTACCAGATCCTTTGCCCGATTTACTTGAACTGCCGGTCAAATAGACATCCATTATCGCAGATCTATCGCTTTGCACCAGAAATGTAGTTTAAATCTTTGTAATGCCTAAGATTCCAAGGGATTTTAATGATAAAACTCAGGAGCTCAAAAAAATCGCATCCTCACACCAGCTTGCTCATTAGCACCCCTCCTCACGATACTGTTTTAAACAACACTCAAGGGTGTATATATATTCAGCTCCTTTAGTCTCTCTTCATATGGCTTCTGTTGCAGACCCTGCACCATTTTAGTTGCCCTCCTCTGGACTGCCTCCATCCTGTCTACGTCCTTGCGGAGATGAGGTCTCCAAAACTGCACACAGTACTCCAGAGGGGGGGTCTCATCAACGGTCTGTATAGAGGGATAACAACTTCCTGTTTTCTACTGGTGATGCCTCTCCCAATACATCCCAGTATCCCTCCAGCCTTCCTTACTGCCTTCTCACATTGCTTGCTTACCTTTAGGTCATCGGATATGACTACCACTAGCTCCCTTTCCATTTTTGTTGTTGGTAGTACCCCCCCTCCATTGTGCATTCTTCCCCTGGGTTTCTGTTTCCCAGGTGCATTACTTTGCATTTCTTTGCACTGAATCTAAGCTACCACACTTTTGACCATACCACCAACCTTGCCAAGTCCCATCTCATCCTTTCCACCCCCCCTTGTGCAGATCTGTGTGTCTGCTAAGAGGCATACTTTTCCCTCCAGTCTCTCCGCAATGTCACTTACAGAGACATTAAAAGGACCAGTCCCAGTACTGCACCCAGTGGTACCCCACTAGTAACCCCCCTTTCCTCAGAGTGGACTCAGTTTACGATTACTCTGTGACCTGTTGTCCAATCAATTTTCTACCCAGGCTGGCTAATTTGCTTAATCTTTTCCATGGAACTGTGTCAAATGCCTTATTAAAGTCTAGGTAGACCATGTCCACAGCCCCTCCCTGGTCTACTACTTTGGTCACCCAGTCAAAGAAATCTATTAGATTCATCTGACATGACCTACCCGCTGTGAATCCATGCTGCCTTGGGTCCTATGCCCCGCTGGCCTCTACGTACTCAACAATTCTTTCTTTCAGAAGTGATTCCATCATTTTCCCTACCACTAAAGTCTAACAGGTCTGTAGTTTCCTGCCTTTGCTTTGCTCCCACTTTTGTGAAGGAAAATCAAATCCACCCTCCTTCAGTCCTCAGGTACCACACCATGCTCCCACGATTTGTTAAAAAGGGTAGTCAGTGGTGTCACCAGCTCTCCTCTTAGTTCTTTTAGAATTCTGGGGTGAATCCCATCAGGCCCCATTGCTTTGTCCACCTTCAGTTTCAGGAGATCTTTCAGAACTCTTTCTTCTGTGAATGGACACGTATGAAACCCCCTATCCAGAGTGCTTCTATTGATTACATTCAGTACCTCCCCTTCCTCTTCTTTTTGTGAATACTGAGCAAAAGTATTCATTCAGTATCCCTGCTTTTTCACTGTCACCCTCTGCCCACCCATCCTCCCCTTTATTAAGCCTCACTATCCCTCCCTTGGTCTTTCTTCACTCTATAATGGACCTATAAAAGTTTTTATCCCCCCTTAACTGAGTTGGCCATCTTTTCCTCAGTTTGGGCCTTTGCTATTCTGACTGCCTTCCCCACTTCCTTCTGCTTTTACTGGTACAGTTCTCTGTCCTGCTTCTTCTGTGTTTCCTTATACTTCCTGAATGCTATATTTCTCTCTCCAACCTTCCCCACCACCTCTTTTGAGAACCATAGTGTTTTTCATTCGTTTTGATTTGCTTCACGCAAAGGTTTGTTGCCTCTGTGATGACAGTTTCGATGTTTCCCCACTGTTCCTCCACCCTTCCTTCTTGCCCATTTGCTAGTGCTTTTATGAGGCACCCTCCCATTTTGCCAAAGTCCACCCATGTAAAGTCCAGTACCCTCACTTTTGTGTGGCATGATTCTACAGTTGTGCGTTTATCGTGAACCACACTGTTTGGTGGTCACTTGTTTCCAGATGGCTACCCACTTCTAAATCGGAGATCCTCTCTCCGACCCCATTTGAGAGTATCACGTCCAAGACTGCTCCCTCCTGCATGGGTTCCAACACTAGCTGTCTGAGGCATGCTCCCTATAGGGCGTCTAGAATGACCCTGCTCTTGGATGTGGCTGCAGCAAAGGTGCTCGAATTAGCATCTGGCATATTTCACAAATTTAAATTGGTAAAATATTACCTAAAAGAAAAAGGGAGAACAAATGGTTTGAGCAGGCTTGCATCAAAATGCAGTCCATTCTCATCAAAAGCTTACAAATAAGGTGAAATACCTACCTCCTCATTTAACCCTAAGGGGGATAACTGTGTTCATTTTAACAATACATTTCATCTCTCCGAGAAAGGAAGTTAAAGCCTATTCCCACCCCTTGGAGGGGGGTGTCTTTCTACATGTTCAATGATAGTGAATCTGAAGCAGTCTGTGTTACTGTTATGATCCAGAAAATGTGCACCAATGGCATTATATACATTACCATTGATTACTGCCTGATGTGTGCTTGAATTCTTAACTTGGCAGGTCAGGTGGTTCTACCCACATAATTTGTTTATTTACTGAATACTAGGATTACAAATACCTTTGAACCATAGGTTCTTTTACAAAGGTTCTGCGTCAGCATGACTTAAAATAAAAGAGTGAAAACAAAACATCACAGAATCATACAATAAATAAAGTAGAATACAGCTGATTCAGGTTATATAATAAATGGGGCAAGTAAACCAACATGTGTATATTACAAAAGGTGTTGTACAAATAAGGAACTGATTTACTTCAAAACTTTTTCCATCGTTCATAAAGTATCTGCCAGTACTAACATACTGGCAAATATTACACCTGCCACATCTAAATAGGCCTTTCGATTTCTGTCAGCCAGTTCATACCTGTTCCACTTTCTTTGGTTTCCACAAAGTGGCTATGTGTTAACCCATCTCAAATATCTTTTCCCTATAGAAAAGGTCACTCAGTTTTGCTGCTATTTCATTTTTTAATATCAGATCTGTCAGTAATAGCAGCCAATACAGAGGACTGTGTATGAACAGTCATACATAACAAGGATATTCTTGTATCGAGAGGTTTCCTTGGTAAAAGATGACCACGAGAGCGCAGCTTGAGAGGTACTCTGTTACCAAGAGAACCTCAAGATACAATAATTTCCTTGTTTGTGTATGACGACTCATACACAATCTTTTATAGTGTATGGGCAGTTACAGCATAGAAAATCACACAAACCCAGCAGGAGAAGACAGAATAGACATTTTAACTTTTTTTTTTTTTTTTTAAACGGACAGTGTGCTGCAGATGTTTCTGCAAGTTCAAATAAAAACAAACACACGCACACAAAAAAAAAAAAAACAGCAACTTCCACCGTAACTGGATTGAGGAAAGCACTATGTGGCAGCATTCCAAGTTATGCTGCAGTAATGACATAGCTAGTGCAGCATAACAGCTGTGATGACATAGCTACTGAAGCATAACTCTATTTTAGTTATGGATTTCTATCCATAACAACATTCTACCATACACTATATTTATGAACTAAACCTCCCAACCTGCCAGCCAATGGATTATATTCTGTAACAAAAGTGACTACTTCATTGGGACTATTATTAGCTCCTTTTGGTAAATGTACCCTTTGGGACCATTTTGTTTTCGGTTTCAACACGTCTCTTCTATTGATGTTCTCTATCTTTTCTTTTGCTTCATTTAACATTTGTTCAGAATAACCTCTTTCTCAGCCTGCACTTCAAGCTCTCAGCCAGTGTGGCACACTCAATTTCACTACTGCAGTTTCGCTTTTTTCTACAGTTGAAGAATTAAACCATCTCATTGAGCTAGTGAGAGAAAATTTTTTTGGTATACCTGACAACTTTTGAGTACATCTGGTGGAAACCAGCCATTCTAGCCGGATTTGCTTCTAGAGAATTCAAAAAGTTATTTACTCATTAATCTCCCCCTTTTTGATACTGATATTGGAATTTAGATTTAGAGTTTTGTACTCTGACTACATATTCAGTTTGTGTATTTGTAGGACTGAGTTATTAGGTTACGAAAAAGATTTGGAAAATTCTGCTTACTGATTAACTTAAAATGGCAAATGAATTTGGATGGCCTTTAGCAAGATTGTTTGACCTTCCTCGAATAACTTATCAAATATGCACCAAGAAAACAACTATTTCTGTTCTTATGCTGGTTATTTTCTAATAGGGGAAGAGTAATTTTATTTTCTTTGGGTATTACCAGGGTGCTTTTTATTTTGTATAAACAGAAGCTGTTACAACAGGAATAAGCATTGTGTTCAAACACAATGTAAAATTTAAGTAAACAAAACTTTGGGTGAAACATTTTTAAAATACAGGTTGAACAACAATGCTTAAAAATCTAAGTAAAGTGATGTTTTTGTATTCCTTTTTATGTAAGTTTTTTACTACACTATTTCTACACTGTCATTTTAATAAAATTTTGTATAACTATCACGATATTTGTCAGTTCCTTAGACCCATCCCTAAGGAAGGCCTGCTTGAGGGTTGAAGGACAGGGCTAATGCTTCTAGAGGCATTTTTGATGGAATAAATTTGCACCTTTAAAGTCTGAAAGCGAGTGCTGTTTTCTTCATTTTTTACACTTAAAACCTGTTACTGTACTTGCCCCCACAACCTCAGCTGGAAGGCTGTTCCAGTCATCCACCACCCTCTCCATGAAGAACTTCCTCACGTTACCCCCGAATCTACCTCCCTCCAGCTTCATATTGTAACCCCTGGTCCTAGAGCATCTTTTTTTCTGGATGATACTTTCCTCCTGCACCTTGTTTATGCCCTTGAGATATTTGAATGCCTCGATTATATTAGACCACCTCCTCCCGTCTTTCAGGGGTTACAAGTTTAGTTCCTTAAGCCTCTCCTCATAGGTCTTCCGATGCAAGTCCTGCACCATTTTGGTTTCTCTCCTCTGCACCTTCTTCAATCCGTTCCTGTCCTTTTGAAGATAAGGTCTCCAGAACTGCACACCATACTCAAGGTGAGGCCTCACCAACAAAGTGTACAAGGGAAGTATCACCTCCCTATGCAGTCAAGCATTTGGTTAGCCTTTCCTACTGCCTTCCCACACTGCTTCGCCACCTTCAGGTCATCGGTAATTCCCCTTTCTCTCTCTTGCCTTGTGACCTCTAGTATCTCTCCTCCTAGTGTGTGCTCTGCCTCTGGGTTCCTGTGCCCCAAGTACATAGAGGCCAAACAGCCCTACCCCCCATTCCCAGACCAGCTCCACAGGGAGATCTCACATCATCGCCTCCACTGTGTTACCTGTACAAGGACCCAACAGCGCAGCGCTGCACAATGCGATGACAATAAGTGTTTATTCAATGGTCAGTGAGGTAGTGTACTGGGATGACAGTCCTGTGATTAGCCAAGCCCCAGGGTAGAGAGAAGTATACAATGGAAAGGATCACAGACATGTACACTTCACGGCTGGCCAGCCTAGTGGTGTGGCTCCAAAATCAGATACAAGGGCAACTTCATGTTTTCCCACCCTGGGACCAGACTGGCCTGGGCACATCACCAAGGGTGGCACGTACGTGGGCAGCCTAGGCCATCCCTCTATCGCAGATCACGTGGCTCACCTGATATGTATGCAACCCTGCCCAACTGCCAGTCAGTTAAAAAGGAACATGCAGAATCCCTCAAAGTCAGAAAAATAATGAAAGCTCCCTACAGAGCACCTCTTCTGGCAGTTACAAAATAATCGCCAAGGGGCCTTACCTCTTCTGAGGTTGCAGGCTGAAAAAGTAGACAAATGCCTTGGTAATAGGTAGGGAAGAGATCATATTCAGGGTCCGTGGAGCCAAGAGCATGCACCCCTCCAGATATTGTGATGTAATACTGTGGAGCATGGGGGTGCATTCCAAAGACTTCTATAAGCATTTTTTTTTTCTTTGTAACTGTTTGTTATATTTCAGAGAAGCAGATTTGAACAACTCTAGGCCGTCATTCAACAAACAAGGACACCCATCTCTTATAAACTTTGCAAGGAAGGGTATGTATTGCCAGCCACAGGGAAGGGGAGAGACCCGATGCCAATCCAGTTGGTGGTTGCAATACGTGGCTGTGATTGTCCAGCCAAGCAGGTCTAGGTCAAGTTCAGTGGCTACCTGGTTCTCTAACAGTGGTACCCATGTCTCTACTATAATCTAGCAAGTGTGACTGATGGCAAAGCAATGCCAGGCATTTTTATTTATATACTGTCCTATGCCTAGGGCTCAGCGTGCTTCACAAAAGACAGCACACAACAGCATTACATTTATTGGATTTTTTCCCCCCACTCTATTTTAATCACCCCCAGCTCTGGAACTCTCTCAGGCCTCTTCTCTCACCATCTCGCTCTACTGCCCGCCGTGTTCCCCGCAATGTTCAAGGATGTTACCAATCCTCCCCGGGCCTGGGCAGCTAACGACCCGGGGAGACTGAAGCGGCAGAGGCAGAGAACCAGCGCTGGGTGTGTGGCGGTGGCACTGGAAAGGCCATCTCCTAGACAAGTTGGGAGGGTTTTTTTCTTGTGTAGTCCCCGGAAAGCCCTCCTCCCACCCTCACCCCAGTGCGTGGTGCACTCCTGATGCTGCGGCGCACGGCAACCCTGCCTGCGTCAGCCACATGGTGTACGTGCAGTCCAGCACTTCTGCAGCACCCCCAGTCTCCACCGGGGGTCGCTGGAGCACCGGACAGTCCCATGCTCTTCCCTGGAGAGGAGAGCAGCCAGTGGGCGCTCAATCCTCTCCCTCCCCTGCCGATCCCCGGCGCCCGAGCTCGCTCCCAAACTTGGGTCGCTGACGTGGCACAAGGTGTGGCATCCAGTGCCTCACTCAGAGCCCTGGGCCTACTATACATTTATTGGATTTTATTAACCAGGTTGGCTCGCTGAGACTTGCATCCCTTTACCAGGAGTGACCCAGGATAAGGTATATAGTTTATGGCATATTTTCACACTGGTACAGTATTGTGTACAACTCTTTTTTTTTTTTTTTGTTTTACACTTTGGTGGTACAACCCACTAAGCACATGTGTCTGTTTTCAGGGTTAATCCAGGAGCACTGGGGAGGTTAAGTGACTTGCTCAGCATCACACAGTATGCAAGTGGAGATCATGGGAATCAAACCCAGGTCTGCTGGATGTATCATGTTCATTCACAGCTCATTACTCTATCCTCTAGGCTATACTGCCATCCCCAATTGAATGACACTGAAGACATAGGGACAATGGTAGTGACAGGTACATCAACGAGGACCAACAAATTCTATATACAGAGTGATGACACAAAGTACATTTATGTTACGTTACATCAAATCAAGGGATTATTCATGGCCAACTGAGGGAAGTAAGCACCTTATCCCCAATAAGGCACTGCAGAGGCAGAGATGGACTCAGCAGAAGTAGGATCAGTTATGCTTAGGAGCTGGGCATCCTTTGAGTAGCCCCTTGAAGGCCTGTCTTTCCTGGATAGTGACAGGAAGTTCATTCCACAATAAGGGTGCTTTGTGCAAAAAAGATCATTGACCAAATGTGGTTAGAGTCCCTGGAACCTTGAGGAGGGGTTACGAGGAGAAGGGAAGATGCCTTCTGGAGGGCTTCCAGACCAGTGAATCTCTGAGACTGGAAGACAGTTCATTGATGTCTTAGAGGCCAGGCAGAGGGCTGAGTGGTAGAGACGCTTTAAGATTGGGCCAATGTAGAAAGGAGAGGACACTACAAAGGTGCTCTCAATTTCCTGCCCCAGATACAAGCCTACTGATTTTGTGATACGTAGCTTTAAAATTTAATAAACACTGCACCTTTCAGAGAAGAGAGGACTGGGGCCCATACAGTAGTGAGTTACATCAAACATTACAACAGTATAAATACATAAAAACAAAACAAAAAATGCTGAAGTATTGATGTTGAATCAGTCAGTAATACCAAAGAAACAATATTTTAGGCCCTTTCTGAACTCCTTACATGGAAGGGCAGGGAATTCCAAATATGCGGGGACACCACCAATTCAGCCCCTTCTCTGGACAACTTCAGGCATGATCTCAGCATGACAGAGGTCTCTCAGTGGAGCAGAGTGAGCATCTGGCAGCATAACAGGCCAAATGGTCTTAAACGCAGACAAAACCCAACGTGTGTGAGTCTTTGTCACTAACAGAACAAGCTGGATACTCCTTACAGTGATTATTTATTTATTTATTTTTTTTAATGTTTTTGTTACTAGAAATTTAGTTTAAATACCGTTGCAATTTCTAGACCATATGCTGCTCAAACTCAGCAGCTTGTTACTATTACTCATATTACTGGTTCATACTATCCCACACCGTAGCTGGGGTCTGCTCCTACTGTAACCCAAGGATTGCCTAATGCTATTCTCAGCATGGCTTGTTACCTGAATATTAAACAGCAAACATTAAATGTTCATGGCCTTGGCAGTTCAGTGAAGAGAGCTGACCATTTCCCTGACATGTGCGTGGAGCTACAATACAGCATTCCTCCAGGAATTACACCTTTCCCCCAAATGATATGAACTGCAAATCACGTGGGTGGGTAAAGCCTTTCAAAGTATTGAAAGGAGTGATTTTTTTTTTTTTTTGGTGCACTGAGGTGTCCCTTCTCTTTCTCTCACCAGGATTATCAGAAACCTGGAAGGACATTACATTATCATAGAAAGGGTTCTCCAAGGAAAAGTTGTGGTTTTGTGCAGTGCTTAACGTGCCCAATGACCAAGACGCCACCATTTTTAACAATCTGGGTACCAGACCAAGGTCTGTAGAAGTGTTACCCTACTAGGGGGAGCTCTCAATATAATCCTTAATAATGTACTAGAGGGAAGCACGACTAGACCCTCCCCCCATCTAGGACAGCTCAAACCATGCAAGAGACCTTTGCAGACTTGGGCAGCACCAACATCTTGAGAAGCCTGCACCACCTAGTCAGGGAGTTCACATTCTTTGCCTCAGAACACAGCTCATATAGCCAGATCAACTAAATCTGGATATCACCAAGCCTAGTCTTCCCCTCACTCAAGGTGCCAGTACTGGTAACATCCTCCTTTCTGGCCACACCCCTGGCATGGGGCAAACCTCTCCCCTACATACAATTAACAGAACATCACCACAACCCTACTACAGAACCCTAACTTTGTAGAATGGCTACGTTAAGGAAATTACTTCATCTTTCCTTGAAAACAGCCCTAGCTATCACAGGATGCTATGAAGGCAGTCCTCAGAGGTCACATCATTTACTGTTCTAGGACCCAATAGAAGACTTTCCCAACTGGAGGCAAAATTATGCAAAGTAGAACTGCAACAGTGAATTTCTAGACTAGCTCAGAGAACCTAACTCAAAGAATACATTGAAAACAGGGATAGAGCATAAACTTCTGGAAAATAGGGAATACTCTTTTCAGACTGAAAGAAAGTTACTGGTGGGGGGGGGGGGAGAGACACCTTGGGAAGCTACTGGTCTGTAGAGTCAGAACCCTGAAGGCAGTACCACAGTAATGATATAAGGAATGGACAGCAACGTGGCAATTACACTGACTGACACCAGCAGTTTGTAACCTGTTACAAAGCCTTATACTCTGCAGCACCCACTCAGAAACACCATGGGATCCCTTTTTTCTTCTGTTTTACCCTTTTTTTTCCCCCCCGAATTTGTTTATATCTCCGGTGGACTGGAACTCTCTGGGGCAGTCCACTCACGCTGCTGCTCCACCGCCCACTGTGACCGTCCGCCTCCTCAAAGTCGTTAGAGCTCCCCGTGGGCCACCAGGTCCAAACCCGCGAGGAGATCAAGGGGTTGGAAGCCCAGTGTTGGGCATGTGGCGGTCGAGGAACTGGGATGCCGTCGCCCATCCGGCCCACAGGGGTATTTTCAGATGTCCCCCGCCCCCCGAACGCGACATGTAGTGGATGCCATGGCGCATGGCAACCCCGCTGGCATCTGCCACATTCCCCTTGTTGCTAGTCCAGGATCCTGCAGTACCCCTGGTCTCCACCTGGGGTCACTGGGACACCGGACATCCCCAACACCCTCCCCCCCGGGAAAGGAGAGCCGTCCTGGGGATGCTCAATCCCTTCCCTCCCTGCCGACCCATGGCGCCCAAGTTCGCTCCCGAACCCGGGTTGCCGGCGTGGCGTGAGGTGTGACGTCCAGTGCCTCAACCCTCAGCACCGCCGGGCCAGCTTGTTTTACCATTTTTAAATACCCTTAGTCTCCTCACACAAAAATGAAACTCAGGACACCCCAATTACTACTGAAGAGACACCAGCAGTCACAAAAACCTTGAATACTGGAAACGCACTAGGGCTAGACGACTTCTCACCAGATTTCTACTCCCAATCTGCAGAAGAACTAGCCCCACCTTTAACAGCTGCGCTAAACGAAGCCAAACTTAAAGGGATTCTATCAGGCTCCTTCATAATAGCTCTCATCTCCCCAAAAGGGGAAAGATACCACAAGCTGCTCACAGGTCTGCCCAAGTTCTTTAATATTGATGATAAAGATTCTGGCTAAAGTCTTGACTAAATGACTGGAACTAGTGCTCCAAGGCTGGATCCAGCCTGATCAAGTAGGTTTCGTGGCAGGTAGACTGGGCATAGACAACATCAGCTGACTGACTGACCTAGTATGGAGCCACAGAAATATCACCTCCAAACTGCTGCCCTTCCACTAGTTGCAGGAAAAGCCCATGGATGGGTGGCATGGGGGTTCCACTGGCATATGATGAGCCAATTTGGTTTCTCCCAAGTGGCACTGTCAAAGATAAGTCTGCTTTACAATGCCTCATCTGCCTCCGCATTACCTAATGGAATGGTTATCGACCACCTTTCTGCTGGTTAGAAGCCCCAGACAGGGCTGCCCCATATCCCGCATTATTCCTTTTGGCCACAGAACCACTAGTGAATCCCGGGCTTCTGCGTGCATGAGGAAGAACATAAGTTGTCCTTTTATGTGGATGACATAGATCCCCGTGCACATTTCTGGCTACAAACTGAATGCTAATAAAACTTAAATTCATCCCATCTCAAAATCCTGCACCAGGCCAGCCCACCATCACAGTGGTAGCGCTACTGCTCATGATGCCGGTGATCCGGGTTTCATTGCTTCCCTGCAGAGGGAGTACGACCGAATGCCTTCTTGCTTGTTGATGTAGTGCATTACACTGACATCATCTGATTTTATCCACAGAGGACCCAGATTGAGCCGGCTTTCAAAGGCTTGGAGACCAAGAAAAACAGCTCTCATTTTCAGAATATTAACGTGGAAAACAGCCCCGTTTGGTCCATGACCCTGGGGTCTGGACATGACTCAGGTGGGCGCCCCAGCCTGACATGGAAGCAGCTGGTGCTAGGATCTATACCAGGTCAGGGAGAAGGGGGATGTGGCAAGATAGGAACATTAAATATAGTGGTAATAGGCCTATCTCCTATGTTGTGAAGCATGCCCTGGTTAAGACACTGTCCCTTTAAAAACTGAACAAAGAGCTGGCCCGGTGGCACAGAGGATTGAGGCACCTAGCCTTACCTCGCATTACCCCTGCGACCCAGGTTTGGGAACGACCTCGGGTCGTCCAGGAGTCGGCGGAGAGGGAGGGTAGGAACAGGACTGACCTCTCTTGGGGTGGACGCTGTCCCCACCGTAATCCCATCGCCACCAGGTGGAGGTCCGTGGTAGTGCAGGCAGAGACGGCAGCTAGTAGGGTGGGGCTGCACACACACACATATCGCTCACAAGGAATGGTGAAAAGGGGGGGACAAAAAAAAACCAAAAACAGCTGAACAAAATAGAAAGAATTAGTAAGCGCCAGTTTGTACCTGTCATTCATCTAGACAAGTTTATGTATCCTAAGGGTCATAACTCTTGGGTCAGCCTAAAACAGATAAAGGTTATTTATGTTAGAGGTGTTAGACATGGAACCACAGTGACACCTGCAGGAAAGGGTAAACTGTTACACCCCAATCTCTGTATAGCTGAAGAGTATTCACCCTATCCCAAAGGGGATGGGTGTGGCTTGAAAATGACATCACACAGACTAAACAGCATTTTGAAATCAGGGCACTTTTAGCTTGGAGTGTGAAGCCTGAGGAACTGAATCTGGAGAATCTCTGAGCTAAGAACTTCTTATAAAGCTGGTATATACTTTTAAAAAAAAAAAGTATACGAAGGCCTGGAAAAACGTCTGAACCAGACCAGAGTCTTGTGAGATTGGACTTCGCACATGCTGAACAGAAAATTCTAGTCATTAAGTCAGAATTTGGGAATAAATACTTTTTGCTTTGCAAGACAATCCTGAGTTTTGCAACAAGAGGAAACTCAGAGACTCAATTTTCTTTCCAACAATCTAGTTTTTTTTTCTAAGGAACGTTTCTTTACCTACAGAGAGAATTTCCTCTCAAAAAGGACATTTGATATTTTCTGCATCCTGAAACCTCAAAACAAGGTATAGTTTAGACTTACTGGGTGGGATATTCAAAAGGGTTGCGCCATGCGCAAAAGGGTTGCGCCATGCGCAATAGGGTTGCGCATGCGCAAGTCCGAAATTGCGATATTCAGCAGGAGGCAGTTGCGCCACTGAAAACAGGCTGAGCAACAGCGCAATGCAAATGAATGCATGCTCAACTGGAAGGGAGGAACCATGCATAAACTGCACAGCCCAATATTTAGGCCGGGCTGTGCAGAGTTGTACAGGCGCAACTCCCCAACCTGCCTGTGCAGGACTCTGAGCCAAAAAAGAAGTCGAGGCCACCCACAGGTGAGTTGCTGTATTGCAGGGCGCAACACAGCAGCTGCCACCTGTGGCTGGCCCCAACCCAGTCCCTGTGCCCCCTGCAGCCCGATCGCGGGCATAGTGTACTCCACCCCCACCAGCCCGATCGCTGGCAGCAATGTGGCCCCTCCCGACTGTATCCCTGGTGGTCCAGTGGACCAAATGCCCAACGCAGGCGTGTGTGTACAACCTCCCTCGAACATAGCCTCCTGGTGGTCCAGTGGACCAAATGCCCGATCGCTGGTGGTATGTGTGTAATAACCTCCTCCCGAACATAGCCCTGGTGGTCCAGTGGACCGAATGCCCGATCGCAGGCGGTATGTAATAACCCCCAACATAGCCCTGGTGGTCCAGTGGACGAAATGCCTGATCGTGGGCGGTATGTGTCATAACCCCTCGAACATAGCTCTGGTGGTCCAGTGGACCGAAATGCCTGTATCGAGGCGGTGTGTATAACAAAAACCACCCCCGAACATAGCCCTGGTGGCTAGTGTCCCCACCCACCCCACCCACGAAGCCCCACCACTCGCTCCCGGGCGGCCGGCAGCATCCCACCGCCTGCCGCCCACCGACTGAATGCCTGGAGAGCTGCATCGCTTAGTTATAGAGTGAGCCACTGGGCGTAGCCCATGCCGTACATGATGGTCCAGATTTGTGAATGATCATCTACAAATCTGACTTTCATGATGGTATGGGCTGCACGCCATTGGCTCTTGCCTCTGCACCAACAGGCGGCAGCCCCAGGCAGTCAGTCGGCAGGCGCGGGGCGGGTGGGATGCTGCTGCCGGGGGCGGGTGGGGGCACTAGCCACCAGGCCTATTTCGGGTTACAGACACCACCCGCGATCGGGCATTTCGGTCCACTGACCACCAGGGATATGTACGGGAGGAGGGGGAGCTACATTGCTGCCCGCGATCGGGCTGGTGGGAGGGGGAGTACACTATGCCTGGCTGGCGGAGCGTAGGCTGTCCCTCGATGGTTGTTGCTCGGCAGGCGCCAGGCGCAAGTCCTCGATCCGCGCACCCACAGGCTAATGGCATGCAAATGGGGACATAATCACATGCAAATGGCCCCCCGCGCCTTCCATGAATTATAGCCCCATTTGCATGTCATTTTTTTGAATATCAGGAGTTTTGGCGGCGATGGCGCATGGTGCTGGCGCCCAACGCGTTGAATGTTCCACTCTGTCAACTTGCAGTGGCGCAGTTCCACTGCGCCTATGCATTGTGGTTGTGGCTGGGGTGATATTCAAAGGAGTTGCTGAATAGCGCAACTCCCTTGAATATCGCCCCGGACACACCCCAGCGCAACTATTTTGCGCAGCTCAAGGTCTTGCGCCTATGAATGGCGCAGTCTGAATATCCCACCCACAGTGTATAGTGTTTCTGTATAACCATCCAAAATTTATTTTTCGTATTGCCTGCATTCCAAATTTTTCAAATTGTAGAACGGACTGTTTTTTTTTCCCCTTTAAGCAAATTTTTATAATTTCTTCTCAGCTCTGCCTGGGGACCGATTGTATGATTTAACATTTTAAACAGAACGGTTTTGTAAAGACTGTATGCCTTAACGAAGATGGGGATGGTTCAGCCATCCTACAAACCAAATAGACAAGAGGCTACAAGTGGCAGTGGTGGGATTCTAACCAGAGGCAAGGCAGGGCAAAAGTTATTTTTCCTGGTGCCCAATCCCGGAGGCCCTGGGCACCATACAGATCCAAAAATACTAAAGATAAAACAACAAAATACAGTAATAATTTAAAGAAACAACTGAAAAAAATTAATAAAACCTAAGATTAAAAACCGTAGCTTGAAGGGGCCAACCCTAGGAAAGACCTAATCCAGAGTGTCCGGGAAGGCCTGACTAAACAAGTGGGTCTTTGGGCGGGTTTTAAACACTTCAACCAAAGGGGTCTCCCATACAGGTGGCGGAAGTGAATTCCACAGGATGGGGCCAGCGACACTAAATGCTGTGTCGCTGGCAGTTTTCAACCTCGTCCTTGGAACTGCAAGGAGGCCCCTATCGGAGGAGCGTAGTAGACAGCACAGTAAAGAGCCAGGGGGACTTAAGACAGTTTCCACCCTCCCACTGGGAAAAGGAAGGTTGGTGATGCTTCCTGAACCTTACAACTGCTCATGAGTTCCGTAAAAAGGGGGACCATCCCTGAAAACAGGAGGTCCTGCTGCACCCACGGGTTTGGGCTTGTGACAGGTGACACCCTGCAACAAGTGCAGTTGGTCCATTCACCAACTCACAGTATGACAAAGAGGAGACATGACTAGAATTCTACAATCTAAGTTGTCCTTTTTTAATCCCAGTGTGCACAAAGGCACAGATATTCAAACTGCGCCAGGCTGTGGCGCAAGCCTGGGCGCAGCTCAACTTTGTTGCGCACGGGTGTGGCCAGGGCGATATTCAACGGAGCTGCGCTATGGCGCAACTGCTTTGCATATTGCACCCTGGCCACCCCCACTGTGCATGGCGCAGTGGCACTGCGCCAGCGCAAGTGGTCAGAGTGGAGCATTGAGATGTGGTGGCGCAAGTGCCACTGCGCCATGCACAGCACCTGCGATATTCAAAGGGGGACATGCAAATGGGGCCATAATTTATACAAGGCGACCGGGGCCAGTTGCATCTGATTACAGCCCCATTTGCATGCCATTAGCATGCAGGTGTGCTGATCCCCGACGACTTGCTCCTGGCGCCCTGCCAGGCAGCAGCCATCGGGGACCGACGTCCCCTGCAGCCCGATCACAGGACGTCCCATAAAGGACAAAGAACGTCTGTTATCCCTGGTGGTCCAGTGGACCGCAATGAGCCCGATCGCGGGCATCACTTTTTACCCCCCCAAAACCCAATATTCCTGGTGATCCAGTGGACTGCACGGAGCCCGTCGCGGGTAGCATTCATCACCCCCAAGTCAGATATCCCTGGTGATCTAGTGGACCCCCCACCCCATCAGCTGGCGGCCGCAGCACCCCACCCGCCTGTCGTCCGCCGACTGACAGCTGTCAGGGCTGCACCCACTGGTTCAGAGCATGAGCCAATGGGCATGCAGCCCATACCGCATCAGCCGGTCCAGATATGTCACATAGTATGCGGAGTGAGCTGCACGCCCATTGGCTCATGCTCTGAACCACGGGCGGCAGCCCTACCGAGCTGTCAGTCGGCGGGCGCCGGGCGGTGGTGCTGCCACCGCCGGGTGGGGGCTCAGTGGGCGGTGGTCTACTAGATCACCAGGGATATCGACTGGGGTGATGAATGCTGCCCGTGATCAGGCTCAGGCAGTCCACTGGACCACCAGGGATATTGGACTTGGGAATACAGTGATGCCTCATGGTCGGGTCTCCGCGGTGTCCACTGGACCACCAGGATATTGACTTTGGGGAGGGGGGTGACTGATGCCCGCGATCGGGCATGGGGGGCACTGCCAGTGGCAGGAATAGGAGGCCTACCCACAGGTGGCAGCTGCTGCATGGCGCCTGCAACGCGGCAGCTCACCTGTGGGTGGCCCTCAACTTCTTCCTTTTATTTTAGGCGTGAATCTCTAGGCAGGCGCAGGTAGGCTGCGCTTGCCAATCCTGCACGGCCCAGGTCAACATCGGGCTGTGCAGGTTATGCATGGGCACGCCCACCTGTGCATGCACACACATTGATGCGCCTGGCGATCGGGATTTGTGCGGCGCACTTTTCCCTTTTAAATATCGACGACAAGATTAGTAGCTGTGCATGGCGCAACACCGCTAAGCGCCCATGCACAACCCTTTGAATATCTGGGCCAAAGTGTTTAGAGAGGTATTTGCATATGTACCCAAGCAAATGGGATCGTCATGATGGCAGCAGCCATGAATCCCAGGTGCAGATGGAGCACTGTTGGGCTGGTACAGAGGAACTCCCATGTGTCACAACCCCACTCAACAGGTTAGCCCTCTACTCCCAAAGTGCCAACCTCTGAGCGTAGAATTGTGAACGGTTAACAGAACAAGGTAGCCTTCTTGTCCGTTCTGTGGGTTCGAGTCACCTTTGTCCCAAGTTCTGGAGGGATTCAAACTGATAACCTCTTGTTAGCGTGTTAGCATACCCAATTATCAGGCTCAGATAATTCTGTCTTCGGGGGGAGATATCTCTGCCTACGGGCACCTAACCTGGCATTACAAAATGAACCCTTAGAACTCTATGCAAGACCTAGAGAACTCTTATCCGTTTCCCAGTTTGGTACCACAATAAGCTCATGCACAGTGTCAACTATAACCATCTAAGCTTCACTTATAAAAAAAGTTTCAAGGCACACCAGGCAGTTTATGTTTTTAAAATATATCTTTACTTTAAAATAGGAAAAAAATTGGAAAACAGTAAATAGAGAACAAGATATCCCAACACATACAGTCTTAAAAACAAAACAGGTTTAAAAGCGCAAATTCCTACACCCATACACTCAGACTGGTCTTATCTAATGTACTCTTACTTTCTTAATCTTTCAGTGCTTCGATGTTCCTCTTTCTCAGTCAAAAAATGAATGCGTCTTTAAGATCTGCTCAGTATACTTAAAAGCAGTCTTGAGCTGGCCTTCTCTCTGAGGTCACCTAACTCCACCATGGTGTATTAAAATTTATATTTTATAACACAGAATATCCTAAGAAGATATTAAACAAAAATAGGTGACATCTGAATCTCCTCTCTTCATTCGACTTCCCCCAACCCAGTCTGTGATCTGCTTCACACAGATATCAAAGTCTCTTTGATGCAATTAGCTGGCTTCCTTCAAAGACACCCCAACACATGCATATGCCCCTTTCCTCATGACACCTAGTGCAAATCAAAGGATTTCCCTGAGGGCATTATAAAATGGATATATTGGTCCTTGTCTTCAAAACAACTTGACATGGTAATTGCATCTCAGATATCTGTAGTTTAACCTACGTCCTGTCCTTTGAACTTATTCCTGGAGAGTTTTGATGTGTCAGTTTCAACAAGACAGTAGTTTCTCCTGACAGACACTCCCCCACATATCTTATATTGCAGAAAAATACTGTAATCAGAACCAGCTGTCCATGTGCGATACCATGTACTAGGTGGGCTTGTTAACCCAGGTGCTCTGGTTGCCTGGAGACAGGAAAGCAATGCTCACTGTTGTGTCCAGCACCGGACCAGTGAAGCAGAGTCACTGAAAGGGAATCAGTACCCATTTGTTTAAGTCCTAAAGCAACTGTAATGTGCGGGACAATGTGTACCAAGCCACTTCCCTGAACTGGGCTTTCAGTTACCAGTTGTCCAAATGAGGGAGGACAAAGCCCTTCTCTCTGGAGGGCTGCAGCCACATAGAAACATAGATTTTGACGGCAGATAAGGACCACTTGGCCCACCCAGTCTGCCCATTTCCCTACGTAATGGATAAGCTGCAGATCCTAGTTAACCAGCAGCCTACTTCTTCCTACCCCAACCCCCTAGAACTGCCTTATGACTGTCCCATGCATGCCTGAATTCCACCACTGTTTTTGACTCCACAACCTCCTCCGGAAGGCCGTTCCATGCATCCACAACCCTCTCTGTGAAAAAATACTTCCTTAAATTACCTCTGAGCTGCCCCCCTTCTATCTTCAAATTGTGCCCCCTTGTTCTTGCACACCTCTTTTTTTGAAAGATGCTACCCTCTTGGACTTTGTTGATTCCCTTGAGGTACTTGAAAGTTTCTATCATGTCTCCCCTCTCCCTCCTTTCCTCAAGGATATACATATTTAGCTACTTAAGTCTCTCTTCATGTCTTCTGGTGCAGACCCTGCACCATTTTAGTTGCCCTCCTCTGGACAGCTTCCATCCTGCCTATGTCTTTGCGGAGATTGGGTCTCCAGAACTGCACACAGTACTCCAGATGGGGTCTCACCAACTGTCTGTACAGAGGGATAATAACTTCCTGTTTTTTACTGGTGATGCCTCTCCCTATGCATCCCAGTATCCCCCCAGCCCTCCTTGCTGCCCTCTCACATTGCTTGCCCACCTTTAGGTCATCTGATATGACTACCCCCAGGTCCCTTTCCATTTTTGTTGTTGTTAGTATCTCACCCCCCACTGTGTACTCTTCCACTGGGTTTTTGTTTCCCAGGTGCATTACCTTGCACTTCTTAGCACTGAATCTAAGCTGCCATACATTTGACCATTCCTCTAACCTTGCCACGTCCCTTCTCATACTTTCCACCCCACCTTGTGCATCAACTCTGTTGCAGATCTTTGTGTCATCTGCAAAGAGACATACTTTTCCTTCCAGTCCCTCTGCAATGTCGCTTATAAAGACATTGAAGAGGATTGGTCCTAATACTGAACCCTGCGGTACCCCACTAGTAACCCCCCTTTCTTCAGAGTAGACTCCATTTACTATTACTCTCTGTGTCCTATTCTCCAGCCAATTCTTTACCCAGGCTGTCATCTTGGGACCCACTCCCAGGCTGGCTAACTTGTGCCACAACCCCGAAATATTTAGTAAATACGATAACCGAGGTGTCGAGGACAGGTCAAAAGGGAAAATCCAAAATTGGTAATGTTCACTCTCCGGCACAAAGTGGAGGTACTGTTAATTGTTCACGGAGCACAGCAATTCCCTTTCTGCAGCACAGGGAGGACAGCCTTAAGTGACATCATGCAAAACTTTTTGTTGAATTTCTTCACGTTGCGCAGGACCAGTACAGGCTGCAGGTCACCTGTCCATTTGAGAATCTTAAGTACCAGACATAAAACCTGCGGTTCCATTCCTCTGCAGGAATGGGTTTGATAGCCCTCTTTGAGGAACAACTGTACTTCTTTTAGAAGGGACAAGAGGTCCAGAGGAAAACATGAAGGAGCTGGAGGAAGTATGAGAGGGCCAAGAGCAACTCCAGAACATAACCCTCTTCTACTATGTCCAGGACACACTCGTCCGTAGTGATCTCCTTCCATATGGACAGATGCAGGGAGATCCTTCCCTGTACTTGTACCCCTGGGAGCAATGGTGGATTGGAAGGAAGAGGATTATGGGGGCAAGGGAACCCACAGGAGGATACTTCTTCCGACATGGAACTACCCCAGTTATCCAAATTTGTGCCAAAACATCAGGCTCAAGAAGACTATCAACTTGAAAAGTAGCCAAGGCAGAATGCCACAGGTCAGCGAGATAATTAATCTGGTATGTCTGGGAAGTCGCAAGTTCTAGGCCCAGGGATGCAGAGGCAGAAGCTTTACTGCTCACGACATCTAGGCATTCAGATTCCTTATCAGGAGGCCAGGTACCCTGCACTCCAAAATCACCCAGGGGATCCAGAACAGCTGGGTTTATTACAGGAGTGGTGTTCTGGGAAGCAGTGTAAGGCCCAGATGGAGCATGGTACTGCATATCAATCCAGCAAGTGACTGAGATTAAAGTGAGAGTATTCAGTCAGGGAGGAAAGTCGTCCTCCTGTCAAGTATGGTATACAAGAGGTACCACCAAAGGAGGTGCAGGCTTCGCCTCCAGAAACTCCAGTAAATTAACATACTAAAATGCCAGCAGAATAGGCCTAACGGTCTTCCATGTCTGCTCATTTGGTCAGCCCCCACCCTGGGAGCTGACCTTGCTGCCCCCCTCTCCCTCTCTGGCTTCTCCCTTCCCAGTCCTGGATATTCTCGCTGCACTGGTTTTTGCTTCCAGAAACCTTCCCCTGTACCTGCCCAATCCCTCTTGAACCCCTCCACCGTTTATGCCTCCACCAGCCCCCTGGGCAGCGCATTCTATGGCTCCACCACCCTCTCAGTGAAGAAGCACCACCTCCTTTCTCCCCTGAATCTCTCCCCCCCTCCAGCTTCCACCCATGCCCTCCAGTTGCCCCTACCTCCTTCCTTCGGAGCACCCTCACTGCTCCTCCCCTATCTACCCCCTTCATGTACCTGAAGACCTCCATCATGTTCCCCCAGTCCCTTCTCTCTTCCAATGTGTACATATTTAGCTCTTCGAGCCTCTCCCCAAAGGTCCTATCCTCCAAGCCCCAAATCATTTTGGTTGCCCTCCTCTGGACCCTCTCCAGGAGTTCAATGTCCCTCTTTAAATGTGGCCTCCAAAACTGCACGCAGTACTCGAGGTGCGGCCTCACCAAGCAGTTACACAGTGGGAGTATCATTTCCCTCCTTCTGGAGGTGGGCCCCCTAGCGATGGATCCAAGCATCCTGTTGGCCTCTGCCACTGCCCTCCTACAAGTCTCTGAGTTGTTCATCTTGACATCCACCACCACCCCCAGGTCCCTCTCAGCCATCGAGACTTGTAGCATCTCCCCCCCCCCGGTGTACACTTGACCCAGGTTTCTGGCTCCCGGGTGCAGTACCTTGCATTTCCCTGCATGGAACCTCAGCTTCCACTTTCTAGACCACCTTTCCAGAGCCTCCGGGTCCCCCTGTAGGGCCACCTTCCCCTCCTCCCCATCAACCACCGCCGCCAGTTTTGAGTCATCCGCAAAAAGACTCATCTCATTCCTGATACCCTTCCTTATGTCAGAGACGTAGGTGTTGAACAGGAGGGGCCCAAGGACCGATCCCTGAGGGACTCCACTAATGACCCTCCATGGGGATGAGACTATCCCGCCAACCACAACCCTCTGGGTCCGGTTCTGGAGCCAATTTCCTATCCATCTGATCATCTGGTTCTCCACCCCCATTTCTCCCAGATTATCCAACAGGCCCCCATGAGGAACAGAGTCAAATCCCTTGCTGAAGTCAAGAAACAGGATGTCCACTGGTCTACCCAGGTCCAAGGCACTCATCACCCAGTCAGAGAACTCCACAAGGTTTGTCTGACACGATTTCCTCGGGACGAATCCATGCTGTCCATCATCCAGGCACACCAACTTTTCCAGGTCCCCCCAGACTCTCCTTGACAATGCCCTCCATCATCTTGCCCACCACCGATGTCAGGCTGATGGGCCTGTAGTTCCCCGCCACCTCCCTTGATCCCCCTTGTAGATAGGCACTATATGTGTCACCTTCCAGTCCTGGGGCACCCACCCTGTCCTCAGAGAGATGCTGAAGAGCTCCAACAGGGGTTTCGCCAGGACATCCGCCAGTTCCTTCAGCACTCTGGGATGTAATTTATCAGGCCCTGGTGCTTTCTCTGTCTTAAGGGACCTGAGGGCTTCCCTCACTCTCTCTGCTGTGATTTCCACCTCCGCTACCTCGTCTCTCTGCTTTGCCTTCCCCCCACCTGCCAGTGATGCCCCCCAACCCGCCGATCGGTAAGGGCCCCCCCCCCAGTTTCACCATCTCCTCCCATGTATGATGCAGCCCCATTTTCCTTGCTTGAAAACTGAGGCGAAGCATCATTTAGTACCTCAGCCTGCTCCCCGGTCTTGTGCCCATCCCTCCCAGTTTTAATGCTGCTAATCTGCCCATTCACCCTTCGTTTTTCCCCAATGTATCTAAAGAACCCCCTGTTCCCCCTCCTAATTTCCCTGGCCAGGTTCTGCTCCTTCCTTGCCTTAGCTGCCCTCACCACTCTAATGGCCCTTCTGGCCATCAGCTCATACTCCCTTCGGCCCCTTTCACTCCTTGAACACTTGAATTGCCTATAGGCGCCTTCTTTCCCCTCACCACCTACTGAACCTCCGTGGTCCACCAGCAGGGTTTTCAGGTCCTACCGCATTTTCGTCTTACTTTTGTGCAGGTGCTGGTAGCATCCTGCATCCCTTCCTGATGATTTCCCACCTACTGTCAGCATCCATGTTTGGCCCAATCCCATCCAAGTGCTCCTTAAGGATCCTTCCCATTTCCTTGAAATCCACCCCCGAAATCAGTTACCTCAACTTTGTGCAGTCTTCTACCCCTCCTAGGTTCAGGCAGAACCGGACCGTGGTATGGTTGCTCCCCGCCAAAGGGTCCCTTACCTCCAGGCCCCCCAAACTGGTCACTGTCTGCCAGGACCACATCCAGTATCCACTGTAGTCTAGGACCTCCAGTCTCCTCCTCGTATTCCCTCTACTCAGATGTTGCTCAGACAATTCCAAAAGGTGCTGAGGCTTGAGGGTGACTGAGGGAACTACAATGAAAGGTGGGGTTTAAAACTTGTGAGGGATGGGAGAATAGGCTGTCGAGGGGGGTCCGATAAAGGAGACAGACTGTCTCCCCCGGGAGCTGGAGAATGCAGGAAAGGCCGACTGGTAGAGTGCGGACCAGGGGAAGACAGAATCTGCATAGGAACACGAGCAGGGGAAATGGAAGTATAGGGAAAGTGTGGAAGGTAGTCCAGCTAAATGCCAGGAGCTTGGGCAATAAAATGCCTGAGCTCCAGGCGATGTTAAGTGAGGGAGAGGTGGATGTGGCAGCAGTCACTGAGACCTGGGCCACCGCAGGGCACGACTGAGACCTGAACCTGGAGGGTTACACCATGTTCAGGAAGGAAAGAGGGGAGGAGGGGTAGCAATAATAGTCAGAAACTGCATTGGCATAGGAGGAGGCGGAGGAAACTAGGGACGTGATTGGTCTGGTCGGTTCCCCACCTGCTGAGTTAGGAACGCGTCCTGAAAGACATCCAACAACCTCTGTTCCCTGGCCACTGAGAATGTCATAGTCTCCCAGTCTGCTCCTGGCATGTTTAAGTCCCCCAACACCACCACCATTCCCAATCTGCAGCGTCTCCCAACATCTGCCACCAGACTCTCCTCCAGCTCCTCCGCCAGCGCAGGGGGTCTATACACTACTCTTATGTTTACTCTCTTGCCCCCCCCCCCCGTTATCAAGGTGACCCAAATCACGTCCCTAGTTTCCTCCGCCTCCTCCTATGCCAATGCAGTTTCTGACTATTATTGCTACCCCTCCCTCTTTCCTTCCTGAACATGGTGTAACCCTCCAGGTTCAGGTCTCAGTCGTGCCCTGCGGTGGCCCAGGTCTCAGTGACCGCTGCCACATCCACCTCTCCCTCACTTAGCATCGCCTGGAGCTCAGGCATTTTATTGCCCAAGCTCCTGGCATTTAGCTGGACTACCTTCCACACTTTCCCCTATACTTCCATTTCCCCTGCTCATGTTCCCATGCAGATTCTGTCTTCCCCTGGTCCTCACCTTACCAGTCGGCCTTTTCCTGCATTCCTCCAGCTCCCCGGGGGGGGGTTGGAGACAGTCTGTCTCCTTTATCGGACCCCCCTCGACAGCCTATTCTCCCATCCCCCCCTCACAAGTTTTAAACCCCACCTTTCATTGTAGTTCCCTCAGTCACCCTCAAGCCTCAGCACCTTTTGGAATTGTCTGAGCAACATCTGAGTAGAGGGAATACGAGGAGGAGACTGGAGGTCCTAGACCACAGTGTCTTGTGCCCTGTAACTGGAGAGAGAGAGTCTCTTGCCATCTGGGATAGTGTTAAACCCTATGCAGTTACTCTGCCATAGTCTATCAACGGATGTGGAGGTTTCCAGGGGGTGTGCTACCTAGGGCAACCAATTAGAAACAGCTTAGTATTCTATTACAACTGCTCCGTTTTTCACCCATTTGTCTAATTCTCATGTAATCGCTCTTTAATGCCTAATGATCAGGCCTCTGTAGCCACTGAATATGTGTACTGTCTTACTGTCCACCCTGACGTGGAACCTTTGTAAAAGAGCTCATGCTCAAAGGTCTTTCCGAAATACTAATTAAATAAATAACAATAGGGCCAGAGGGAAGATCTAAGTCATAGAGATCTTCTCCTTCCAAATCCTCCAAGTTCTCCTCAGTGTTCAGGATGATAGAACAAAAATAAACCTTGTCGATGTCTCAAGTGATGATGGAAGTAACAGACTTAGCCTGCGATGGAAGTGGCGACTGCAGAGGAGAGACAGGTATACTTCTACAATCTGTTAACGACTGTACTGACAAGGAAGGCACAGTTGATGCGACTGTAGATACCAGTGTTGCATACAGCAATTGAAACAAGTTATGCCTGAGAACGACGCCAGCACAGCCTGGGAGTCGATAATGCCCGTGAAAATGTATGTGACTATAGGAGTCTGCGGACAAAGCCCAACGATTAAGGTGGTATACTGTCCAATACAGGTACGGCAGCACCAGAGCCAAGACCCAACTTTGGTGTCTCAAGGACAGTCTGGGGGCTACAGTCGACATCACCAGCACGGTCGACAACAGGGACTTACCCTCCTTCAACAGAGGCTTTGACTGTGTCCACCAGGGAAGCAGGCATCTCCAGATGCCTATGATTATGGCACGAGGATGATGGTAATTACGATGCTGCGTCTGTGTTATCAGCTTATTGCACTGGTTCCGCTAACCATATCGGCAACAGTGTGGCCAACTGCCAGGGAGGATATCTCCTGGCAGAAGCTGGACAAGAGTGAGAAGCTAGCTTGGGGTCCACTGCCTTAGCCAGAAATGCCATTTCTTTTGTGATGAAGGATTTTTCCAGAGCATTTGCGCGTCATCTCCTTGTGACCTGCGAGGAATCCTGATGGGTCTTGCAGGCCTTTACGCTGTACAAGAGTTTTTTTTTTTTTTAGAAAGTGTTGGTATAAACTGGAAAGGAAAGGTTAGTCAACAGCGTTAGATATAATGTCTACAATGCTGTTAATTTAGTATGGAAAAAAATTAATCTAAGAAACGACGGCATTGTTTCTCTGCAGGTCCAACGAGCGGTCGATGGCAGAGGAAAGAACCAAGGAGCAATGGGGCCACCTACAGGCATATTGGCACTGATGTTACATGTCATTGCGCATAGCTTCCAGCTAGCAAACGTTTCCATGATGTCAGTGGCTTAGTTCCAAAGGTGTGGCCGAATGGAGGCGATATCCCTGATGAAGATCTACAAAGTGCCCTGTCTGGTCGGCTAGGGCCCAGCTACACACTCTCAATCCCCCCTTATGACATGGATGGCAGCACAAGAATCCTTAAATGACTCAGCTGGAAAACTCAACTAGAAACGGATGGGAGACACATCCGGGGTTGGGGTGGACAAACACAAGACACACTTGGAAAAAGAAAAGAAAAACAAAAACAAAACAAACAAACAAAAAAAAAAAAAACAAGCAAACATGGGGATAACCATTACTGACCAGAAATGGGCGGGGTGGTGGTGGCTTACAAGTCATCAAGAGAATAAAGAGTAGAGGCAAGCAACTCAAATTCCTACACACGTATTTAACAAATCCCTGAAATCCTATACAGCTTTTATAATCCCTAATTAGATATTTTTTCATGTCTGCTTTTCTCCAGAGGCTAAGCACAGTCTTCTATGGCTGTACTTAGCCCTGGGAGGACAGCAGGACCATCAAACAAAAGATCAAAGCTTATATAAACTCTTACATGCACTGCAGGCTACTGAATCTTCTCACTGCTGCCTGCTGCTCTGATGCCAGCTGCAGGAGATTCTGGGATCTGTAGTAACAGAAGATGTCAGCCTAGAACCAAGTAAAATTAGTCTGATACAATCTACTGTAGTACAGTAAACGGGTAAGTAAACCAAGAAGTCTTTGCACACAATGTACACACTGGGACAGGCTCCACACTTGGGTGTGGGCCTGGGCCGTTGGTGCCAATTCACTGCTACTGTATTAACAAATGATAAAATGGCAGGTGCGAATGGTGCATTATCAGTGCATGCTGATAACTGCAGTATGAGACAATCCTTGTATCACTGAAGTTAAAATCAAACCAATAAGCACTGAGTGGGCCTGCTGGCACAGTGGCAGTGCTACAGCCTGCAATGCTGGCGACCCACGTTCAGGAATGAGGGAAGACTGTCAAGAGGCCAGCCAGAGGACGAAGGCTCGATCGTCCCATGGACTGCTCTACTTCCTTGGGAGGGAGTGGAGACTCTCCCTGTGGGACTGCCCCCTGGTGGAGACCATGTGGCAGCAGTCGTGGGTACACACAAGGAGGGGGGCTGCTAAATGACCCGGTGCTGTTGGTGCTGCTGCATGCATACGCGCATGCATCACTACACGTAGTGCCCCTGGGGAGAAAACTGGAGGGACTGCTCTATGTTGGCAGGCTCCTGCATGACTGATACAGCTCACCACCCACCACATTGTGGTCTAGGTTAAGAGATAGATAATCAAGTCTGTGAAGATGTCAGTGATGGGGCTGGGGGATGCCACCTAGCACACTTGTGGGAACAAAACAAAGATTAAAAAAAAAATAATTCTTTAAGGGGAAAAAAGAAATGGTTTAATAACTCACAGTCACATTTAGTGCTGCACATTAACAAGACACAGCACGATGGTCTGGGAAAAATAACGGTGGTCTTGTAAGTGGCAAGGAATAAAAAAATTACTCACCTTAGTAATTATGTTTCTTCTAGTGGAGTCTTGCTGTATTCTGACAAATGCACTTAGGTCCTGCCTTTCAACTGCAATGGAGAACATAGGGTTAACTTTTCTACTCATGGCATAGAATGTTCATCTCGAGCTCGGCTGAAGCCTCTGCCTGTTGTTATTCGAACTGTAACCGTCAGATCTTTACGAGCAAAAACTCACTAGGTGTTCTGTGTGGAAACTGTAACATTTTTAACTAGCCAACTGGCAGAAATATAATGTTTTTGATTCTCAAAGGAAGGCTCAAGTCAGGAAAAACAAAAACCATCAAATGAAACAACATTCCACCCAAAGAAAAAAGAGGGTGTGGGGGGGGGGAAAGACACCTCTAGGGTGCCAACACTGCACCTGCCCACCCACATCCCAAAAATCTAGGTTCTGAGAGGGGAGGCAAGGGGGAGGTCAGAATACAGCAAAACTCCTCTAGAAGAAACATAATTACTAAGGTGAGTAATTTTTTCTTCAAACAACATGAAGTCTTGCTGTATTCTGACAAATGCAGACTACCAAGCAGTACCTCCATGGAGGAGGGACAGAACCTACTTTGGAAACAGGCTCCGAAGTACTGCTGTACCAAACAGAGCATCACTCCTAGCCTGGAAATCCAGAGAGTAATGCTTGGTAGAAGTATGGACTGTTTTCCAGGTGTCTGCTTGACAAATTTCTAAGAGAGGGATATCCCTGACAGCAGCCAGGGAAGCAGATATACCTCTTGTGGAATGAGCCCTCAGGCCTTAGGGTGGAGTTCTACCCAGTTTTTCATAGCAGAATTGTATACAAGAAACAATCCACCTGGCAATAGATCTCTTAGTGGCAGGTTTGCCCTTCCCAACTTCTCCATAAGTGAGGAACAACTGGAGGGATTCAAACCTGTGACCCTTGGTATGCTCTATGTAGTAGCCAAGGGCTCTTTTAACATCTAAACTATGTAGCCTCCTCTCTCCCGAGGAAGAATGATCAGTGAAGAAAACAGGGAGATATAGACTGATTGAGGTGGAAATCTGAAACCACTTTAAGCAAGAACTTTCTGTTAGTTCTAAGGACCACTTGATCTCTGTGAAAAGAGATGAAATCAGATTCCACTGACAAGGCTTGCAATTCACTGATACGTCTGGCAGAAGTAATGGCTACCAAAAACAGTTTTCCATGTCAAGTACTTAAGCTCTGCTGAGGACAAAGGCTCAAAAGGGGGTTGCATAAGCTGAGCAATGCAAACATTAAGATCCCAACCAGGAGCGGGATCCCTAAGGGGGGGGGGATTGGTGTGAAGCAATCCCTTGAAAAACTTGCAGAATACAGGGTGGGATGACTGAGAGGAAGACTTGCCTACAGACAGGAAAGCAGAAACAGCTGCCAAGTATACCTTGAAAGTAGCTGGTCTGAGACCTAGGCCATTAAGATGGACCATATAATCCAGAACCGTAGGCAATTCAGCAGAGTCTGGAGAAATATTTTTCTTAGAACACCAAATGCTGAATCTTTTCCATTTGGAGTTGTATGTCTTTCTGGTGGAAGGCTTTCGAGAAGCCTTAAGGATATCCAGAACCCTTTGGGAAAGATGCAGATCTGCAAACTCTAACTTTTCAAGAGCCACGCCTCGAGATTGAGAGACTGAAGATCCGGGTACCAAATAATCCCGAGAGGATGTTAACAGGTTGTAATTCCTGGGAAGAGACAGGGGAAGATGGACTGCTAGGGATAGCAACAAGGGATACCATGGCTGTCTGGAGCAATCAAAATCACTTTGCATGGTTGTGACCATATCTTGACAAGCACTTTGAACAGGAGAGGTAAGGGGGGAAAGCATACAGAAATTTCCCTTCCCAGTTCAGGATCAGAGCATCCAGAGGGACTGAGCCCAAGACTGGGGGTCTGCAACAAAACAGAGGAAGTTGGTGATTGTCTGCGGCTGCAAAAAGATCCATCTCTGGAGTGCCCCATCTTGAGAAAATCACTTTCAACACCAGAGGATCTAGGGCCCATTCGTGATGGCCCTGGGATATTCTGCTCAGTGCATCTGCTAGGACATTGTCCTTCCCTGGGAGGTGAACTGCTATCAGAGAGGTTTGCAGGGAATAGGTCAGGGACCACAAGTTCATTGTTTCTGTGCACAAGGCCATAGACCGAGTGCCTCCTTGCTTGTTGATGTACCTACCACATGGTGGTGGTGTTGTCTGTTCTGACCTGAACCACCTTGTTCTGCAAAGATCTGGAAAAAGCTTGCAGTGCCAGAAACACTGCTCTGAGTTCCAAGAGACTGATGTGAAGCAGAGATTCCTGAGGCGACCACAGTCCCTGGGTGGTAAGTTCCCCCAAATGGGCTCCCCAGCCTAGCAGGGAAGCATCTGTGGTGAGGACCACTGAATGAGACCAAGTGACAAATGGAGCCCCTTGCCTCAAATTGTCCTGATCCTGCCACCATTGCAGGGCTTGGATCAGAGTTTGAGTCACTGGAATTAGTTTGGTAAGGGAATCCTTTCTTTGGGACCAAAAAGCTCTTAAGTGGAACTGAATGTCCCTCATTTGGAATCTTGCACCCTGGACCACTGCTGTAGAAGCTGCCATGTGGCCCAATAGCTGAAGGAAATGCCTTGCTGGTCGAGACACCTGAAGGCTGAATGAAGAAGCCAGTTCCATGAGGGTCCTTGCCCTTTCCAGGCTCTTGCTTTTACCGTATCCAGTTCTGCCCCTATGAAGGTGAGGAGCTGCACTGGTTCGAGAACTAACTTTGGTAGGTTGAGAAGAAATCCTAAAGAAGTGAGCAGTTGCTGGGTCACTTGCAGGTGTGACTTGACTTGGTCTGGAGACTGGCCTACTATGAGACAGTCGTCCAAGTATGGAAAAATGGAAATCTTGTCTTCTTAGGAAGGCAACAACTACTGCCAGGCACTTTGTGAAGACCCTTGGGGCTGATGTTAGGCCAAAGGGCATTGCTCTGAACTGACAGTGGCCTGAGGGCAATTTGAACCTGAGGTACTTTCTGTGGGAGCACCTGATGGGAATGTGAAAGTAGGCATCTTTGAGGTCCAGGGAGGCTAGCCAGTCCCCCGGCCTTAGAGAGGGAAGGATAATTCCCAGAATTATCATTCTGAACTTTGGCTTTAAAAGATGTTTGTTCAGGTATCTTAGGTCCAGGATGGGTTGCCACTCTCCTGTCTTTTTGGGGGTTAGGAAGTACCTGGAGTACAATCCTTTGCCCCAGTGTAGGGTAGGTACTCTCTCTATATAGCTCTGAGAGTTAGGAGAGAAGAAACCTCTGCCTCTAGGGCAAGGGTTTCTGAGAGATTTGCAGGTGGAAAAGATCTGGCTCTCAGCTTGGTAAATGTTTTGAAGCTGAGAACCAGACCCTGGCTTACTACTTCCAGGACCCACTTGTCTGATATAAGAGACATCCAGTCCTGGAGAAAGTAAGCCAGCCTGCCCCCTACTGGGATAGGAGAATAGACCCGGGCAGATCCATCAGGGTGTCTGCTTGGCAAGTGCTTTAGACTGAGGGGTGGATGCGGGCCTGCTCATCCCCCTTCTGCCTCTCCCTCTGAAGAACCCCCTCTATGAAAAAGAAGAAAAGGCCTGTGCTTGGTATAAAGGCCTTTGGAAAGGCCTGCCCCTAGACTGCTGCCTTTGAGGAGTCGCTTGCCTTTCCTTGGCCTGAGCACTCCTGTAAGTGGTCCTGTATTCATCCATTTTCTTCATGTAATTCTCTGTCTGCTCCCCAAACAGAGAATTACCCACTACAGGAAAATCCATTGCCATAGCCTAGGTATCCTGTGACAGACTAGTACATCTGAGCCAAGCCATTCTCTGAGGAGCCACAGATGTAGCCATGACTCTTGATGACACATCACTGGAGTCTACAGCAGCATGAAACTGAACTTTGGATGCCTCAATCCCATCAGCAGCCACCTCCTCCAGCTCCTTAGCAAGCTAGGGGGTCTGTTTTGCCAGTGCCAGTACAGTGTCTCACCTGGATTTCTGGTACCTGGCTGCATAGACCATATAATTAGCCTGCCTGAGTCCTAACGATGATGCAACGTACTGCTTCTTTGCCATGGCATCAATCTTCCTGGAGTCCTTGTCTGGGGGGTGTGATGCCAAGGGAATGCCTGCCTTATCACAGGCAGCAGCCTGTACAACCCCAACATGGCTGCACTGCTGATAAATGAACTCTGCATCTGAGCCTGAAAGAGTATACCTCTTGTCCATTCTTCTGTCCACAGGAGGTATGGAATTGGGAGACTAAGAATTTTTTGTGTCCGTTTCCCAAAAGATTTGTGGAGGGGAATAGACAGTCTCCTAGACTCTGGGATGTCCATCACCTCTACATAGTCAGGCTCTTCCTGATCCTCCACTGCCTCCTCCACAGGAAGCTGGAGGGCATCAGCCACCTTTCTGTAAAATATGTAGTGTGAAGGGGACTCAGAAAGCCTAGGAGGAGAAACACCTGAAGGTCTGTCTGGGGAGATGTCCAGGTCAATAGGCACATCCAGACTTTCACCATCACCATAATCATATTCCAACTCTCCTTCCTCCTCAAACTCCGGTTCATAAAATTCTTCCAGGGTATAATCCGGAACCGGGGGAACCGACCGAACCGAGACCCCTGCCAAAAGGTGCCGGTTCAGTCGGAACCGACTGAAGCGAAACCACAATCCAAATCGCTTTGGCTATTTCATCGGCGGTCGGAGTATGAGATTCTAGATCCTAACTGGTCGACTTGTCTTTTCTTTTTGTCGGAACAGATTCCTCGGAATCGGCTCTCCTTTTGCCTGAAGAAGTATTGCCCTGGTCAGAGGGCACTCCTTCTGGTTCGGTCGGAACCGAACCAGGCTGGCCATCTGGGTCAGCGGACTTCTCGGCCTCCCTTTCCCTCAGTCTACCTAATCTCTTTTCCAGGGTAGATTTCGAAAC